>OX359270.1:31576055-32176055 GCA_947179155.2 Hedera helix
ATGTTCTACTTATTAAAGTTTGATGTCCATTAATAAGTTGATGCCCGTTTTATATGTTTAGAGTAATATTACAGTGTGTATGAATATTTATAATCTATAATTATAACATTTAAATGATATTTATAACATTTATAACACTTGTTAAATGATCCAAAAGTTATATTGTAACACTTGTTAAATGATACATTTGAGATATTTTAACTTTATAATAGTAAAAATTCCTTAACTATACTTAAATCAATTTATTAATATTATAATAAAAGTGTTATTTTCTACTTTTTAGAAGTGAAATGACATATTTTAAAAATAATTTTTGTATGATAGTGAAAACTAATTATTATATTAGGAAGACCACTTAAAACTTAAAAGAAATTATTTTGCTTATTTTATATATATATATATATATAAGTTATTCGGATACGAATTCCGGATACGGATCCGAATTCGGATATCGGATTCCGGATATCCGCCGGATATATTTACGGACGGATGTTAGACGAATACGAATACGCCTATATCCGTATTCGTATTCGTTTATTTGCGGATACCTCTAAACCGAATACGGATATATCCGTTTTTTTTCGAATGCGAATAATATCTGTTTTTTTTCGAATACGAATGCGAACGAATACGAATTTTTCGGTTACCATTTACAGCCCTAACTACATGATAGTCTATGTTAAAATAGACTTTTTTTGCAACTGTTGATGAGAGGTTAACTTACCCTATAGAGAAAGAGATACAATTATAATCTTTTATCCATAGTTGTGGTATTCTAATAACAAATGGGTAAGGAGTATACATAATCCCATAATTTTATATTAGCTAATTATATTTAAATCTCCTCTTATGTACGTATTTGTCTCCTATTTTCATGAATTTTTTAATTAGAGAAAAAAATTAAAAATTGAAAATAAAATCAAAAGGAGTTGAAAACATTTTCTATTATTAATTGTTATGAAAAAGAGAAGTATATAAATCTTTTTTTAAAATTATTTTTCCATTAATATATATATATTCTGTTTCCAGCAGTTAATTAAAAAGACATTGCAAATAAGAGCACAAAAAGGGTTAGGATTTTGCTAAGGAATTCATATTTATGTCAGTTTCAGTTTCTAATATAATTAATTAAGATACCTCAAAATTCTTTTGCGGTAGTTCCCGTGACAATGAGGACAATAAAGTCATCATTTTGATTGGCAAAATCTTGTTTAAAATTTTCAGCCTTTTCTGCCCACATTGTGATTGTTATTTTATCGTTCTTGTGTGATTAAAATCAATGTAAGTAGATAGTGCAGCATATACATTTAAGATTATTAATAATAGTACAAACCTTTCATTTGTTAAGACAATATCCAACTTAGCGATTCCATTCCCCACCAATTGTATATCAATAACAGTAATAAGTCTTCCAATGATATCTATAATAGAAAATGTATCATATGAGATATGTTAGATTTTTGTTATCTATTGTAGCAAATGTATCGTATGAAAAATGTTAGATTTTTTTTATTTTTTTTTGTGATAATGAAATGCATAGAAGTATTTGAAATAGTTTGGGCATTAATATTTATATCTATTAAGTGTGTGTAATTTCCCGCAAGTTCTTTTGCCTCTTCAAATGTAGATAACTCAAATTTATATTTAAGAATAAGTGTCGAGTTGTTCACTTTGGTTACTGTGCTTTTATGGAATAAATTTATGGCTTTCTCTCTACTGATAGCTTTATATCGAGTTGGTCCTAGGAAAATCTTAAAATTAGAAATCATATAGACATTATCCTCCTCCAACTTATTCATGTATTGGGACCTTTGATTAGCTCTTAGCACTAACAACATGTGATGATCCTGTTTAATGATACACAACAAATTAATAGGATGTTGGGAAGAAAATTATATGTTATGAATATTGATATAATGGTTTGTATATTAGAATTGACTGAGCAACATGTGAGTTTGAGCCATTATTGAGAACCTTGTAATTCTAGAGAATGAGATGATAATATTTAATGTGTTCACGCGCTTTTATGTTTAGAGACCTATTAGAATTCTAAACTGATGTCTAGGTGCTTGTAAGATATATAAGTACAGTAAATGTTATAAAGCCGAAGAGGTGAAAGATGAAGGGAGCTATAGTAATATGAATAGTTTATAAGTTTTTATTGATCTTTATTTATTATATATTTAGGAAAAAGTGACTTTTGTTGAGTTCTCGGGAAAAAAATTATAAAACAAAAGTGTTAAGAATTCCCCTCTTCCTAGATAAAGTTAGCAGAATTATTGTCGGACGAATGGTTTATTTTCATGTATTTACATGCTTTTATGCTTCAAGACCTATTAGAATTCTAATATTAATAGATATGTTATGTACCTAAAATAATGTCTAGGTGGTTGTATATCCCTTTTTTTTTCTTTCTTTTTTTATAAAATCTAATGGGCATAATAATTTACATTAGAAAATTTTATTTTATAACATGTCTAAAATTCATTCAAATAAATTTCAAATTTCTGTACAAACATCAATAAATTGATCGGATTAACCAACTAAAATTAGTTTTAATCATTATGTATTGAACTGAAGCAAAAACGTCAGTATTGGTTAAACACTAATAAAAATTCATATCAAATGCGAGATGCATATATTCGAGTAGTGATATGAAAAGTGTTATATATATATATATATATATATATATATATATATATATATATATATATATATATATATATATATATATATATATATTAAATAAGTACGGTAAAACATATTAACATGTTTGGCTAGTAATATGAATAATTTATAGGTTTTTATTCGATTTATTATACTTATTATATGTACAAAAAAGCAGTCAGTACTAAGTAAATACACCACTCTAAGATATACGTATGCGTATTTTACAATAATTGGTATTAATTAGATTAAATGAAAGATATTGATTTTCATGTATTCACATGTTTTTTTTATGTTTATACACCTATTAGAATTCTAATATTAATAGATATATGTTATGTACCCAAATAATATCTAGGTGGTTGTATATCAGTTTTTTTTCCTTTTTTTTTTTTTTTTTTATAAATTCTAGTAGGCATGATAATTTACATTGAAATTTTTTATTTTTATTTTATAACATGTATACAATTCATTCAGTTAAATTTCTCATTTTTGCACAACCATCTATGAACTGATCGAATTAACCAACCAAAATTAGCTTTAATCATTATATATATATTTATATGTATTGAATCGAAGTAAAAGTTTTAGTAACGATTGAATAATAGTAAAAATTTATAGCAAATGTCTTAGTCACTTGTACTAAAAAAAACATTACTTACACTATTGTAAATGAAGACACGTTACCATAAACCCACAATTACCATGAACTATTATAAATTATTGAACATTTCCTGGTACACTACATTTTTGGTGAAACCATTTAACGGGTGAGTTGAATCCTTACATAAAATTTTAAGTCCTAAAGGTGAAATGACTCTCGAGATAACGACATAAAATTGTCCATGACTAAAAACAGGTTTTGGTAGATATAGTCCCACATGTTTCAAAGTTTGTCCTTGGCTTTTATTAATGGCCATCGCATAACATAGTGCAACCGGAAAATGTAAGCGGTTGGAAGCATAAAATCAGTAGGACACATGTTAATCCTTGGAATGAAAGCTTTTTCCCCGATATTATTACCTATTATGATTTTTGCTTCAATAATGCATTTACATAATTGGGTTATGATAAGTCTCGTTTCGTTGCAAAGTCCTTTGCTAGAATTCAAATTTCTCAAAAGGATGATAGGAGCACCAATTTTCAATTCTAATTCATGGTTTGGAATACCATTGAACTTCAATGAGTTTAGAAACTCTGGTGGATACATGCTTTCTTGTGCTTCATAATTAACTGTACTTTTACAAATAGAATCATAACTGTAGTAGACATGTGATTCACCTATAAAAAAAAGTTATATTGTTAGAATTGTAATGACAATATATATATAAGGTAATTTGACAAACAATTTATAATACAAATAGAATTATAGCTATAGTAGACGTGAGATTCACTTAAAAAAAGTTATATTGTTAGAATTGTAATATGATAATATATATATATAAGGTAATTTGATAAATAATTTATAATATATATCATGAAATTTTTTACCTGGCAAATGATCTAAAATTAATTTATTGATTGAATGTACATCTTGATTCACATGTGTTAGGATTGCACAATCCCTTATATATGTTGGCTCTGAGTAATTTAAATGTAAATCTGAGAAAAGGGTATTGATCATTTGCTGGATCCCTTGGGTATGTGATGGAATAGATAATTCTTGAGGGATTTGAATCTAGCTGGAACCGCGTCATCAGTGCCTATTGCAATAGCAGGTTCATGTCCATCCCCAATATTTATCACCCATTTTGCGAAATGAACAATTTGGTTTGCAATCGTCACCGATGGGATGTCTGCTTCAAGTCGCATATTTATATCTAATTTAAAAACTTTACATTGTTTCCACAAATAGATTGATTTATTGAAGCCATAATGATATCCTTACGACCCATTCTTGGCAAGACTGGAAGAATTTTTCAAAAATCACCTTCCAATAAAACTGTCTTCCCACCAAATGGTTTTTTTTTATAGATAATAGATCGATCTTTCTCATCATATCTCGAATTTTTTTTATCTACTGTTTTGAACACGTACCTGTGATTCATGGGAGCTTCATCCCAAACAACTAAATCAGTACGACAAATTAATTCTACAAGCATTGTATTTTGCTTTATGTCACAACTATTATTCTCATCAATATTAAGAGGAATTTTGAATCTTGAATGAGTAGTCCATCCACCCTCGATTAACAATGAGGCAATTCCGGATAAGGCTACTGCAAGAACAATTTTACCATTTGAACGTAGCTTTGCAATAATGGTTTTCCACAAAAATATTTTTCCAGTACCACCATCACCGTAAACAAAAAATAAGCCACCAGTATTCATTTTCACTGAATTTATAACCGTCTCATAAACCAAACATTGTTTTTCATTACTTTGAAATATATTGAGATGATTCTTCTGCTAATAATGCTCTATTATAAAGAAATTCTTCGTACAACAATCTGTTCTTGCATTATTGTATCAAATCATGGTCAGGAGATGGTAAACTTGGAAAATCTGATAATGATTTAGTAGTAAATAAATATTATACAAAGCAAGTGACTGCAAACGTTTAGCAGAAAGAACCAATTATGGCATACCACATATATGTCGCTGCGTGTATAATATATTATCCGACAATGATTCCCAATGATTGTTCCATAAATCTAACACATTTGAAACGTCACAAAATAATAAATGTGTGACAAACAACTCATGTAATTGCTTACCTGTTTGGTATAAAGAAGCTTCACATAGTGTAGAATGCCATTCATTGTCACTCTGTAATAGACCCCGGTGGTAACATGCTTCTTTGTACGTGGCATAAACAAATTCGTCAACTGTTCTAAATTCTTCAAATGATGTTGCTCCTTGCACGACGTTCAACAACCTCAGGTAGAAACGCTCCCCTAATGCTGGATGAGCATAAACTATTCGTCCGATAATATTTGTGGTAGCTTTTTTTCGGAGCTCCCATATCTTAGCACTCTTGTTCCATAATTTTTTTCTTCTGGGAACTCAATAAAATTCAAATGTCGTCCCTTTTCAAATTGCTTGATTGCTTGCATCCACTGTATGCGCATTGTGCCATTTGGATCGGTACGTCTTAAAACCGAAGGCAATGTCTCATTTTCACGGAATTGCACCTCTTCGACAGACGATATATATCTACATGATAAGTAGGTGTGGACCACATCGTTGTCACGTCTTTCAACTGGTTGAGGTTGGTTTTGTTGACGTTTGTTATTACGTCCTTAAGGTTTAATTGTCATTGTAGCTCTATCGGGTCCCTTTGATAGATACCTGAACAAATATTTAATCAAGCCTGATACTTGACAATTAAACTACAATTATATGGCACTATGAACCTGTAAATACAATTTCATAAGGGTCAATTGATGTATTGATGAATTTCTATTTACAAATATAATGTATTTGTTCTTATTGGTTGTCAATTTTAACACCATTGCGTGTTATTGTATGCCCGTCGTCACGCCTTTGATAACGGGGATGCCGTTCTCATCAATTATTGTTGTAGAAACAAATTTCTTAGGAAAATGCTTTGAGCATTTCTTATTCTGCATGTAGGAGGTGTTTGGGTTGCATGGGCCACATGGACTATGTAAGACCCCGAATTTTATGAAATACAAAATTTAATTTTTCTTCATATATATATATATATATATATATATATATATATATATATATATATATATATCTTCTGAAACAGTAAGTGGTTAAATTGACGAAATTGAAAGTTAAGGATGTTATGTGTAAATTTTATTTTGTCGGACAATATTCATTTTGTCGGGGAATATTCGGGCCGTACGACGGCGCCGAAATAACTAATTATTGGTGGACCCCACAACGGAATATTTGTCGGATATAGAAAACAACAGAAATAACCTTTTTAAATAAAAATAGTCAACGATGTTAACTGTTAAAATACCAGTGATAAAAGAATAGTAGCATACGGTAATTTATGGTATTTTCTGTAGCATACGGTACTCTACAGTAGCACACGTTATTGCACAGTGTCTCATATTATTGGTCTGATAATTGACATTGTAACTGTTGCGCATCATTTCATCAATAATTGTCACTGCATAATATTTTATATTATCAATTCAATAATTGTTGTTACACAATATTTTGCATTATTGATTCAATAATTATCATTACACTGTATTTTATATCATTGAGTCAATAATTGTTGCTGCACTATTTTTAAAATTATTGAATCTAATAATTGTCACAGTAACAAATACACTATAATTTATATTATTAAATTAATAAAAATATGTAACGTGTTTCTTACATTATTGTTGAATTATTGATGTAACATTATTTTATTTTATATGTTGGACCCACAGGAAGAATAAATAAATAAAATAAAATTAAAAATTAAAAAATTAATTAATTTTACTATTTGAAATAGTAACGTGAATAGTAACATGAATAGTAACATGTGGGACCCATGTGGGGCCCACATGAGAAATGAATTGCAAAATGTGCAGGAAGAAAAAAATGCAGTCAGCAACTGCGTGCTGAAAAAAAAATAATTCAGCACTGACGTGTAGCACGCCAGTGCCACCTACCTCACATAGTGATATTTTTTCTCCTATAAATAACTTTCTCAGCTGAATAAAAAAATCACACCTAAAACATAAAATTTTTCTATAAGAATTTTATGAGTTTTCTCTGAGAATAGTAAGGTTATTTTGAGAGTTTGAAAGCCAAAAGGAGTGCAGAAAATTTTCAAGTAAGTCTTTTATTAAAGAGTAGTAATTTTATAAATTCCTATTTTTCATGGTATTCACAAATCTTCCTTTAGAAGACTCTTCTTTGAGAAGATTCATTTTTAAAAGTTTTATTTGGAAGATTTATTTTGAAATATTATTTTAAAAACTATTTTAAAGTAGTTATATTATACTACAAAAATTATGTTAAATATATATAATTTTGATAGTTTATAATATATGAATTATCATACACCTTGAAATTTATATGTGATAATTACTAATTTTATTAAAAATATATATGTTGATCAACCTCATTTAAATCAATATCCAGTCACGTGTTAAGGTAAGGGGTATCACTTTTTTCATCATCATAAATGGATATTATTTTCTTTCTTACTTGAAGGGATTATCATTCTTTGATTCTCGAAAATAATATTGTTTCTTTCTTGTGCCATTTATTTCCATGTATTAAATTGTGGGAATAACCTTACGGCGCGGATTACCGCCTGTTGGTGAATAACCTTTTGTATTCATTCCTTATTAATCTTTGAGAATAACTTTACGGTGCGGATTACCGCCTGTTTGGTGAATAACTCTTCGTATTCAAATTGATGGGAATAACCTTACGGCGCGGATTACCGCCTGTTGGTGAATAACCCTTTTTATTTGTCTCGTGTGGAAATAATTTGTCTACACGAATTATCACATGACACTTTTATTCCATATTCGTAAGTGATATCATTTTCCTTTATACTCATAAGAGATACCATCTTTTTCATCTTCCATTATTCAAACTTACTATGTTAAGGGATATTAATTTCCTTCACCTTTTGTTAATCAAACCTGCTACGGTAAGGGATATTATTTTCTTTCATACACCTAAATCGAAACTTATTATGGAACTATTGATTCTATAATTCCTGAAAATATTATATGTTCCATAATAGTTGAACTTCATTATTTCAACTGAACCTTCCTATTTTCTGAACCTTTCTATTGAACTATAATCGTTATTCTGAACTGTGGATCTTGAATATCATTTTTAAATTTCACTCCACATCATGTTGGCAATTTGGACATTGTTTGAATCTGCACAAAGTAAACTTCTGATACTTATTGTTTATCCTGTTCTTCTGTTCATCATTTGTATCATTGTTATTTGTACTAATCATTAAGAATCAAGCTGTTGTGAATATCTGTGGCCGGGGGCACAGATGTGATATAATTGTTGAACAAATGATAGGTTAAAGGCGATATACTAGGTTAAAGGCGATACATCTGTTCGGTGTCTTTTATGACACGTGGTGAATGTTCTCTTTGGCCCGTAGTGCAAAGATGAACTGTTGGTTGGTATGATTATGACCAAAGGCTGAATCTGGTATAATCATGACCGTTGGTGTTATATTGAATATCTTTGGCCCGTAGTGCAAAGATGAACTGTTGATCTGCATGATTATGACCAGGAACTGTGAAGTTGTATTATCTTGACTAATGGTATTTCAGATGATAAAAGTTGATGATATTTTTACTAAAAAGAGAAACGAGTGGACATTATAGTCTGCATTATTCTTCTAATAGATTGCTCATTCCGCTGCTATTATTGATCTGAACATTGTTTAAGAATTTAACTGCAGTTTTTGATATAAACCTTGTAGTCTATTGTATTCTATCAAGAACTCAACTGTTGAAGCCTAATGATAATTTATTCGTCATTATTTTAGTCATGATATTTCTTACTGGGCTATTTGAGCTCACCCTTTCTTTTGTTCCATTGTTTTTCAACAGGAAATGAGAACGTAGCTGGGTCTAGCCGGGGAATGGAGTGAGAGTCCGAGGGATAGCTATCGTATTCTTCACGTATTGTAAAATAGTGTGACAATAATAGTGAAGACTTAGTTGTGTATTATTATTTCCTGTATTGTACTACCTTATAATAATTTTGTTGTAGTCTTTTGACAACTCAAGTTTGGGTTGTGTGGGCCTAGATTTGGGGGTGTCACAGACTATGTACCATGAACTGTGTAACAACCTCATAACCATTAGGGTCTATTTCTTTATCTGGGATTTCGGCGCAAATTATTTTGTCAATTATAGCAGTTGTTTAGCACTTGTTCGGATCAGTTAACCAAATGATCATATGTACATGTGGTAATCCACATTTTTGAAACTCAATAGTATAGTCTCTGTACAAAAAAATATATATATTAGCTCATAGTATGTATGTATGTATGTATGTATGTATGTGTGTATTTATGTATGTATATGTGTATGTGTGTGTGTGTGTGTATATATCAATCAGTACTATCAATCAATTAATACTATAATATAACATCTTTGGGTATTTTAAAAATGTAGTACATGTGATATATAGTACCTGCTATGACTCTCCCAAATATGTGGTTCTTTGTAAGGTCACCAAGTAAAAAATCAACTTTAATCTTGAAGTCACGCAAAACAATGTCTGGGCGAACAGAGGGATCCAGTTTTGGCGTTCTCTCTAAAAAATAAGAAATTTTCGGCCACTTTGGTTTGCAAGTGAATGTGATAAATAAGTCTGGAATTCCAAATCTTCTACATACAACCATGCAATCCTGATAGTTTTGCTGCATGTAACGGGGACAGCCGATAAATGTGGCCGGTAAGACAATACGTTTGCCAACATTTATGGCTTCTATGTCTCATGTGCTAACATTATCAACAATATTGTTACACACATCGGCACGTAAGTCTATTTGGTTTCTCAAAACCCAAGAAAGTCTTTCATGTTCGATGCAAGCCCAAACGTCAACTACGAATTGCAAAAATAACTTGCCGCCTTTAATAAGTGAATGGCCTTCCCCATATCGATGTTAAATTCTGTATGCGTAATACTCTCGTATAGAGACTGTGTGTTTCTTGACAGGATTGCGTATGATGAGACCTCTATGTAAAATGTTAGGACAAAAATCATCTTCTCCATAAGGGAATAACAACGGATACTATAAGGCCATGAAACTTAGATGAACATCCGATATTCTACGTAAGCCAGAATCTTTATAATCAACAATAATGTCTCGAAAGATTATCATTAGGAATCAAGTCAACAAACTCATGAGCATTAGTCGGAATATTGCTTTCTCTTCCATCAGTTTATCGGTTAGCAATTAGCCGAAGATTCACATTAATGTAATCTGTTTTTGCGAAACAATCTTGCGCTTGTCTAAATTTTTTAACCTACTCATTGTCTCGATCAAGCATGTTTATCAATAAACTTACAATTTTTGAATCTAATGAACCTTCAGTTGCGGGGAAGTTCAATCGTCTTTGTAAATCCTCATGAGAATTAAACATGTATAGTTGTACATACATAGGTTTTTTCCTTTCAACGGGTAATAGGGAACCCATCCGATGGGAGGTTTGTCCTTGTAATTGAAATATGTAAGGACCTCCACCATTGTTCAAGCTTTTATCAATTGTTTCTCCCATCGACTTAAAAGCAAAAATATTATTATACACCCGTATGTTTATGCGGAATACATTATCCAACTGACCTTCTCCGTCTAGCAACTGCAATAAATCAATTGGTGTCTCACGCAAGAATGGTAGCTGAACTTTTCCTTTAGAGCAACATAAAGAAAAATCGAATGACCTGTTTTGTTGTTGGGTGACGATGTGTTCATCCTCCCACATAACCATACGGCAATGGCGACAAACTCATTCTAGGTACCCTATATTTAGTACATTTCTACTTGTAGCTGCAATAAACAAAAAGTAGATCTGGCAAAAAAGGCCCGAGCTGGCCCAAAAAAATTGGGCTATGGGCTCCCATTTTTCAGCCCAAAAAAAACTGGACGTTTTGGCCCGGCCCGTGGCCCAATTTTGTGACGCCCCCAAATCTGAGCCCACACAGCCCAAACGTGAGTCGTCAAAAGATTACAACAAAATTATTACAATGAAATACAACGTACAACAATACAGTGGATAATACAACACAATTAAGTCTTCACTATTATTGCCACACTATTTTATAACACGTGAAGACTATGATAGCTATCCCCGCACTCTCACTCTATTCCCCGGCTAGACCCCGTTACGTTCTCATCTCCTGTTGAAAAACAATGGAACGAAAAGAAAGGGTGAGCTCAAATAGCCCAGTAAGAAATATCATGACTAAGATAATGACGAATAATTTATCATTAGCCTTCAACAGTTGAGTTCTTGATAGAATACAACAGACTACAAGGTTTATATCAAAAACTGCAGTTAAATTCTTAAACAATGTTCAGATCAATAATAGCAGTGGAATGAGCAATCTATTAGAAGAATAATGCAGACTATAATGTCCACTCGCTTCTCTTTTTAGTAAAAATATCATCAACTTTTATCATCCGAAATATCATTAGTCAAGATAATACAACTTCACAGTTCCTGGTCATAATCATGCAGATCAACAGTTCATCTTTGCACTAAGGGCCAAAGACATTCAATATAACACCAACGGTCATGATTATACCAGATTTAGCCTTTGGTCATAATCATACCAACCAACAGTTCATCTTTGCACTACGGGCCAAAGAGAACATTCACCACGTGTCATAAAAGACACCGAACAGATGTATCGCCTTTAACCTAGTATATCGCCTTTAACCTATCATCTGTTCAACAATTATATCACATCTGTGCCCCCGGCCACAGATATTCACAACAACTTGATTCTGATGATTAATACAAATAACAGTGATACAAATGATGAACAGAAGAACATGATAAACAATAAGTATCGGAAGTTTACTTTGTGCAGATTCAAATAATGTCCAAATTGCCAACATGATGTGGAGTGAAATTTAAAAATGATACTCAAGATCCACAGTTCAGAATAACGATTACAGTTCAATAGATATGTTCAGAAAATAGGAAGGTTCAATTGAAATAATGAAATTCAACTATTATGGAACATATAATATTTTCAGGAATTATAGAAACAATAGTTCCATAATAAGTTTCGATTTAGGTGTATGAAAGAAAATAATATCCCTTACCGTAGCAGGTTTGATTAACAAAAGGTGAAGGGAATTTATATCCCTTACCATAGTAAGTTTGAATAATGGAAGATGAAAAAGATGGTATCCCTTATGAGTATAAAGGAAAATGATATCACTTACGAATATGGAATAAAAATGTCATGTGATAATTCGTGTAGACAAATTATTTCCACACGAGACAAATAAAAAGGGTTATTCACCAACAGGCGATAATCCGCACCGTAAGGTTATTCCCATCAATTTGAATACGAATAGTTATTCACCAAACAGGCGATAATCCGCGCCCTAAGGTTATTCCCATCAATTTGAATACGAAGAGTTATTCACCAAACAGGCGATAATCCGCACCGTAAGGTTATTCTCAAAGATTAATAAGGAATGAATACAAAAGGTTATTCACCAACAGGCGGTAAACCGCGCCGTAAGGTTATTCCCACAATTTAATACATGGAAATAAATGGCACAAGAAAGAAACGATATTATTTTCGAGAATCAAAGAATGATAATCCCTTCAAGTAAGAAAGAAAATAATATCCATTTATGATGATGAAAAGAGTGATACCCCTTACCGTAATAAATTTAAGAGTGTGAAAAGACTGATATTCCTTACCTTAACACGTGACTGGATATTGATTTAAATGAGGTTGATCAACCTATATATTTTTAATAAAATTAGTAATTACCACATATAAATTTCAAGGTGTATGATAATTCATATATTATGAACTATCAAAATTATATATATTTAACATAATTTTTGTAGTATAATATAACTACTTTAAAATAGTTTTTAAAATAATATTCCAAAATAAATCTTCCAAAGAAAACTTTTAAAAATGAATCTTCTCAAAGAAGAGTCTTCTAAGGGAAGATTTGTGAATACCGTAAAAAATAGGAATTTATGAAATTACTACTCTTTAATAAAACACTTACTTGAAAATTTTCTGCACTCCTTTTGGCTTTCAAACTCTCAAAATAACCTTACTATTCTCAGAGAAAACTTATAAAATTCTTATAGAAAAATTTTATGTTTTAGGTGTGATTTTTCTATTCAGCTGAACAAGCTATTTATAGGATAAAAGAAGTTACTATGCGTGGACCAGCGTGGTAGGTGAACAGAAAAAAAAAAATCTTCAGCAAAGGCTGCGTAGCAGCCTTCACCAACCATTTCCCAAAACACACTTCTCACATTTCATGTGGGCCCCACAATGGGTCCCACATGTTTCTTACTATTCACGTCACTATTCACGTCACTGTTTCAAATAGTAAAATTAATTATTTTATTTATTATTTATTTATTTATTTATTTATTTATTCTTCCTGTGAGTCCAACATATAAAATAATGTTACCACAATAATGTAAGAAACACGTTATGTAAGACCCCGAATTTTATGAAATACAAAATTTAATTTTTCTTCATATATATATATATATTTTTTTTTTTGATACAGTAAGTGGTTAAATTAACAAAATTGAAAGTTAAGGATGTTATGTGCAAATTTTATTTTGTCGGACAATATTCGCTTTGTCGGGGAATATTCGTTTGGTCGGGGAATATTCGTGCCGTACGACGGCGCCGAAATAATAAATTATTGGTGGACCCCACAACGGAATATTTGTCGGATATAGAAAACGACAGAAGTAACCTTTTTAAATAAAAATAGTCAACGGAACTGTTAAAATACCGGTGATAAAAGAATAGTAGCATACGGTAGTTTATGGTATTTTCTGTAGCACACGGTACTCTACAGTAACACACGGTATTGCATAGTGTCTCATATTATTGGTCTGATAATTGACACCGTAACTGTTACGCATCATTTCATCGATAATTGTCACTGCATAATATTTTATATTATCAATTCAATAATTGTTGTTACACAGTATTTTGCATTATTGATTTAATAATTGTCATTACACTGTATTTTATATCATTGAGTCAATAATTGTTGTTGCACTGTTTTTAAAATTATTGAACCTAATAATTGTCACAGTAACATATGCACAGTAATTCACATTATTGAATCAATAATTGTCATTACACAGTAACGTATGCTTTATTTTACATTATTGTTATCTCTATTATGATGTTATTTAAACAGTTGTATTTCATTAATTTATTGACTTGATATCTAAGAGCTAACTATACTGTATTTATAACAATTAGTCATAATAATTGAATTGATAAAGTTATTTGTTTATAATATAAAGTTAGGTGATTATTAGGTGATATGAAATGAATGGTGTAGATTAAAGTGTGAATTATTGTTGAATAATTGAATTGATTTGTTTATAATATAAAGTTAGGTGATTATTAGGTAATATGAAATGAATGGTGTAGATTAAAGTGTGAATTATTGTTGAATAATTAAATTGATTTGTTTATAATATAAAGTTAGGTGATTATTAGGTGATATGAAATGAATGGTGTAGATTAAAGATAATATAATATTTGAAATGGATGGTGTAGATTAAAAGATGATCTTTAAATGAATGGTTTAGATTAAATGAATGATAAGATTTTTGGCTATAAATAGAAGCCTTAACTTAAGGATTTTTCATAAACTTCCTTACTTGTTCTTTCTTTCTCTCTCTAAATACTTCTTGTGAAAGTTCTCTCCAAGTGTGCTTAAGTCATCTTGAGTATTTGTGAAGATCTATAAGTATACGTGTACTGTTCAAGTTAATCAACCTCATTTAAATCAATATCCAGTCACGTGTTGAGGTAAGGGATACCATCTTTTTCATCTTCCATTATTCAAACGTACTATGGTAAGGGATTATCATTATTTGATTCTCGATAATAATATTGTTTCTTCCTTACTCATAAGACGTGCATTTTATTTCCATGTATTAAATTGTGGGAATAACCTTACGGAGCGGATTGCCGCCTGTTGGTGAATAACCTTTCGTATTCATTCATTATTAATCTCTGAGAATAACCTTACGGAGCGGATTGCCGCCTGTTTGGTGAATAACTCTTTGTACTCAAATTCTATTAAATTGTGGGAATAACCTTACGGAGCGGATTGCCGCCTGTTGGTGAATAACCTTTCGTATTCATTCATTATTAATCTCTGAGAATAACCTTACGGAGCGGATTGCCGCCTGTTTGGTGAATAACTCTTTGTACTCAAATTCTATTAAATTGTGGGAATAACCTTACGGAGCGGATTGCCGCCTGTTGGTGAATAACCCTTTGTATTAATTTCCTTCACCTTTTGTTAATCAAACCTGCTACGGTAAGGGATATTATTTTCTTTCATACTCCTAAATCGAAATTTATTATGGAACTATTGCTTCTATAATTCCTGAAAATATTATATGTTCCATAATAGTTGAACTTCATTATTTCAACTGAACCTTCCTATTTACGTGAACCTTTCTATTGAATTGTAACCGTTATTCTGAACTGTGGATCTTGAATTTCACTCCACATCATGTTGACAATTTGGACATTATTTGAATCTGTACAAAGTAAACTTCCGATACTTATTGTTATCCTATTTCTTCTGTTCATCATTTATATCATTCTAATCATCCAAAAATCAAGCTGTTGTGAATATCTGTGGCCGGGGGCACAGATGTGATATATTTGTTGAACAGATGATAGGTTAAAGGCGATATAATAGGTTAAAGGCGATACATCTGTTCGGTGTCTTTTATGGCACGTGGTGAATGTTCTCTTTGGCCCGTAGTGCAAAGATGAACTGTTGTTTGGTATGATTATGACCAAAGGCTGAATCTGGTATAATCATGACCGTTGGTGTTATATTGAATGTCTTTGGCCCGTAGTGCAAAGATGAACTGTTGATCTGCATGATTATGATCAGGAACTGTGAATTTGTATTATCTTGACTAATGATATTTCAGATGATAAAAGTTGATGATGTTTTTCCTAAAAAGAGAACCGAGTGGACATTATAGTCTGCATTATTCTTCTAATAGATTACTCATTCCGCTGCTATTATTGATCTGAACGTTGTTTAAGAATTTAACTGCAGTTTTTGATATAAACCTTGTAGTCTATTGTATTCTATCAAGAACTCAACTGTTGAAGACTAATGATAATTTATTCGTCATTATCTTAGTCATGATATTCTTTACTGGGCTATTTGAGCTCACCCTTTCTTTTGTTCCATTGTTTTTCAACAGGAGATGAAAACATAACAGGGTCTAGCCGGGGAATGGAGTGAGGGTCCGAGGAATAGTTATCATAGTCTTCACGTTTTGTAAAATAGTGTGGCAATAATAGTGAAGACTTAGTTGTGTATTATTATACACTGTATTGTTGTACGTTGTGCTTTGTTGTAATAATTTTGTTGTAGTATTTTGACGACTCAAGTTTGGGCTGTGTGGGCCCAGATTTGGGGGCGTCACAGTTGGTATCAGAGCTTAGGGATATGGTCTTTAATGGAGATCTGGGGTTAGAACTAGGAGGGGAGAGACGAATAGAATCAATCACTAGTGTGTCCTACCTAAATTAGATTTATTTTTTATCTAATGAATCGATTTGAATGTAGGAACATGAAGAGATGAGTCAGTTTATTTGAACTAACATTTATTTTGTGACCACAGTTAATTATGGCATCTGGAAATTAGGAGGTTAACTATGAAATTACCGAAACAAATATAGCTGCAAAACAAGAGGCGACGAATAATCTTCTTACAAACTCAGAGTTGAATCATTTGCCTAAGGCAAAAATTATGCGTGTTCTATCCAGTAAGGATGAAGGTGAAAGCTCTGCTACAGTCGTTCCAGATCCATTCTTAGAAGCAATTAAAGGAAGTAACGAACTTGCGGAAATTATTGCCTTTAATTTACTCACTAATTGGGAGAGTGATATCACCTGGTTATGCTCTATAACAAAGGATCAGAATATATGGACTTTTCATATTAGTCTTTGGGATTTATGGTGTTCCAGCTATGATTTTCAAGATTATTTAAAAATGATATTTCTATACTTTTGGGCGTTACAATTTAGAGGAATTCAGGTTAAGTTAGTCACTATCGTGGAAACTGCAGTCTATCGAAAATACTATTTTAATGAAAATCATTGGTACCTTACTACTGATGAAGTTGATGAACCCGAGAAACAGTTTGCTAGAAAATTATTCAGTGGTATTCCCATGGTTGAAATACGTGAAGATCCGAATGAAGTATTCGGGATTCGATTTGACGATAACAGTCAAGAAATCGAATGAGGTGATAACCGGTAAGCTATTCATAAATTCTCGTGAAGTCTATGCCATATTAGATACTGGCTCTATCCACTCTTTTATCTCACCTATATGTACTCAACGTTTAAATTTGACTATTGAAAACTTAAATCTTGTCTTATCAGTTGAAACCTCATTGGGAGAAATACCTATTACATTTACTATCTATAAATCTTGCATAGTTCAAATCAACAACCTCACATTACCTGTTGACCTTATTTCTTTGGACATGCGTGAATTTGATGTGATTTTAGGAATTGATTGGTTGACTACCCATCATGCTAAAATTGATTGTTTTCATAAGATTATTAGTTTTCATATTCCTAATCAACCTGTCATGCAAATTCAAGCAACTAAACCATTGAAATCTATAACTGTTATTTCTAGCCATAAAGCTATTCGTTTATTGAAAAACGGATGTCAAGCCTTTTTAGCTCATGTCACTGATTTGAACAAAAATACGTCAAACTTGAATGATATCCTCATTGTTAATGAGTTTTCTGACGTTTTTCCTGAGGAACTTCCTAGCTTACCCCAAACCGCGAAAATGAATTTTGTATTGATTTTGAACTCGGTACCAAGCCCATTTCCAAAGCCCCATACCGAATGGCTCTCATAGAACGCCAAGAGTTAAAAGTTTAATTATTAGATATCGGTATCATTCGTTCTAGTACAAAACTTATATCGAGCGAGGAATGCGAGAAGAGTTTTCAAGAACTCAAGATGAGACTTGTTTCAGCTCCTGTTCTGACCATACCATCAGGATCAGGAGAATTTGTTATCTACAGCGATGCTTCTGGCAAACGTCTAGGCTGTGTCCTTATGCAACATGGAAAGGTTATAGCCTATGCCTCTCGACAACTCAAAGATTATGAGAAAAATTATCCTACTCATGATCTAGAGTTGGCAGCAGTCGTTTTCGCGTTGAAGATCTGGAGACACTACTTGTACGGAGAAAAAGTGGATATCTATACGGATCATAAAAGTCTCAAGTATTTCTTCACCCAGAAGGAACTCAACATGCGACAACGACGTTGGCTTGAGCTGTTGAAGGATTATGACCACACAATCCAGTATCACCCGGGAAAGGCGAACGTTGTAGCTGACGCTTTGAGCAGAAAATCTTATGCAAGTACAAGTGCACTGCTGACAACACAAAAGTGTATTTTGTACGACTTGCAAAAGATGAAGATAGAGCTAAAGACACCAGGGACCCACTCGAAGATTGCTTACGTGCGAGTAGAACCAACTTTAATCGATAAAATTAAAGCTGCTCAAGTTACCGATCCGGAACTGATAAACATGATAAAGAAAGTACAAGAAGGTGTCATTCCCGAAGCAAGAATCGACGAGAAAGGAATACTTCGAGTCAACTCTCGACTCTGTATTCCTAACGATCCTGAATTAAAGCATAAAATCATGATGGAGGCACACAACACGCCGTTTGCAATCCACCCAGGAGGTACCAAGATGTATCGAGATCTTCGACATACATTTTGGTGGAACAATATGAAAAGAGAGATTGCGGAGTTTATCTCAAGGTGCCTAACTTGTCAACGTGTCAAGGCAGAACATCAAGTTCCTAAAGGTCCATTACAATCACTTGAAGTTCCCGAATGGAAGTGGGAACACATCAATATGGACTTCGTGACGGGTCTTCCAAAAGTTTCTCAAGGCTTAGATGCAATTTGGGTGATCGTAGATAGATTGACCAAATCTGCTCATTTCTTGCCTATACGAGAAAACTTTTCACTTGAACGTCTTGCCGGTATGTACATAAATGAGATCGTGAGATTGCATGGCATGCCAGTTTCCATAGTTTCTGATCGAGATCCTAGATTCACTTCACGCTTTTGGACCAGTCTACAAAAAGCTATGGGCACTGAACTACGTTTTAGTTCTGCATATCATCCTCAAACGGACGGACAATCGGAAAGGACGATCCAGACCCTCGAAGATCTTTTGAGACTTTGTGTATTAGACTTCAAAGGAAGTTGGGATAAGTACTTGCCGTTGGTGGAATTTTCTTACAACAACAGTTACCAAGCAAGCATAGGCATGGCTCCATTCGAGGCATTGTATGGAAGGAAGTGTCGCTCTCCAATATGTTGGAATGAGGTAGGAGAAGCAAAATTGTTGGGACCCGAGTTGGTACGCTTGACGACCGAAAAGATCCAAATGATCCGACAACGAATACAGACCGCACAAGAACGACAAAAGAGTTATGCTGATCTTCATCGGAGAGACGAAAGTTTCAACGTCGGAGATCATGTATTCTTACGTGTTTCTCCATGGAAAGGGGTTACGAGATTCGGAAAGAGAGGAAAGCTCAACCCTCGATTTATTGGCCCATTTGAAATCCTCGATCGAATAGGAATCGTAGCCTACAGACTAGCCCTACCATCAAGTATGTCTCGCATCCACAACGTTTTTCACATATCTATGTTACGTAAATATGTGAAGGACCCAAACCACGTCATTGAGTTAGAACCAGACGTTATAGCAGAGGATTTAACATACGAGGAAGTACCTGTTAAGATCCTGGTTAAGAAGGAGCAGATCCTACGCTCAAAGGTTATACCTCAAGTTAAGGTTTTATGGAGGAACCAAGATACTGAGGAAATGACCTGGGAGCTAGAATCTGAGATGAAATCTAAGTATCCTTACCTCTTCGATATGTCAGGTACGTCAATTTCGGGGACGAAATTTCATAAGGAGGGGAGGTTGTAAGACCCCGAATTTTATGAAATACAAAATTTAATTTTTCTTCATATATATATATATATTTTTTTTTTTTGATACAGTAAGTGGTTAAATTAACAAAATTGAAAGTTAAGGATGTTATGTGCAAATTTTATTTTGTCGGACAATATTCGCTTTGTCGGGGAATATTCGTTTGGTCGGGGAATATTCGTTCCGTACGACGGCGCCGAAATAATAAATTATTGGTGGACCCCACAACGGAATATTTGTCGGATATAGAAAACGACAGAAGTAACCTTTTTAAATAAAAATAGTCAACGGAACTGTTAAAATACCGGTGATAAAAGAATAGTAGCATACGGTAGTTTATGGTATTTTCTGTAGCACACGGTACTCTACAGTAACACACGGTATTGCATAGTGTCTCATATTATTGGTCTGATAATTGACACCGTAACTGTTACGCATCATTTCATCGATAATTGTCACTGCATAATATTTTATATTATCAATTCAATAATTGTTGTTACACAGTATTTTGCATTATTGATTTAATAATTGTCATTACACTGTATTTTATATCATTGAGTCAATAATTGTTGTTGCACTGTTTTTAAAATTATTGAACCTAATAATTGTCACAGTAACATATGCACAGTAATTCACATTATTGAATCAATAATTGTCATTACACAGTAACGTATGCTTTATTTTACATTATTGTTATCTCTATTATGATGTTATTTAAACAGTTGTATTTCATTAATTTATTGACTTGATATCTAAGAGCTAACTATACTGTATTTATAACAATTAGTCATAATAATTGAATTGATAAAGTTATTTGTTTATAATATAAAGTTAGGTGATTATTAGGTGATATGAAATGAATGGTGTAGATTAAAGTGTGAATTATTGTTGAATAATTGAATTGATTTGTTTATAATATAAAGTTAGGTGATTATTAGGTAATATGAAATGAATGGTGTAGATTAAAGTGTGAATTATTGTTGAATAATTAAATTGATTTGTTTATAATATAAAGTTAGGTGATTATTAGGTGATATGAAATGAATGGTGTAGATTAAAGATAATATAATATTTGAAATGGATGGTGTAGATTAAAAGATGATCTTTAAATGAATGGTTTAGATTAAATGAATGATAAGATTTTTGGCTATAAATAGAAGCCTTAACTTAAGGATTTTTCATAAACTTCCTTACTTGTTCTTTCTTTCTCTCTCTAAATACTTCTTGTGAAAGTTCTCTCCAAGTGTGCTTAAGTCATCTTGAGTATTTGTGAAGATCTATAAGTATACGTGTACTGTTCAAATTAATCAACCTCATTTAAATCAATATCCAGTCACGTGTTGAGGTAAGGGATACCATCTTTTTCATCTTCCATTATTCAAACGTACTATGGTAAGGGATTATCATTATTTGATTCTCGATAATAATATTGTTTCTTCCTTACTCATAAGACGTGCATTTTATTTCCATGTATTAAATTGTGGGAATAACCTTACGGAGCGGATTGCCGCCTGTTGGTGAATAACCTTTCGTATTCATTCATTATTAATCTCTGAGAATAACCTTACGGAGCGGATTGCCGCCTGTTTGGTGAATAACTCTTTGTACTCAAATTCTATTAAATTGTGGGAATAACCTTACGGAGCGGATTGCCGCCTGTTGGTGAATAACCTTTCGTATTCATTCATTATTAATCTCTGAGAATAACCTTACGGAGCGGATTGCCGCCTGTTTGGTGAATAACTCTTTGTACTCAAATTCTATTAAATTGTGGGAATAACCTTACGGAGCGGATTGCCGCCTGTTGGTGAATAACCCTTTGTATTAATTTCCTTCACCTTTTGTTAATCAAACCTGCTACGGTAAGGGATATTATTTTCTTTCATACTCCTAAATCGAAATTTATTATGGAACTATTGCTTCTATAATTCCTGAAAATATTATATGTTCCATAATAGTTGAACTTCATTATTTCAACTGAACCTTCCTATTTACGTGAACCTTTCTATTGAATTGTAACCGTTATTCTGAACTGTGGATCTTGAATTTCACTCCACATCATGTTGACAATTTGGACATTATTTGAATCTGTACAAAGTAAACTTCCGATACTTATTGTTATCCTATTTCTTCTGTTCATCATTTATATCATTCTAATCATCCAAAAATCAAGCTGTTGTGAATATCTGTGGCCGGGGGCACAGATGTGATATATTTGTTGAACAGATGATAGGTTAAAGGCGATATAATAGGTTAAAGGCGATACATCTGTTCGGTGTCTTTTATGGCACGTGGTGAATGTTCTCTTTGGCCCGTAGTGCAAAGATGAACTGTTGTTTGGTATGATTATGACCAAAGGCTGAATCTGGTATAATCATGACCGTTGGTGTTATATTGAATGTCTTTGGCCCGTAGTGCAAAGATGAACTGTTGATCTGCATGATTATGATCAGGAACTGTGAATTTGTATTATCTTGACTAATGATATTTCAGATGATAAAAGTTGATGATGTTTTTCCTAAAAAGAGAACCGAGTGGACATTATAGTCTGCATTATTCTTCTAATAGATTACTCATTCCGCTGCTATTATTGATCTGAACGTTGTTTAAGAATTTAACTGCAGTTTTTGATATAAACCTTGTAGTCTATTGTATTCTATCAAGAACTCAACTGTTGAAGACTAATGATAATTTATTCGTCATTATCTTAGTCATGATATTCTTTACTGGGCTATTTGAGCTCACCCTTTCTTTTGTTCCATTGTTTTTCAACAGGAGATGAAAACATAACAGGGTCTAGCCGGGGAATGGAGTGAGGGTCCGAGGAATAGTTATCATAGTCTTCACGTTTTGTAAAATAGTGTGGCAATAATAGTGAAGACTTAGTTGTGTATTATTATACACTGTATTGTTGTACGTTGTGCTTTGTTGTAATAATTTTGTTGTAGTATTTTGACGACTCAAGTTTGGGCTGTGTGGGCCCAGATTTGGGGGCGTCACACGTTACATATTATTATTAATTTAGTAATATAAATTATAGTATATTTGCAACCGTGACAATTATTAGGTTCAATAATTTTAAAAACAGTGCAGCAACAATTATTGAGTCGATGATATGAAATACAGTGTAATGACAATTATTGAATCAATAATGCAAAATACTGTGTAACGACAATTATTGAATTGATAATATAAAATATTATGCAGTGACAATTATTGATGAAATGATGCGCAACAGTTACGGTGTCAATTATCAGACCAATAATATGAGACACTGTGCAATACCGTGTGCTACTGTAGAGTACCGTGTGCTACAGAAAATACCATAATTTACCGTATGCTACTATTCTTTTATCACCGGTATTTTAACAGTTAACACCGTTGACTATTTTTATTTAAAAAGGTTACTTCTGTCGTTTTCTATATCCGACAAATATTCCGTTGTGGGGTCCACAAATAATTTGTTATTTCGGCGCCGTCGTACGGCACGAATATTCCCCGACAAAACGAATATTCCCCGACAAACGAATATTGTTCGTCAAAATAAAATTTGCACATAACATCCTTAACTTTCAATTTCGTCAATTTAACCACTTACTGTTTCATGAAAAATATATATGAAGAAAAATTAAATTTTATATTTCATAAAATTCGGGGTCTTACAAAAATTTTTTTCTTCTTATTTTTATTGTTTGATATTGTTGACAAAAAAAAATGTGAACTTAAAAAATGAATCAAGTAGGGAATTATGAAGAATATAAGAGTAAATTCTAACATGTGATCTTGAATAATAATACAAAAAAAAATTATGAACATTATATATATATTACCTTTAGTCTTTTTTTTGCTCTCTTATCTTTAATATTAATATTATATACATTTATCAATTAATTAATCACAAGATTAGTTACATTTTAATTTATATGACTATAAAATTATTGATTATTTTATTTACTAATACTATTAAATGATTATGTATAAATTATGTGTTATAATTGTAAATAATTAGAGTTAATATTTATTTTAAATTATGTATTATAGTTGCAAATATATATATATATATATATATATATATATATATATATATATATATATATATTAAAAGAATATTATAAAAAAAAAACTCTAAAAACCCGCGGGCCGGCTCGAGCGGGCCACGGGCTTAAGATTTTTAGCCCGACCAATTCTGGGCCTTTTTAGCCCTGCCCAAAATTAGCCCGGCCTGGCGAAGCCCGACTGTAAGACCCCGAATTTTATGAAATATAAAATTTAATTTTTCTTCATATATTTTTTTTTGAAACAGTAAGTGGTTAAACTGACGAATTTGAAAGTTAAGGATGTTATGTGCAAATTTTATTTTGTCGGACAATATTCGTTTTGTCGGGGAATATTCGTTCGGTCGGGGAATATTCGTGTCGTACGACCGCGCCGAAATAACAAATTATTTGTGGACCCCACAACGGAATAATTGTTGGATATAGAAAACGACAGAAGTAACCTTTTTAAATAAAAATAGTCAACGGTGTTAACTGTTAAAATACCGGTGATAAAAGAATAGTAGCATACGGTAAATTATGGTATTTTCTGTAGCACACTGTAAGACCCCGAAATTTATGAAATATAAAAATTAATTTTTCTTCATATATATTTTTCCTGAAACAGTAAGTGGTTAAATTAACGAAATTGAAAGTTAAGGATGTTATGTGTAAATTTTATTTTGACGGACAATATTCGTTTTGTCGGGGAATATTCGTTTTGTCGGGGAATATTCGGGCCGTACGACGGCGCCGAAATAACAAATTATTTGTGGACCCTACAACGGAATATTTGTCGGATATAGAAAACGACAGAAGTAACCTTTTTAATAAAAATAGTCAACGGTGTTAACTGTTAAAATACCGGTGATAAAAGAATAGTAGCATACGGTAATTTATGGTATTTTACTGTAGCATGCGGTACTCTACAGTAGCACACGGTATTGCACAGTGTCTCATATTATTGACACCGTAACTGTTACGCATCATTTCATCGATAATTGTCACTGCATAATATTTTATATTATCAATTCAATTATTGTTGCTACACAGTATTTTGCATTATTGATTTAATAATTGTCATTACACTGTATTTTATATCATTGAGTCAATAATTGTTGCTGCACTGTTTTTAAAATTATTGAATCTAATAATTGTCACAGTAGCAAATACACTATAATTTATATTATTAAATTAATAAAAATATGTAACGTGTTTCTTACATTATTGTGGTAACATTATTTTATATGTTGGACTCACAGGAAGAATAAATAAATAAATAAATAAATAAATAAATAAAATTAATTTTACTATTTGAAATAGTGACGTGAATAGTGACGTGAATAGTAAGTGAATAGTAAGAAACATGTGGGACCCACTGTGGGGCGCACATGAAATGTGAGAAATGTGTTTTGGGAAATGGTTGGTGAAGGCTGCTACGCAGCCTTTGCTGAAGAATTTTTTTTTCTGTTCACCTACCACGCATAGTAACTTCTTTTCTCCTATAAATAGATTGTTCAGCTGAATAGAAAAATCACACCTAAAACATAAAATTTTTCTATAAGAATTTTATGAGTTTTCTCTGAGAATAGTAAGGCTATTTTGAGTGTTTGAAAGCCAAAAGGAGTGCAGGAATTTTTCAAGTAAGTATTTTATTAAAGAGTAGTAATTTTATAAATTCCTATTTTTCACGGTATTCACAAATCTTCCTTTAGAAGACTCTTCTTTGAGAAGATTTATTTTTAAAAGCTTTCTTTGGAAGATTTATTTTGGAATATTATTTTTAAAACTATTTTAAAGTTGGTATTTTATACTACAAAAATTATGTTAAATATATATAATTTTGATAGTTCATAATATATGAGTTATCATACACTTTGAAGTTTACATGTTGTAATTACTAATTTTATTATAAATATATAGGTTGATCAATCTCATTTAAATCAATATCCAGTCACGTGTTAAGGTAAGAAATGTCATTTTTTTTACACTCTTGAACTTGCTACGGTAAGGGATATTATTTTCTTTCATACTCCTGAATCGAAACTTATTATGGAACTATTTCTTCTATAATTCCTGAAAATATTATATGTTCCATAATAGTTGAACTTCATTATTTCAACTGAACCTTCCTATTTTCTGAATCTTTCTATTGAACTGTAACCGTTATTCTGAACTGAGAATCTTGAATAACATTTTTAAATTTCACTCCACATCATGTTGACAATTTGGACATTATTTGAATCTGCACAAAGTAAACTTCCGATACTTATTGTTTATCCTGTTTCTTCTGTTCATCAATTGTATCACTATTATTTGTACTAATCATCAAGAATCAAGCTGTTGTGAATATCTGTGGTCGGGGGCACAGATGTGATATATTTGTTGAACAGATGATAGGTTAAAGGCGATATATTAGGTTAAAGGCGATACATCTGTTCGGTGTCTTTTATGGCACGTAGTGAAAGTTCTCTTTGGCCCGTAGTGCATAGATGAACTGTTGTTTGGTATGATTATGACCAAAGACTGAATCTGGTATAATCATGACCGTTGTTGTTATATTGAAAGTTCTCTTTGGCCCGTAGTGCATAGATGAACTATTGTTTGGTATGATTATGACCAAAGGCTGAATCTGGTATAATCATGACCGCTGGTGCTATATTGAATGTTCTCTTTGGCCCGTAATGCATAGATGAACTGTTGATTTGCATGATTATGACCAGGAACTGTGAATTTGTATTATCTTGACTAATGGTATTTCAGATGATAAAAGTTGATGATGTTTTTACGAAAAAGAGAAGCGCGTGGACATTATAGTCTGCTCAGCTGAATAGAAAAATCACACCTAAAACATAAAATTTTTCTATAAGAATTTTATGAGTTTTCTCTAAGAATAGTAAGACTATTTTGAGAGTTTGAAAGCCAAAAGGAGTGCAGAAAATTTTCAAGTAAGTCTTTTATTAAAGAGTAGTAATTTCATAAATTCCTATTTTTCACGGTATTCACAAATCTTCCTTTAGAAGACTCTTCTTTAAGAAGATTCATTTTTAAAAGCTTTCTTTGGAAGATTTATTTTGGAATATTACTTTAAAAACTATTTTAAAGTTGTTATATTATACTACAAAAATTATGTTAAATATATATAATTTTGATAGTTCATAATATATGAATTATCATACACCTCGAAATTTATATGTGGTAACTACTAATTTTATTAAAAATATATAGGTTGATCAACCTCATTTAAATCAATATCCAGTCACGTGTTAAGGTAAGGAATTTCATTTTCTTTCATACTCTTAAACTTACTACGGTAAGGAATACCATTCATTTCAAACTATTAAATTTACTGTAGTAAGGAATATTATTCTTTTCACACTCTTAAATTTATTGCGGTAAGGAATACCATTCATTTCAAACTCTTAAATTTACTGTGGTAATGAATATCATTTTTATTGGAATATCATCTTCTTTCATATTCTATCATTTAAACTTACCACGGTAAGGGATTATTATTCTTTGATTCTCGAAAATAATATCGTTTCTTTCTTGTGCCATTTATTTTCATGTATTAAATTGTGGGAATAACCTTACGGCGCGGTTTACCGCCTGTTGGTGAATAACCTTTTGTATTCATTCCTTATTAATCTTTGAGAATAACCTTACGGTGCGGATTATCGCCTGTTTGGTGAATAACTCTTTGTATTCAAATTGATGGGAATAACCTTACGACGCGGATTATCGCCTGTTTGGTGAATAACTATTCGTATTCAAATTGATGGGAATAACCTTACGGCGCGGATTATCGCCTGTTTGGTGAATAACTCTTCGTATTCAAATTGATGGGAATAACCTTACGGCGCGGATTACCGCCTGTTGGTGAATAACCCTTTTTATTTGTCTCGTGTGGAAATAATTTGTCTACACGAATTATCACATGGCACTTTTATTCCATATTCGTAAGTGATATCATTTTCCTTTATACTCATAAGGGATACCATCTTTTTCATCTTCCATTATTCAAGCTTACTATGGTAAGGGATATTAATTCCCTTCACCTTTTGTTAATCAAACCTGCTACGGTAAGGGATATTATTTTATTTCATACACCTAAATCGAAACTTATTATGGAACTATTGTTTCTATAATTCCTGAAAATATTATATGTTCCATAATAGTTGAATTTCATTATTTCAACTGAACCTTCCTATTTTCTGAACATTTCTATTGAACTGTAATCGTTATTCTGAACTGTGGATCTTGAGTATCATTTTTAAATTTCACTCCACATCATGTTGGCAATTTGGACATTATTTGAATCTGCACAAAGTAAACTTCCGATACTTATTGTTTATCTTGTTCTTCTGTTCATCATTTGTATCATTGTTATTTGTATTAATCATCAAGAATCAAGTTGTTGTGAATATCTGTGGCCGGGGGCACATATGTGATATAATTGTTGAACAGATGATAGGTTAAAGGCGATATACTAGGTTAAAGGCGATACATCTGTTCGGTGTCTTTTATGACACGTGGTTAATGTTCTCTTTGGCCCGTAGTACAAAGATGAACTGTTGATTGGTATGATTATGACCAAATGCTGAATCTGGTATAATCATGACCGTTGGTATTATATTGAATGTCTTTGGCCCGTAGTGCAAAGATGAACTGTTGATCTGTATGATTATGACCAGGAACTGTGAAGTTGTATTATCTTGACTAATGGTATTTCAGATGATAAAAGTTGATGATATTTTTACTAAAAAGAGAAGCGAGTGGACATTATAGTCTGCATTATTCTTCTAATAGATTGCTCATTCCGCTGCTATTATTGATCTGAACATTGTTTAAGAATTTAACTACAGTTTTTGATATAAACCTTGTAGTCTATAGTATTCTATCAAGAACTCAACTGTTGAAGGCTAATGATAAATTATTCGTCATTATCTTAGTCATGATATTTCTTACTGGGCTATTTGAGCTCACCCTTTCTTTTCGTTCCATTGTTTTTCAACAGGAGATGAGAACGTAACGGGGTCTAGCCGGGGAATGGAGTGAGAATGCGGGGATAGCTATCATAGTCTTCACATGTTATAAAATAGTGTGGCAATAATAATGAAGACTTAGTTGTGTTGTATTATCCACTGTACTGTTATACGTTGTATTTCATTGTAATAATTTTGTTGTAGTCTTTTGACGACTCAAGTTTGGGCTGTGTGGGCTCAGATTTGGGGGCGTCACACCGACCCGTTTGCCACCTCTAACAAAAAGTTATTTAGTTAGTTGTTTTTAAGTATTCAAACTATTTGGGAGTTGTACAATACCCTTACCAAAATTTAATTTTTGTAAATTAATCTTATTACGCATCCTTTTGCTCTCTGTGACAACACCTTTAACCAAAGCACTATTATCACGTAATTTGTTGTTGCACAATATGAGAGCATCATTTGTTGTAAATAACTAAAAATATCAATTCAGCAAAATATAATGTGAAAATCTGGAATATATATATATATATATATATATATATATATATGTGTGTGTGTGTGTGTGTGTGTGTGTGTGTGTGTGTGTGTGTGTGTGTATGGGCGCGCGCTCGTGCGCGCGCGTGCGCGCGTGTGTGTGTGTGTGTATGTGTAACTAAAAAGTCAACATTCATTTACCAAAGCTTTTGAAAAAAAGAAATTCATTCGATGGAAATGATTTACTATGAATACAAACAAAATAAATGTTCACAAGCAACTTTGTATAATTAGGTCAAAATTAATATACAAAACTGCTTGATAAGCTAAAAATAGTACATAGTAAGTGTTGTTTAGATATTAAAGGGAAAAATGGTACGTAGGTATCAAATGGAAAAATTGAGAAATCATTTCCTTTCCCAATTGTTATAATACTATAATCGGAATTCATTTACATAATGTTTCATATTAATCAAAAGAACAAATTAATTTTTGATACGTATATAAAAAAAAAAAGAACCATAATTGCATAGCTTTACGTGAATAATTTGATGGAGTCTAGAGCTAGCCACGACCTTCAGTCCAAATGTTATAGAAAATTTTATATTATTTGAATGAAGTAAGATTTTTTTATATTGCATTATATCAATCAATATACATTTAATAAAGTGGACAAAGAGAGATAATAAAATTTGATATTCTTATGAGGAGTCTATAAATACCCAAAAACATAAAAAGAGTTAAATATTAATGAATTAACGTATAATTCAAATTAATTCAAGTAAATTAAAAAACTAACTATTTTATTTACACTCACTGTCAAGACATTGCAAATTTGTATCTGGTTAGGTTACACTAAGAGTTTCATGAGACTGACCAATTTGTATTTTTGATGTTGGGATACCGACGTAAGTGTCAAGTGAGAAACCACCTATTGGAAATTGTGGTAAGTAACCAACATAAGGTTAAGGATAGTCTAAATTTAATTGAAACACATACCATTACCTACAATTGTTTTATGAAAACCAGATGTGAAGCAGAATCCAAACCCCAAAATATGATTCAATTATTGAAACAAAAATAACAAAATAAAAAGAGAAAGTATCCAAAATAAACATGTAGAAGAAGGAATCAGTGCCAAAAACCCAGGGCAAACCAATATTATAATCAAATAACTGCAAAATTGCATAGTTAGCAGTAGGTTCTGGAACTTAAAACTTACTTCATCCACTTTAAGAAAGAATCAGACAATATATTATGGAAACCTAGGGGAATTCATGAAGTCAACATTACCACAAGCATGCTCGGAATGCCACTGAGGGAAGTAAAATACCTTAACTGAGAATCTAAGCATTTCTCAGTTTCCTTCAATTCGTCTCTTGGATCCATAAAAGTAATCAAATGCCTTAGTGCATAAAATTAAACATTCCTCCTTATTTAACTGCTTAATAACACAAACGCCTCAGTGCATAAAATTAAACACTCCTCAATGCATAAAATTAAATCCAATATAACACAGATCAAACACAGCATGTTACCACTGGGGTCTATTACAGAGTGATAATGAATGGCATTCTGCACTATGTGAAGCTTCTTTATACCAAACAAGCAAGCAATTACGTGAGTTGTTTGTCACACTTTTATGTATGAAGAATTTCTTTATGATAGAGTAGCATTAGCGGAAGAATTATCTCAATATATTTCAAAGTGTAAAAGATGCAACAATTGACAATCTTAAGCATGTCTTTGACATGTAAAACATTACACAATATAGTTTAAGTACTAAACCACATTCAACTGGCTATAGTGATAATGTATATATTTGAGACCTTATTGTTAAAGTTACAACAACATAACTAAAAGTCCAGTCAACCAAGTGTGTTAACAATTATGATGGATGCTAAACCGTTTAAGATGCAAGTGATGGAATGCTTCAAATATGCAAATTGGTTGATTAATGGATCAATAGATGGGATTAAATGGAGTAGATGCTTAAGTGATAATATCTGTAAACCCAACTGTTGGTGCACAGAAGCAATGTTACTTAATTGGTTATTTTAGATGAGAATGTTTGGTTTATGAGACAGTCATAAATTTGGTGAAAATGAATACTGGTGGCCTATTTATTGGGTTGCCTATACTCAGCTCGTCGACTGGATCTGGATTGCCTATATTGTGCTCGCCGACACATATTCCAATCATTCCTATCACTTTCTGACTCACGTTCAACCCTTTTTCTATAACTCTCCCTCCTTGCGGCGTTGTGAACAACTTTTCGATCCATAAGAATACAACAATTCAATATATACGATCATTTCATCAAACACTTTATATGCATGAATCGCGTTCAACCCTCTTTCTATAACTCTCCCTCCTTGCGGCGTTGCGAACAACTTTTTGATCCATAAAAATACAACAGTTCAATACATACGATCATTTCATCAAACACTTCATAGGCATGATAAAGGACTCGTTTAATTGAGAATATGGAAGAGCGAAGAAGGGGAAATAGGTGGAGAAGAGGAGTGATTATTAACCATCAAGAATAACTATGAACAACTAAGTGAAGCTGGAGAAACGAAAAAGAGAAATCAAAAGCTGAAGAGAGAACTTGATGGATCCTAAGAGGTGGAAAAGAGAACTCAGTAGATTAACCCGTACCAACGAAATTGAATCAAAAGGGATTGTTTGATGCGTTGTTATAACATAGCATATAGTATTGATATTATAAAAGCAAAAAGACCACAAATCTAAATTAATTATAGTTTGGACAGGCAAACGATCGAACTCCAAGCCAAATTCATTTAACAAATAAATTTAAAATTGACATTGAAATTCAATTAATTTATAAACAAAGAGTCTGTGTAACACTCTAATATCACATCGTAACATATAAGATATTTAGATGTGTATATAAAAATCAAACTACTAACATAATACTTTTTGTCATGATTTCATAAGTAAGCTTGTGATGAACTAATATAACTCAAAAAGATATTATTGAAACAACGTATTAAACCTTGTTATGATAGATGATTTGATTTGAACTCAAAATTTGACCAAAATTATTTCACATAATATCAAAATCAACTCTCAAAAGTTCGGGTCAGTATCTTTAATAATTTTAATCATAAATTATTAAGTGAGCTAGTAATAGTCAAGAAACTATTATTGAGACTATACATTAGATCTTTTTATGCTATAATTTAATTCAAATTTGGCCAAAATCATTACAACCCGAGTCATCTTTAACTTTCATTTGACCCAAAATTTGTCTCTATTAGTTAACTAATCTTATTTAATAAAAGAGTACAAAATTAAGAAAGTATATCAAGTATTCACAGACAATATTATATATTCTCAAAAAAGACGATGTTATAACACAAACTTCTTACTTATTACTACATAATATCAATCCTTGAGCTCAAATACGGTCCTTTACATAAGATTTAGTTCAAATCTAACACAATCGAATAGAATACTGCAATTCATAAATAGTTAATTCATTTGCAACTCTAATTTTACCATCATAACACTTAGTCATTAGAATTGTGTTTTCTTGGTGGTTGTAGTTCGTGATTAGCATTGTTGTTGTTTAAGACTTTTTTTTAAAGGATTTGCAATAATTCTTAGAATGTATCATCATCAACAGTAATTCTTTTAACAACAACTACTAAGAGCAGAATTGAAATCATAATATAGTTATACACACTAAATAATGCAAAATTATAATAAAAGTAAATAGTCTCAGACATCCAAGGAAGGATAAAACAGCATAATCTCTCAAGCCTGACGAAAGATCTTAGGCGGCCATGTTTCTGAGAAACAAGCCTTGGGATTTATCATCATTGGCAAATAATAATGAACTTTTCTACGCTGATCGGTCTTTGGGACCGGGTCCTTTTTTTTATTCTTTTAATTTTTAAAATATTTATTTTAACTCAAATATTTATAAAATTTAATAATTTTATTGTAATTTAAATAACAAAATTTTACAAAACCAAACAACTCTGCTATTTACATACATCTAAATTACACCTAAATATATTTGAATCAGAATAAATATTATAAATATTTTGAGAATCAAAAGAAAAAAAAAAAAAACCGGTCACAACTTAAGGTCCCAAAAACCGATCGCCCAAGAGTTTCTGAATAATAATTGAACAACAAACAAATTTAGCACAATATAACAATAACAGATAACCCAAAGATAAGCATCTTGAATGGATATACAATTACATTTTTGGTGTGGCCATTCAAAATTTCATAGAAAATAAAGATCCATTCTTTTCACTTTGTGTGATGTGATCAATAAATATGAACATACATAAGCATAAGAAAAATAGATCATTAACATTCCAAATGTACATACAAAACAATGCAAAATAAAAGCGTAAAATCTCAGACATCCAAGGAAGGATAAAGCAGCATAATCTCTCAAGCCTGGCGAAGGCGAAAGATCTCAGGCGGCCACTGCGAATGTTTCTGAGAAACAAGCCTTAGAATTTATCATCATTGACAACTATTAAGATCAGAACTTTGCACAAACTTTCAACATATTCCAAATAAGAAATTTAATAAAAGTGGCAATTGGGTCTTTCAAAATAGTAGTGATTTAAAAATAAAATAAAAAATGTTCCAACCACAAATGATCGGCAACACATAAAATTTAGCAAATCTGACAAAGTAAAAAGGACGGAAATATTGCAATTTCAGGGATTTTGCTTGTCCTTGAAGCAATTAAAATCATGCCAAAAGGGCAAACAATCCCCTGTTTCTAAATAAACAATAAAGCTACCAATTTTATAAATAAGGCATAAGCAGATATAAATCTCAGACATCCAAGGAAGGAAAAAAGCAGCAATATCTCTCAAGCCTGGCGAAGGCGAAAGATCTCAGGCGGCCACTGCGAATGTTTCTGAGAAACAAGCCTTGAATTATTTCATCACAGACCCATTAAAAAAAAACCTTTGATTCAATCAAATCAGTAACATAAACACACAAACATATAGAGTAGAATAGATTTTTAGTATGGGATATTACAGTAGGTTGTGCTGGAGAAAGAGGTAGACAAGTGATGTTTATATAGAGATGAGGGTTAGGGTTTTTAGGGTTTAAGTTGGCGAAGACGCAAGTTTTCTTGGGCAACTGAACCCGTTCGAGCCCACTCCGAATAGCATTTAAATTGGGTATATTTCACAAATGAAAATCCCCCAAATTACAAAAAAATAGCCCACAAGAGTTGAGACCTGTATATTTATGATCTGACAAGTGACAATACTTTTTTGCACCAACCAAAAAAAAAAAAAAAAAAAAGGCAAGTGGCAATGACCACCCAAAATATAAAATTTACCCATTTAAATATTTTCTAATGTATTACATCAGTGCCTCTTATATATTTATTTCCCTGTTAATACTATTTATTTAAGGTCGCTTTAAATTAAATATAAAAGAGACTTTGATATTTATTTAACAATCTAATAATACAAATGTAAATATAGTAAGAAAATATAAAAAGATATATAAACTTATTTGGTGTAAGGTTATGGAGTATCGTTATTATAATAAAATAATCAAATTCGAGTTATGAAAAATATATTTATTTTATATCATTATAATCACTCCATAATTTTAAATTAAATACAAAATTATAAATTTTTATATTTTTCATATAAAATTTTCATTTGTACGATTTTTCACATCGTCTTTAACTTTAACTAAATCTTAAAAACCTTTTACTCCACCTCATTAGTTAAGTCAAGTTGAAGATTTAGTCAAATTTTAATTATTTTTGTTACCTTTTTTCAAGACAATTGATAACATTTTGAAAAATAAAATTTAAAAATTCTATAGTAAAAAGGACTAAAATTGTTTCTTTTCTTTTTTAAACAAGTCTTTTATCTAATTATGAACTTATCAAGTTTCTATACAGCATTTGGCGAAAACAACGTCAGGGCTCAGGAGTTCGAGTTGAAGTTCGTAAAATCGGGTTGCTATAGGCCGCCAGTTTTAGCCGGCCTCTGTTCAACTTCAGACTATTTATTGAAAACGAAGTACTGGAGAAAGAGAAAGAGAAAGATAAAGACAAAGAGGGAGAGTTCAAGGTTTCCTTTGGAAGGGTTTGCCATGAAGTCATCTTTATCTATTTTTAATTTGATTATATATCCTCCGAAAATTCATTGAACCCATCATTATTTATTTAAACAAACTCAAACCCATGTGAATTACTGATTGCCAGAAAAATACCACTACAGAGTGGTATACGATGAAAAATCAAGGGGCGGTTAACATTCAATCAATAATTAACACTTTCAATCATGGGTTTAGAATATTGTCTCAGGTGCAGCAATTGGGTTCAGCTTCAGGGTTTAAGGTGTCTGTGGCTAGCATATTGGGTGTCGCTGGCATAATCTTGGTTTTAAGAGATGGTAAAGCTAGAAGCTTTGGGGCCTTACCATGGTCATCTGATAAAATTAGTCTTTCGGAGGAGTTTTGGGTACTACCCGGATTGCGAAATCTTGAAAATAATTGTTTTTTGAATGTAATTTTGCAGGTATTATGTTATTTTTACAATTGCCTGCCTTTTATTTTGCTTGATTGTGGTTGTTTTGATGGGCTATCATCAAAATTTGTACAGTAGTAATTTTGTTTGGTTCAATTTTTGTTAGGCTATGGCAAGTTGTTCTAGTTTTCGAGGTTTTCTTCGAAAGAGATTGGAGGAATTTGAAGCTTTGGAATTTGAGGATCTGGTTGAGAGTATGCCGCTTGCCGTTTCGTTGGATTCTCTATTGGAAGGTAGTGTGAGAATTAATGATCTGTTAATTGTTTGTTGGTAAGCTAGTCAGCTTTATTAAGAACAAACAAAGAGTTACACAATGCACATGGCCACAAGGGGATAGCTCAGCTGTTGAGTAGACATTATTTTTACTTACAAAACAAATTAATACTCTCTTTACAAGGACCAATATCCTTTTATTATCTATTGCAAATATGATGATTGCACTTCCTAGCTATCCAGTCCAGGACATAGAACTTGGTTTGAATCAGTTCTTCAATATCATTTACAACCTCCTGCTTGCCGCTTTGGGCTTGCTTTAATATTCTTCTAATTCTTTCAAACCATGTCACGGTGATGGCAATTGCAATTCTGTTAACTTTATTCAAGAAGTTTGTCCATCTGAGTTATTAATGTCAAGGCTTATTTCCATAGACCAGCTGGCAGCTCCATTTTCATCAAACAATTTCTCATTATAGTTTTCCAAATTATGGCATCACTAAAGAATGGAGGTTCACTTCTTTCAGGAACAACATTGTTGCATAAGAATCAGTGATATACGTGAAATTCTGAATAGTCCCGCATTCCTTTGGTTTATCCCCAGCAAACAGCTTATCTTTGCATAAAGGCCTAGAAAAATAATTTTTATATGCTGTCTAAGTGCCAATGTTAGGTAGAAGGTGGTTTGATGTGGTACATTGAATGAAATTGGGAACACGAAACGTCACTTCATCGTACGAAGTATGGTAGCAATAGATTTCTTTGAATCGCTTATTTGGTATGAATTATGAAAAACGTTTATCCAGAACGTGCTATGCTGAGAATACTTTGTAAAAATATTATTGTTCTAAAAATCTCCGCCTAGGCACTAGGCGGTCCTCTACTGCCTCGATTTGGCTAGGCACCTAGGCCCCCTCGTAGGGCAAATCAAACCTCTACTTTGAAAGTTTACAACACTTGAGATGAATTTGTTAAGTCTTAAAGATTTTTTTTTTTTTGAATTTTTCATGTACAATTTAGAAAAATTACATCTACTACATGCTATCTATAGTATGAAAAGTATGAATAATAAAAAAATAAATAAATGACATCGTCTAAGAAAATGGATAGTCCATCTAGGCGGCGGTAGGCTCCTAGATCCGCCTAACGATTTTTAGAACACTGAAAAAGATATAGTCAAAATTAGTGGATATATCATTAAAATTGGTTGATTTGTTTCTAAGCATAGTGTCGCACCAAACGTATTTTCAACGAGATTACGCCATGTCAATTCTTACTTGACACCCGTTAGTTGGCATTTTTTATAATCTTTTTTTACATATTAAGGTTTCTAATATAGTGTTATATATTTACTCGTGTAATTATTATTATACTTTTGTAAATATTCTAGATATTTTAGAAGATAGTTATAGATAGTCGTTCTTTGCCTTCTACTAGATTTGATTTCATCCATTGATTGTATGGTCCAAGGGCGGATACTCCTTATTTATAAATCATAAAGTAAAGTTGTGGTTATACTTGTGCAGTAGAAGTTTACATAGATGGGTGAAAAAAAGTTTTGGATAATCACATGTGATGTTTCTGAATGAAAATGTATTATGTTTTGGAATGTTCATGCCAAAATGTAATTTTTTCTACCAAGTTGAATCATAGATATATATATTAATAGTAAGAAATCAAACTATTACATCATCAACTTTTCTCATTAGGCAAGTTATGTTTCACCAGATTGTTGTAGCTATCTTTTCTCATTAGGCAGGTTATGTTTCGCTAGATTTCTGTAGCTAGGGAGGAAGAACTAACATCATCATTATGGATCTATCACTAAACTTATTTTTAAGAGGGCTTAAGAAAATCAGTAAGTCTAGTATTTAAAACATTCTTTTAGGGAAAGAATTAAAAATGTCTAATTAAAAAAGTTTTTGTACCATTTGCAATATTTTCTTTTATTATGACATAACAATCTCCCTTAATTTGAAGTACAAGTCTATCATGGGTTGCAACTTTTACCCAAAGAGTATGTTTTCTAAGGCAAATCTAACAGAATCCTTGTTCCATTCTTACAAATTTTAAGTATCAAATGATCTTAGAAAAGATCAAAAATAGTCCAGGAATTGAAATGAAATAACTGTTTATCACAATAATTAATCATCTCATAAGATAGTTATGTACTCCCTTCGTTATACAAAAAGAGTTGCATATGAGTTTGATCCTAGTTACTTTGCGAAATCTTAAAATTAAGATTCAAATTTATTTAAGTTTTCAAAATGATGTTTTTTTAAATAGTAATACTTGTTAAGTAGTTTCCAATGTTGATTATTGCATTAATCAAAATCAAATAAACTAAAATCGATTTTGAATTTTTTTATTTCGCAAATTGACTACAAAAAAAGAAAATGGGACTCTATTTGTTGAATGGAGGGAGTATTAATTATTTGGTGACTCTGCTCATTAACCTCAGTACCTGTTGACTGATATATGAATATAATCATAGTTGTTGGTGTCATTCAGTACTTAGTCAGGTGCATGCTCTTAAGTCAAATGTGTATAAATTGAACAATAATTCAACACTGCTGCCACTTGAACTTATCCAGCTATGCATGTGTGTTGCTTGATTATACCATGTTAATTCTTAGTGAAGCTTGTGTCAAACTTGATTTGTATTTTGATGGTCCATACTGAGATTTTTATTCCCCTTTTTGTTCATAAAGAATTATGTACTCCCCGGCATGGACGAGAGGTGCTGAGTCCTCGAGAGGTGATGATTGCAATCAATCACTATAGCCATAATTTCAATCTAACTAACCAGCAGGTGAACTATTTTGATCAATAATTTGAATCATTTTGATATATTATGGACTGTTGTTTAACTTGTATAGTTGTTTGTGTGTAGGATGCTGAAGAAGCATTCTTTCACATATTATCTTCTTTAAGGGAAGAACTTGCAGAATTGTATGTCTCAAATCACGGATCTCTAGCAGACGCGACTGCCTTGGCTAATTGTAGGATTCTTAGTTTAGAAAGGAGGGTGGCCCAAACTGAGCATCAAAGATGGCAGCAAACTATCCTTGGGCCTTTTGACGGGATTCTTTGCAGCATGTTAACTTGCCACAATTGTTCGATTCAGGTTGAATGGTACTTGTAAGAATATTTCTGGTAGTTGATGGTTATCTAAATTGTGATAAGTCTTGCTTTCCATTGCATGTTTAAACAAATCTTTGCTTCACGAGCCTCTTCAAGAGTACCATAGAAAGAATCAACTGAAATGCCATCACTTCATCCTCTACTCTTAGATGTATTTGTATCACATTGTCAATACTCATCTTACCCAATAATTATGAAATGATGAGACAATTTTTTCACAATTGCACTACTTGCGGCTTTCTTCTAATGTCTTTCATAAATTTTTATTTTTGCGATTGCAGAATTATTTCACACATTACTTGTTCATTTTGCAGATTTCCTTGGATTTTCAGTACTTCCACAGTCTGCACCTCTCATTGGTATGATTATATAAATTTGTCAGTATCTTGTATAAACCTTTTCTTATTTCCATCTTCATGTTCTAATCTCTTTTAACATAGGTGCTTTCTTTCTGTCTTCCATGTAATTCTAGATGGCTGGATCTTCTGTGGAAGGTTGCCTAAAGCATTTCTTTGCTGCTGAAAAACTTGAACATTACTACTGCAGCCACTGTTGGCATATTGCTGCTATAAAATATTTATCTACAACTAATGAAAATGAGGTAATTGTAAATAACTGAGTGTTAATTTCTCCAAACTATGAACTTCAGGTTATTTGACAAAACCCAACTTATGGCTAAGACTTGGCTCTCCATATGTTGATTCTTCTAGTCCTTTACTTCATTTAACTCATTAATTTGATTACTTGTTTATCTCTCTTTTAAGTACTTTCTCTAATTATTTAGTTCTAATTGTTTTCTGGAGCTCTATGTTTTACTTGGTTTGGGTGCCCTCTTTGTCAGGCAGATGCAGTAAAACTTAGGAACTGTAGCAAGCAAGATTCTTGCGACTGCAGAAATCTTTCTCATCTTGAAGCCTTACCATGGTCAAATAACTTTTCACGAACTTTCAAACAATTAAACATTGCACGTTGTCCAAAGGTACGGTGGAATGCGCACTAACCCAATTTTTTCATTTCCAAGAACCCGAAGGTGCAATAGAGTTCAATTAAACCTAAAAAATTATTGTATTTGTGCTATTAAAAACAATGTTCTAAAAGGCGCTAGGCGGAAGGTGGGGGGGCTAGCACCTAGGGGGCCTAGGCGAGATTTTTTATTTTAAGTATTTTAATATTTTATCTTACATTTATCCAAACAAAACAATAATATAAAGCAAAACAATTTATAATAAAGATAATTGTCAATGTCAAAGTTAAAACACTTATTCATATTGTCAATGTCAAAGTTAAAACACAAACATGCAATTATTTAAAGTTCATCGGGCTCACTCTCATACTCCTCATCTCCCTCTTCTTTCGTGTCATCATCAGACAAAAAATATTTTTCATGGAGTTCTCTTGCTCCAACATTTCTACTACTTTTCCTAGGTTCTAACATGCTATCTGCTCCGAATGCTTCACCAACCGTTTCCCAAGTAAGGCCCGAACAGCCCTCAACTTCGTCATCTACTCCTACGATGTCGTTTTGTAACTTAGTTATTAAAATAAAAAATAAAAAACAATTGTAGTCCTAATTTATTCGCCTAGATGCCGCCTAATTTTTTCACCTTGCCCACTTAGTCTCGTCTAATTTCCTGGATGAATTTTTTTCCGCCTAGGGCTTAGGCGAGGATTAATCGAACCTAGACAGAGATTTTTAGAACACTGATTAAAAGGAGGGTGGGGAAGTTTATGGTTATTAATTTGCCAATAGGGTTTATTGTAGAGGACGAGATGTCCATGGTCTATCAAGGTCAATAACCAAAGATTCCGAAATTTGATTTTGAAATCATATGCTCAAATCATCCAACCACAAGATGTACTTTAGAAGTTTAGGTGCAAAACTTTTGGGGAGAGGAATAAATGCTAAGGTTGACTTTTGTTTATACTTTATAATGATCTCCTTGTGTCTTGTAGAGTTGAACTACATGGTTTGCTGGCACTTGTTTTTGTTGCTCGCTTTACGATAGGTCACCGCGATCTGGAAAGAAAGCAAAACCTCTTACCTGAATGCCATATTTTCTGTGTTTTCTATATGTTTCATTCATTAGAGTCTAATCGCTGTTTATGGAGTCTATTCATATATATATATATTTATTTATTTATTTTAGTCCCCCTTGCACCAGTTAATATGTGTATATTTTTTGCAGATTCTGTGCCTTCATCTACAACGTGCTTCAGTGAATGTGTTTGGAGAACTCATTAAGTTTCAGGTGCTCTAGTTTCTTCCTTTGTTGGTCTATTTGGTTGGTCAATATCTTGCCCGCTTTTTTCAAAAATTTTTTAGAGAAGTTATCTATAGTTTCAAGGATAGGCATAAATTATCACAATACTTGCCAATTCTCGTCAACTATCTTATCATTTATTTGTACAACTTTACCTTTTTGTTATGGGAATCAGCCATAAAATTTTCTCTTGAAACTCTGTTCAGTGAAGCCTTATTTGCATACATATTGTTATAAATTTACTCATTTTTGTGATATTTGCACTGCTGATCATTCTAGGAGCATATTTCTTTTCCATTGGCTTTGAACATGAACCAGTTCATGAATAGTGGAGTTGGAATAAAGAGCTGCAAAGAAAATTTGCCAATGTGGCAATCAAAACAGAACTGTCAACCTCCCTTCTCTTTCTCCGACCACCTCAATATGCAACCTGATACCAGAAGGTTAAATTATATATATAGACAAATGGAGAACAATATATTTTCAGAAGCAGTAGCTCCAGAAGAATTTAGACAAGCTACATCTGATGATGTTCCGAAAAACACAAATGTCCAAGTTTCTCGAGGACAACAAAGTATGTCCAAGACTGGAGGTTGCTCAGAGATCAACTCAGATAACAGCAATACACTGGTGCAATCAGATGATAAGGATGGTTTAGTGTTTCCGGAGGAATCTAAACAAGTTACCTCTGATGTTTTGAGTAACACAAAAATCGTAGATTCTCAAGGACAGCCAAGTGTGTCCGAGATTGGAGGCTACGCAGGCATCACATCTCATAACACGCTTCTGCAATTCAATAATCAGGTAGGTTTAGTGTGAAGTTATTTATTACTATCTTGTGGATGTTGATCTTTCTGCTTCATGTTTCATATATAGTTGTCGAATCCTGTATTTGTTCTGCATTGCATTGCACATTTTCCTTGTTCTTATGTTTTTGAAAGGAATGCAATAGATTTACCTTGATGTTTGTTTTAAGTAACTAATCAAGGTGATTGTCTCAAGAACAGACGGACTAGAACCTCTCCCTTCATTATATTTTTTATTTATTTTTAATATTTTAGCCTATAGTGACTTAAAAAGTGTTGGTCTTCCCAATGTTTGCTACCAAACATAATTCAATTTGTTATATCAACCAACAAAGAGTTTTATATTTACTCTTCAAAGCATATATTCAGAATCTTCATTTCATAAAAGAAACTTAGCTAGATTATTCCTCTGTAGAGGCAAGATTTGGGAAGGTCTTCAAGTTTGGTTGTGACTGCAAGTTTACCCATTAGGCTGTTCATATTTTGCCTGTTGGATCCTTAATTTTTTGCTGGCTAAATCATGGTTCTACCTAGATGAGGATCCCACAACAAAGCAAATGCAACTAAACGAATGTTTTCGGTTGCTGGATCCTGTATTGGGATATAATCTAGTTTTTTCTCGAGTTCCCTTCTTTCCTCTATTGTTACACTGTGCATGAATAAATTATAACCCATAAATCATAATAGATGTCTTTATATGCCAAACGTATGTCTTATTCATTGCATGCTAATATATTTTGCTTTGAACTTGAATTTGAGTTCTGTGTGATCTCTTGTTCTTTTGCTTGGTGCAGATTGATGTAACTCATGATTTTTCACCTGCTGACCTACATATGTATCACCTAGTTTCAGTTGTACAACACTTTGGACAACCAGGAAGTGGACATTACACAATTTACCGAAGAGCAAGAGCCATGTTAAAGGATGATGATCCCAATGAATTACCGGGGTCTACTTCAGTTCAGTGGTTTGGTATATCAGATTCTGAAGTATATAGCGTCTCCGAGGAAGATGTTCTTGCTGCTGAGGCTAGCTTACTTTTCTATGAGAAAATTTCAGAGAGTACGGATAAACCTTTTTAGTACAACCATGAAGTTTGCTCTAGTGGTGGTGAAGTTCATGGATGATGTACTAGTCTTGGGTTTCAAAATTAAAACCCTAGTGAGATGCTTGGGTCAGGATTTTACTAATGGTGGTGATACAAAATGATTTATTGAAGATTACTGGTGGTGATAGTAGTAGCACGGCGACAATAGGTGGTAAGAATGCAGGGAATTAACTAAACAGGCCGAGGTGATAAATGATTCTTTTCTTTATCTATTTAATTTATATATAAAATTTTGCTGGTATTACATGTGTGTTGAAGAAAAAAATGACTGTACGAACTCAAACATTTTAAGCAAAAATAGCAATGTGAATGCATCAAAATTATTTTCTCTGGCACATCTCCAACCCGAAATTAATTGGCTTTCATTTTCCTTGGTACTCTTCCAACGCACCCTTCATGATAAAATTTGGGAATATATTATATCTTCATATTTTGGGAGCTGCTTTATTTATTTATTTCCTATTCCTCTCAAGGTTGGGTTATTTGTAGTCTTGACATAAAGAGTTCAATGCGCTCGAATTAAATCATGAATTGCTAAACAAGAATAGCCATATTTATTTGAACGAAGAAAAATCTAATAGAGATTACTGATAATTTATTCAAGGTAAGCGTAATCTAAAATTATATTTTTTTAAAAAAATTTGGCTTTGGGGACACCTAGATATGGTTCCAATGGACCATCATCGCTTGGCCCAAACCTATATGGGAGAAGAAAAGTATTCTAATGATCCAAAGTGTAGAAAGATGGATGGAAATTTAAAAATTCACCACTATTAAATGGGTTTAGGTTGAAAATTATCAAATAAAAATAATAAATGGTCCAAGTCAACCTATCCACAAAATAAATTAAATTGGTTTACGTGGACCGTTTATTAAGCCCAATTATACGGCACAAAAGTTAGCTATTTATTAATAAGTTTGAGATTTAGATGATTGATTTTGTTTTCAGTAATCAACTTACAAGTCTCTTCTCAAGGAAAATTATTCAATGATCGTGAGACAACGTCACATGGTATCTTAAGTCAATAAAATTTCTCTATTTTAATCACATCTCTTAATTAAAGATATTTTTGATCCGTGATAAGTTCTATAAGTACACTCTTACGTAAATGCGACAACAAAAATAGAAAGTTTTCCTCATTTGTACTCCATGTGCATACATCTATTATTACAAGTTTCTCCTTGAAGTACTATACGAAAATCATTCATGTGTATCGATTTCCTTATCGTTACTTGACAACTACGAACTGCAGCATCTGAAAGGATGAATTAAGAGAAAATAATGTAATAACTTCTTTTAACTATGGTTAGGCTTCACATCTAAAGCACTAGAATCTCTTGATTGCAACCAAGATAATTCGATCACAACCAAACTCAAATTTATGCAATCTCTCAATATCAATAATAATAGTCTGTGAGGTCTTGGATATTACCACACATTTTTAAAAGGAAAATCTAAACACGAATGACTTCAACAATAATTAAATATCTTAAATTTTTAAATAAAAATACCTAGACTACCCAAAATCCCCAAGTATTAATATAAGAATCCTAATTACATTAATTTCTACCCAATTGAATATCACCATGGGAACTGCAGAATTCTCCTCGTTTTCAAACAAGTCTGTCCGGTAGCATGAAACTTTTCTGGGAGAAAGAGTACTGCCTTGGTATATAAAAGGGTTGCAAGTAAAGCTTCTGAAATGATAAAATCTAATCAACAAGATCAAACTACAAGGGGTAAGGGAATTACTTAAAACTTACAAAATGGTTCAGGATTTGATATTTTATGGTTTGAGCCTTAAACTTTTAAGGATTTTTTTCATTTATTCCCCCTTGTATACATGCAAATCAATGTAGACAATTTGTATATGGGAGTGATCCGTAGCGTCTACTATTAGTTAACTTCAGCTCTAAATTATTGTGGCCGGGACGAGCGTCTTATTTCACCTTCCGCCATAGAAGTTAGCTCACAACTAGCGTCAGGGGCGGCAACAGCTTAGGTTGCACATGCTTGATTTTTGGAGAATGATTGATTGTGTAGTACGTAACTTATACCGAGTATTACATCTATATTGAAAATGAAGTTATCATATAACAATTTTAAACAATAAAGTCTCAAAAATATTATTAATTGTAAACAATTTTTGAGTATTATTTAAATTTATGATTTATTTTATTTAATTTTTATTTCTCTTTGGGAATTTTTTTCAAGCCCCACTAAACCAATGGACTGAGTCTGCCCTTGGCTAGCGTTGAGTATGGATTCTTCGTGTGTGTGTGTGTGTGCGCGTGTGTGTGTATATATATATATATCGTTAAAAAGGGCATGTTTGCTATCCCTGTGGTTTCTTGTCAGTTCAGTTTGTTACAACAGTCGAAGAAATATCTTTCAATGTCTACACAAACAACCCCAAAAAGAGAAAAATAAATAAATAAATAAACCTTTCATAGGCATATGTACCAAAAAAGGGAGGTAGGTAGTTTATCAGTAATGGAGTTGAGTGCAAGAGAATTGAATGATTGAGGGGATGCATGTACTTTCGCAATTGGATTGCCTAGCGGTAGTCATGCCACGTTCATTTTGTTCACACCATTTCTTATGAATGGTTCGAATTTCCTAATAATCGGGTTTGGACATATATAAGTGAGTTTGAGTTTATATGGAAATTTAAATGGGTTGAAAATTAAGTGAGTCGTAAGTGGTCGACCATAAATAAATATGGATAGATATAGGTTAACCCGGATATTAAATTTCAGCATAAATATAAACCAATGTATATAATAAATTTCTCACATTCTTTATAATAGAAATTCATTTTTTAGTTTCTCTCTAAAATATTTGAGTTTGACTGGGCCACAATTGGGATGTTTTAAATTAATGTCTTTTTAATCTGTTTAATTGTAGTTAGGAAATTAAAATATTTACAGAAGAAAAATGTTTTCTATAAAATTAAATCATTGTTGATTTTGTTAAAGTAACTTTATGAGCTGATTAGGCCGTGATGGCTGCTTTGTGGTAGTCCAAATTATACCAAGTTCATGTATAACAAGAAACTAATTTAAACGGATAAACACACCCAAAAAAAAAAAATTATCAACAAAAAATATTTTATATAATGACATTAGAATTCTGGGAATGACCAAAAATACTTGATCAACCCATCCCCATTACCAGCAATACATTGACATCACTAATTATCACACAAAAGAGATTGCATTAATGGTTTAAACTTTAAACCAATAATTCTATTTTCTATTTCAAATTTTAACCATATCTAATTCAGATATTTATATTCAATTTAGGTTTAGGGTTTCTAATGCCAAAATGATTAATGTTTATGGTCTAATTTCGTTGGAATTTGAAACGTCACAAAGATTTCTAATTATACGTTCCTTTCCTTCAAACAGATGACCCTAGCTCGAGAATTAACACCAGTGTATTTTGTATTCTGCACTTTTTCTTTCATTTTGCACTATTATAATTTAATCTCAATTAGAGTACCACAAACACCACCCCTCTAATTTGGCATTAAATATAATAAACTAATTAACGTAATTGACAAATACTGTACCTGCCAATTTAAATTAATTAAATCATATAAGAACAGAAGAACAAAAAGAATGAATGGCAGAAAAATCCGAGCGCTGGCGGCATATTTAATTACTTGTTGAAATTCTTTCATATAATATCCTTTAAAAACTAAGGATTCAGTATATATGCCACTGGAATTTACCATCATCATGAATTTTATTTGAAAAACATTAAATCACACAAAACACTAGTATATATATCTATATATATATATATATACATACATATATTTCTTCGTGCCTTCAAGTACACCATCGCGTCAAGTACTCTATATATAGGTTCACTTCAGACGTGTATATATATATATATATATATATATATATATATATATATATATATATATATATATATATAAAGTACTCATGCATATATATTCTTCCATATATTTTAGTTATGAATCGGACTCTTCTTTCGTGCCGGAGTATAATCACTGACAAAGTCTTCATTCCCAACCGGTCCATCTTCTTTGGCTACTGTATATTTTTGATCAGGCGATTCGGCGCGATTCATTTCCATAACCAAACTCCGTCCTACAAAAACCATAAAATTCAGTATACACCTATATATATCAAAATTCAAATTAAAATCAATTAAAAAGTGGGGAAAAAATAATTTAAAAAAATTAAACGAACCAGTAGCAGAGTTGGTGGTGTTCATGAAGCAAACCAAGAAAAGAGCCACGAGAACGAAACGCTTGCATGGCGAAGACACGGCCATTTCTTAATTACTAATTTACTTGATTTTCTTTAATTCTCTGAATATAATTTACTTGTAGTTGGGAGTGTATTTATATATGAAAAAACCTATTTATATATATAGACTCAGGTAGTCAGTCAGCAGTGCAGCATGAAGGAAAACATTGGGGCCAGCTATTATATATGGGACAGGTAATCAATATCGATTAGCATGTATTTTTGGCTTTTTGCATGAGAAATTTTAACACGCTGCATGAAGATTTAGGATTTTTTTTAACTGTTCAAAACAAATTAAATGAATACACAAATTGTTAATATAATTTAAATTCCTTAATTTTCTTTTAATTCTTTACCTACATGTTATTATTGGATTATGTAAAACATTAATTTTACAGACCCATTGAATATAATTTATTCTCTACTAAGATTAATTAGGACATAATCACCAAATGAATTAAATCAGATCATGTTGCGGTAATATTTACTTGAGCAGATCCGGTGTTCATGTACTAGGATCGGAAAATATATTCTTATCATCAAAAGAATAGTGAAAGTATTATAAAATAAAATAAAAATAAAATACGTGTTCTTAATTTATTCATTTTTGTTACAGCTCATTAGTGTAAAAGTTGGTAATGAATCAATACCTTACAACTCATCTTGCACCATTCACGTAGATATATAGATCAATTCTGCGGCGTTTGAAAAACAAGGTGTAATTTAATCGTCAGTTCTTACCGTTTAACAGACGACAGTGCAAACTGCAATAATATTTACAATATAATCTTGTTATGTTTACATATTTGTGCATAAAGCTTTCTCTAATTAGGGTTAAACTTTTTACCCCCCAAATGTTGGAAGGACAAAATCTTAGGCCTTTAGCGTTTAGTTTCTTGGGGAGTATAAATTTTTAAGGGTTCAACACTTAATTTTTTTTTTCCTTTGTTGGATAATATATTTCCATTTCAAATATAAGTACTACTTAATTTATATTTTTTTTAATATGTGAGGCCATTATTTGCTTTTTTACCTTTAAAATATGAGAGATTTCTTTTTCCGTATGAGATTTGTATTGGACAAATATAATTGTTTTATTTTAGAGCTATGATTTAGAGTAAGGAATGAATATTTTAACAAATAAAAATGATAATTTCACGAGATCCTTCTCTTATGAATAGTAAATGAATCCTAAACTTATGCGAGAGGAAGTTTGTAAAAATATCAAATTTTACTTGTAGAAATATTAATTTTTTAAGAGTATTGACTTTTTAAATTTATTTAAAAATATTACTTAAACCATTCTTTTGGAAATGGAGGATAGCACTTGCAAGAGAAAGTAGAAACCTTGTCTACTCCAAACCCATGGTTAAATAAAGAATAGATAGAAAAATTCCTAAATATCGACTTAGTTTGGATCCAATATGGATTCAGGTAATTCTCGATCACTGTAAATTGACTATTTATATGCTGGCCTATCCAAGTCAACCTTTGATTTTTGATCTTTTGTGCTCCCCAAGTTATGCTTCTAGCTAGTTAGTTTCATTTAATTTAATCATAGTAAATTTAGGCCACTCAATTGGGTTCTGGAGTCAGGTTTAAGGTTGTTTATACCATGTTTGTGAGTTTTTAAAATTAAGGAAAAGAGATGAAAACTTAAAAATTTTATGTTTGTGAATTTTTTAAGTCAAGAAATATAAGAAAAGGAAAGGAAAATTGAGCCCAATTTTCCTTGGATATTTTTCTCACCCAACCGGTGGGAAAGTTAAGGAAAGAAAAATGGGTTTAATGAATTTATTTTAATTTCATAATTACCCTTACTTGCAACACATAAACATTAAGCATGTTATATTCAATATAAAAGGATACAATAGTAATAATATATCATAAAATAAAATTTCTTTGTTTTCTTTAGTAACTTACAAACATAGGATAGAAAAATTATTATATTTTCCTTACTAAACTCACGACCAGAACTAAAAAAAGTTTTTATTTTATTTTATTATTTCTTGAATTAAAAATACTTAAAAAAACTATCGATTAAAATTATAATAAACTTAAGACTCACAAACAGAGTCTTAAGTTTAGCTCACAAACAGAGTCGTAAGTTTAGCTCAATTTAAAATTATCGATTCAGGCTTGTCTCATTCTTACTATGATAAATGTGTTCAAACTCAATCCAATAAAATTAAGAGTTTTGGCCTTTCTTCCGATCAAACCCATATTGAAAAATAATATTGTGAAGATCGACTCTTAAATCCAAATTACAATGGTTAACACATTATTTTTCTTACTTACCGCAATTAAAGTTGAAATTAATATTATTGAGCTATTTTATAAATATTCTATTATTTATTGTTTTTAATATTTCTTTTTAATATTTTTATATGTAATTACTAGATTTTGTTATGAAATTGATAGAAGTAATTACTATAAAGAAAACATGATACATTGGTACTTAGTTTTTAGTTAATCCTTAAAACAATACTATTCGTGAATATAACTTGAGAGTGAAAATATGTAATACTTATCGTCTACGGACCAAGCTTGATTAAAGGTTAACTCATTCTCAAATTAAATTCGAACGAGTTTTTAAAATGGGGAAGTGATTGGGTTTTGGACTTGACGGACCCAATTGACAATTCTAAATAAATTGACTATTTACTCTTGTAACATCTAGTGATAAATGGGTCGTTTAGCTCGCTTAAAACTTGAGTTCGAATTTTATCTACAATCGATAGTTAGTGACAACTTTATGTTCTTTAATTATTATAGGCATAATGTATTTTATCACAAGTTTAAAATAGCTTACCTACGTCTCATTTTTGCACACCCCAAAAAAAGAAGCATGATCATGTTGACCTAGGGTTTGATCTTTTATGTGAATACTTGCATGAATTTCTATATAAACTCTAAAATTGGTCATTTTACATAATAACTCATTTTATTAGAAATAAAGCTCACATTCTATAAATTGTTATTCAACCACAAAGGGATTGATAAATAAAGTTCAAAGATTTGGAAATTTCGAAAATTAAGACAATAAGTTAAAATTAAAATTTTACATCCACGATTAAAAATTGATTAATGTGTGGTTGGCTTAAACTTCAAAGTTCAAACCCGAGCAGTGCAATTATGAGGTGAGGGATTTAACAGGCAGCGTACACCAATTCACTTCAGAGAGATGGGGACATCCTTTAATTGATTCACGTTTCCCAGACATAATGTTTCATTTAATTAGACAATAAGATGGAGACACTAACAAGTAGGAGTATTATGAAATAAAATATGCTTTCTATATATACATATACAAAATATTACAAGAAAAGTATAAGGATAACGTGATAATAAAATTATGAATTAAGATTTCATCTATTATATATATTTTTTATTTTTTAATATATATTTAACGATACAAAAATTATTTTTCGTGACGATACTAATGACATAATAATTTGTGACAAATTTTATAATATCATTAATATTTTGCAACGGTTTTTATTGTATTATTAAATATAATTAATATTTTTGTTATTGAATGTGTATTAGAAAAAATAAAAGATAGATATAATAAAGGGATTCTAATATGAGAATTGTGAAAAAGAGGGCCACTTGGTCTTAAATTTACAAGAAAATTGATTTTATCTTGTGGTATTCCATTTTTTCTCTTGTAATCTAGCTATAGTTTTCATCATCATTGTCACGAGCACTAAATACTAATATTAAATTTCAAAGAGATTATACTAAAATAAAATAAAATACCGTTGATTTGATTATTTTATCCTTCAAACCCTTTGAAAGTTCTCTATACACACTAAAGTCTTTTAGGTACAAATTTTCATTAATTCTCTATTTAGAAATTTGAATCTTATCTTGGATAATATTAATGAGAATTGCCAAAATTAATTTAAATTTCTAAATAAAAAGTGGCGATGAGTAATGGAATCACTTCATTCCAAATTCTTTCACCTCTGAAGGCAATTTGATATATTCTCTAATTAAATAAAATTAATATAAATTTATTTAATTTTAGTTAACATAATTATAAATATTATAAATTTTTAAAAGTTTTAGTGATTAGAAGATTTATGTTGTTAAAAATTAAAATAAATTGCATCAATTTTAAAATTTCAAATATTTCAAATTTAAATATAAATCTTCTCTTATAGTCTTAAACACATGGAATATTTATTATTATTATTATTTGATCAAAAAGTCTAAAACATTTAAATATATTACTTTAATTTGTTTGCAAAAATAATGAATGAAATAGAACTATTTGATGAGAATCAATAAATGAAGCCTTAATTAAATATTCAATTAACGGTCTACGTAGTCAAGATATTTAGTTGTACAAGTCTAAGCTTTTGTGGACAAATGTTGAATAAAGGCGTTCACAATGTGTGTTAGGACCGTAAACGGATATATACGAATTCGAAAATAGTGGTATTCGTATATGAAAAATTAATGTCCTATCTGTATTAGTATTCGGTATTCGACTGATTTTAAAAATATTATTTGTATTCGATATTCAAAATAATATCTAAATACAGTTAATATTCGTTTTCGTTTATTTTATTCGAACGAACAGATTATTCGAATATTCGGTATTTGAATTCATTTATCAATTACCTAATAAATAATTTATTCAAGTTATTTACAAAAATTAAAAGAAAAAATTGTATAATTACTCATCACCATTTAAAGTTTGTTAACCATGTCATCATCCATCATTGATCATAAAAATCAATCTAAATTTAAACATCTTAGAAAAAGTATTAAATTAACCGTATTTTCAGTTAAAGATAATATTAATTTATCATTCACTCTTGCTCTCGCACGTAAATTTTGAAAATAAAATATTTGTAACAAACTAATAACCATAATTTTGTTCTTGCAGTATACAATTTTCTCGTTAAATGATATATTTTAGATATTTTACACTTTTAATAAAAAAAAATACATTAATTAAAATTAAATAAATTTATTTTAATTTTTAATATTATATTTAAAAGTTTTATTTTTTAAAAGTGAAATGACATATGTTAGCAAATTTATGTATGAGCCTATTTGAATTTTAATAATGACAAAATAATATCTAATTTATAGATATGTTAGGTATAAATCTGTTTCGAGATAAATAATTATTATGTGATAATGTGTTGTGTTTACTGGCTATGTTATGTGATTACATTGAAGTTATTATTGTTTTGTACTTAGATGAACAATAAATAAGAAAAGAAAGAAAAAAGATAAAGCAGACAAGTGTGAATATATAAACATTTGCTATAACCTTGTATAACCCTTAAAAAGAACAATTATTGTAAAAAGACTTAGAGATCAAGTTTGTTAGGTTGATCTGAAACTGAAAAGATAGATTATGTTAGGGATCAAATTTGTTAGGTTGATCCAAAAGATAAACTCTGTATTGTCCTCAAAAGAATATTGTTATAAAAGGACATTTTAGGATCAAATTTGTTAGGTTGAATTCAAATACAGACTATTATAATCCAAAGTGTAATAGATTAAGTTAAAGACTCGGACATTTTAGAAAAAGAAAGCAGAATATGAGAATACAGAGATCGCAAAACAAAGGAACAAACCTGTAGAAACCACACTTTACGTTACAGAAAGTTCAAAAGAAGAAAAACAGAGCAATCAAAGTCAACGAGCAAGCAAAGCTGTAGGATGCACTCTAAGATTGGAGAATAATCGTAGAATACAACAAAAGATCATAAAGTAAGAACAAGCTTGAAGACTAAACTCAGAGTTTGTAGAGGTAAAATAAAGATTGCAGAGTATGCTCAAAGATCGTAAGGTCAGACATAATCATAGAACATATCGTAAAGTTCACATTTCGATATTCACAGAATCCACTCAAGAATTACTTTAAAAGAGTATCTGTTCGCAGAATCAGAAAATTAGTAAAGTAAGCCAGAATAATCAAAAGAGGAACTTGAAGCTTAAATTTATAATCAACAAACTCTTAGATCATTGAACATAATCATCAAGCAAAATGCAGAAGACAAGATCGTCAAGTAAAGAGAAGATCGTAAAGCACATCAGTAGAAGAAAATCGTTCAGATAAGATTAATGAAAAAGAAATTCATTACGAAGTCAAAGTCACTAAGGATAAAACTGAACAAATCAAATGAAAACTTTAAGAGACCTTGTGCTAAGCATGAAAAAGTCAGAAAAAGAATGTTTAAGCATAAAATTGGATAAATCAGACATACTTTATAAGGAGAAAGAATAAGAAAAAAGTGAGAGGTCATCCCACGAGATCAACACAAAGGAAAAGTTCATAAAGATCTGTCAAACAAACTCATCACAGTACAACAAAGACAAATGACTCTAGCAAAAGAAACAGATATGAAAACTCACATATGTTGAACAATCAAAATACTCAAGATCGTAGAATGAAAATGAATTGAATATCATCAGATCGTTGAGTCAATCATTATCATTGAGTTACTTCAGAACGTAGAGTTACAGTATTAATGAGCTTCCTCAGTGCCATACTTATCATAGATCTTAATGTCAATGACACTTAGAGATAGATTCACTACAACACATAATTGGGATGGTCTTACTAAAGAATTCTCTAGTAAAAAAGTAGTATGAGGTAAATTAGCTTAACAAGACAATAAATAGAGTATGAATTGGCTAAAGCTAGTTTATCAGAAGAAGGACATGATATCCACTACAAGAGGAGTGTACTGAACAAAGATAAAGTGGAGATCATTATGTTGCAAGCAGTAAGTGCTCAAGTGGGAGAGAGCTGATTTAAAAGACTAAGAAGAAGAATTATGAGAAGATCAATATCAAGTCAAAAGAAGAAGTCTTAGGGGCTGTTTGTTTGAGTCTGAATGGAGTCTGAATCTGAATCGGTAAGTGGCTGAATGGTTAAGTGCGTTTGTTTGGAAAAAAATTCGTCTGAATGGCTGAATCGGTCAGATGGCGCGGCTGAATGGTTAATGTCAGAATTTGTGGCTGAATGGGCTGAATGGTGGCTGAATGGAGAAAAAAAATAGAAAAAAATAAAAAAAAATAAAAAAATTTATATTATGTAATATTAAATAAATTTACAACAACTTTGAATTTTTTCAGAGGGGTAAAATATTAAAAATATGTCATTCAGATATGTTAATTATCAAACAACTTTTTTCATTCAGATTCAGATTCAGCTCATTCAGATTCAGATTCAGATTCAGCTCATTCAATTTTTATCAAACACCCCCTTAGTTTGATTAGCAGACTGTAAAGCTAAAAGGAAGATCGAAGAACGATCATCATTAAGCAAACTGAATTGAAGAATGTTAGAGTTTATGCCCTAGAGGCTAATTATTTGATGTAATTGCTTAACATTTTTGATATTATATTTGATTGAATAAATGGATTATTTTATTATGATTTCATTTACTGCGTTATATAAATGTTAACATAATAAAAACCCTTAGAATAATGATACGAATTATATAGCTTTAAGTATGTGACTTGAACATGAGATTATATAATTATAATTAGTATCATTGTTCTTAAATGTCCCTAGTCGAGTATCATTGTTAATGGGACAACAATGATGCATAACAATGATGCATTGAGACTAGTATGTGGATTGACTGATGGCCAAATCTTATTGGTCATAAATATATGAGATATTTGAGTCAATGCATAGGTACATGTTAGAGAACAATGTACTGGACAGACCCACCATGAGAATTCTACATGGAGCATTATGCAAAGTGTCATAAGAAATTTTTATAGTGACAATGATGTAATGATCCTCCGACCTGAAGTCACTATATTATTACACGAGAATTTGTGTACTTTGATATCATCAAACGTCACCTTTAATAGGGTGGACAATAAAGGTGATTATTGGGTACATCATGAATCGTGTGAGGAATATGAGTGATCTAGATGGAATTTAACCCTCCTATATATTAGGGGTGATATCCATAGGCCTCTTGATTGAGTAGGACTATGAAATGCATGGTCATGCTCAAATATTGATTTGTTTCATATAGTCTACTCATTGATCAAGAAAACTCAGATTAAATTATGAAGATTATGACATATTCCATGCCTCGAGTTTAATCTAGGATATAAGGTTAAAAAGATTAAATTACATTGAAACATTGGTCACGAAAAGGTTGTATCGAATCACCGATCTTATTATTATTTGGGTAGCAGTGATGCATTACTAAATGCCGCTCACTGTTTATAATTTTATAATATGATTTTAAAATTATTGTCAACATAATAATAACCTATAGGGTCACACACTTAGAACGTAATTAAAAGAGAATTAATTTAAATTGTAAGTATTTTAAATATGTCAATATGATTGATAGTATTTAAAAATTACGAATTTAAATTAATAGGATAATTTGTATATATGTATATTAATTAAGTAAGACTTAATTAAAATATAATATATATAAATTCGGATTTTATTTTTCTATTTATTTTAGGTTTTAGTTAATTCCTATTAACTACTATATATATAATATATCAGTAGTCTAAAAGTCACGTAAGGAAAAACTAAAACCCTAGCCGCTTTCAGAAAGAGGCTAGAGAGAAAAATAATTGGGAAATCCTGATCTTGGTGGCTAGTACCGCGGTTCCTTTTGCTGCAGATCGTGGGACGATTCGCGGAGCGTTCGTGTGGATACCGTAGAGACGCAGTTGCTGGATTGCGTTGAAGATTCAAAGCCGTTTCAGAATTCCATCATCTCCTGTCCATCTCGAATAATCGGTAAATAATCTAAACTTCTGAATTAATATGGTTTTGCATGGATCCTGGCTTAGGGTTTCAGATTTTTTTTTTTTAAATTCCGCTGCTTTCTCTGTGTCGAAACCCTAACAAAGAATACACTTTATGATAAGAAGACTAAACAAATCATAGAGTACATAAAGACTATCACTGAAAGACTGAAGATAGCAGAGTCCATAAAATCGTAAAGCTCTAAGTTTGTAAAGTAGATTGCAGAGCAAGGGAATTGTAAAGTCTGCAAGTCATACAGCAGAAAATAAAATAAAAAAACTCGTAGAGCATATTGAAGAGTTAATCAATCAAGACAAACACTACGCTAAGGAGATAAAAACAAATTAATCAGATGCAACTATGGATTGATACTTGGAAGTTAACAGAATGGAAGATCTTAAGGATAATGCTATACATCTAAAACTTAATCTGAACATCATAGAAGAAGTGTCTAACGACTATTTGACAAAGATGATGTCTACATGGACGTTGTTATTGAAGACTAATGTGACATAACAGAGCAGAAAGCAAGCTGAAATAACAAAAATCAAAGTTGATATTTCTCAAATATCAATATCACAGATCTTCAATATCAAAGTATTAAATGAAATAACAACTATCTTTCAACGGGAAAAACTCCAACGGACAAATTTTTAACGAGTAAATCTCAAAAAAAAAAATGACAAAGACATCTCTCTATATAAAGACCATGATAAGAAGTTAAAAATAAGAGAAAAAGAGCAAAGAGAGAAAAAGAGTTAGAAGAATAAAGAAGATTGAAAATTCGACCAATGCAGACATCGAGTCGAAGAGAAAAATTGGTGGTAGAAGAAAAAACTGAATACAAAATAGAGAATCCACAACTGAGAGAAAACGTAAAGTCAAATCGGTTAAAGCTGAATGAAAAAGATTGGTCAACAAATTAAAGGATTATAAAGAGAAAAAGACCAATCTACAAGAGACTGAAGGAGGATCAATCATTTACATGAACATCGTCAACCCAAAACTACTCTACGCTTTGGAAGATCGATTAAGAATGATTCCAAAGGAGTCAATCAGAATAATCAAAAGGCTCTGGAAATCATTCATTTATTGCCAAGCTCTTCATCAAATAGCTTAACGTTAGCTTGACAACAACATCAATAACTCCAACTCCAACAAGTCGGAACTTAGTGACCAACCAGATTCAGAGGAATCTACTCCAAGATGGGAAGATGACTTAGTGTCACAAGGAGAAAATCGAGTGAGACCCGTCTGATTCTTATTAAATTAACCCCTGTTGAGGGAAGATGATTCAGTGTCCTATGAGAAGATAAGATGAGACTTAGTGACTTACCTGATTCTTAATGAATCAGACCCATAGTGGGAGGACTTAATACAAATTTGTAAGGACTTAGTGTCTAATTTATCCTTAATGAAATATCCCTACTGCAACGGAGTGGAAGAGAATGATAGAAGTAGTTCAAGCTCCAAATATAACGACCCGAGTCAAATCCCGAGTCCAAATCAAATCACAGCAGAATAAGGCCCAATGAGCTGTCTCAATAATATCTTCTTGGGTCATCTTAGCCCACCACAGACTCACCTAAAAGGTCATGACTGAAGGTATTAATGATAGCAACTTGGGTCCTTATAAACACATCCAAATATCCCACATTAACTGATGTGGGACTGAGGTGTTACAAACTCCCACACTTAAATACCTGACGTCTCCGTCAGACCGAACAAGGCCCAGAAACTTTGTCTCTCTAGCCATTATGGGATAATACCAGCGGCCTATCAGGCCCGCCTTCGTGTCCCCACCTCCGGCAACCCAATCAGATGACCCGACCCGAGCTTTCGAGAGTCGGCTCTGATACCATATGTAACGACCCGGGTCAAATCCCGAGTCCGAATCAAATCACAGCAGAATAAGGCCCAATGAGCTGTCTCAATAATATCTTCTTGGGTCATCTTAGCCCACCACAGACTCACCCAAAAGGTCATGACTGAAGGTATTAATGATAGCAACTTGGGTCCTTATAAACACATCCAAATATCCCACATTAACTGATGTGGGGCTGGGGTGTTACACCAAACCTCTTTAAAATCTCTGTGCTCTCAATGTCTCTTTACCCCTTATTTATTTTTCATATTTATGCTATGTATGTTGTAATTGATACATCTTAATGAATATATCTTTCCATTAGTAAATTTATGTACAGAACTGCATATTACTGTTGTAATGATCAAAAAAGAGCTTTACTAAATAATCTAATTCCGTTGCGTATACAATTGCTTAATTATTTGGTAAAGATGTCTATAAAAGTAAAAGTTATACATAATTGTATAATGATCTATTCAATCCCCCATTGTAGATCATACTCTTGTACCTCTGAAAAACAATAACATATTTTTAAAATAATTTTCGTATGATAGTAAAAATTAATTATTATATATGTAAGAACAATTATTTGAAAAAAATTATATCTACTTAATATATGATGATTGATAATTAAATTATTAATATATACGCACACACACATACAAGTTATTCGGATACGAATACAAATTTGAATATCGAATATCTGCGATTTGTCAGATATATTTATGGTTTGATGTTAAATGAATACGAATACATCTATATCCGTATTTATATTCTTTTATATACGAATATTTTAAAATCGAATACGAATTTATTCATTTTGTTTCGAATATAGATGGGTTTTTTTTGTCAATTTATAATTGCAACGTATATTAATACATGAGATTATATATATATATATATTACTAATTTGAAGGAAATTTAACGTTATTATCTTTATCAAGAATAGATCTTAAGACCTCATGTGACCAAACTTTTATAAGTAGTTGTTTTACTATTGAGTAATGAAGGCCTTGGTGAGATTAAATAAAATTATAAGGTTAATTCACCATATTACACATTTGATTAAAAAAATTACCACTAATAATTATTTACATAAAGGATAATAAAAGAGTTGATAAATTTAAAACTTTTTTTTATCTTCTTTTCTCTATTTTTATTTTTCTAAATATATATATATATATATATATATATACTTTGTTGGTTCTTCTTTCGAGAACGGAGATAGTATATATCATATGCTGATTTAAAATAGGTACTCTTTCTTCCCGTAAAAAGCAGTGGCTGGTTCATATGTAACCGGGCAATTAAATCAATAAATGAGTACCGTAGGGCCCGGTATTAGAAACGTTTAGCTGGAATCAGTCAGGTCGTATTAATTAAGCACAAATCATACATGGGCCAATTCTAAGCTAAGAGGAGAGAGACAGCTTAACACACGTAAGCACTTTAATTAAGCCCAAATCCCCTTTCAGTTGGGCTTTCTCTATCTCCCCTAGGCATAGATTGATGCTATCTATTTAGCCCGACAGACTGCGGCAAGAGGATGTCATATGCCTATTTATTCTGTCAATTCTATATTATTACGAAGTGGGAAAAAAAATTAAAAGTTAATTTAGTGTAAAAAATTAAGTGAATTTTTTTATTTTATTCTTTAAACTTTTTTTACATTGATTTCTTTCTCATTTTCCCCCCACTTTTCTCACTCCTGTTATCTCATCTCATATATTTTAAAATGACATATTCTTACTTTTAACACACACATGTCATATATAATAATATATCATTGAGGCGGAGGACAAAAAATAATCGTTTTTTAAAATTATATCACTTTTTTATTCTTAAAGTTATATTATACTTTATAACTATGTAAGAGAAGTCAAAAAAAAAATACTTAATCAACAAGATACCACTGAAAGAGATATTCTCAACTACTATTAATTTCGCTTTGGTCGTAAATTAACTAAAGAGTAAAAAAAAAGTACTATCACTGATGGGACCTCAACAACGAGAGAGAATTTTACATCTGTTTCTGCTCGACCTTATTTAAGATTAGTAACTTTTATTTCTAATTTTTCTTTCCAATTTCTTCTCCTTTTATCTTACGTCTTGCTGTAACTCTCTCAAAACTATCAATAACTCTATTAAAATTATTAATTCTACACGCTTTGTGGTGACTAATATATATAATGTATATAAATTGATTGTAACAAACAAATGATGTAATTTTATTTAATAAAAATGTCATAATTAAAATTGATAAATTAATAAAATTATATTAATACTGTCAGAATAAAATTATGTCATTTAAATAATAAATATCATTTAAAATATCAAGAATTACTATAATAATTACAAAAATATTCGTTATTAAGTGTAAAGTGTTAAAAGTAAAATGATTTTATTAAGGGTCTTATCAGTCCGCATCATGATATCTAGTTAGGTGGTTTATGCTTGTCACTCTTCCGGATTCTTATAACCTACCTGTTTGGTGCAAGGGACCTTTCCCCGATATGAGCGTACTACTATCACGTGACTATGTTTTCAACAGCCAAACAAGCCCCATGTCTCCTTCACGCTCAATCACGCCGTCCAGTGACAAATAGAGAAGGCCAATTTGATAAAACTGACTTCCCCGTCTCTTCTTGTTTGCCTAAAGACTATAAAAGAAATTGTTAGTACTGCCAAATGATGGATAATGTCTATGCAAATTAAGAAAGACAAAGAAACTTAGATACCAACTGAGTCATTCAATCATTGAATTGGATTGATCCAAAAGTAGCCAATCAACACCACTCATTAGGCTTCAACAAGAACACCACTCATTTTTTTCCTTTCTTATTTAATGAATGGTTTTCCATTTTTACCACTAATTAATTAAAGATATTTTTCTTATATTGTTGATATTTCTACGTAATTGATAATAAAAAAACTATCATAAATGTTCACAAAATAAATTATTTTTATTTTCTTTATAAGTCATATAATTTATTAAACATAACTCATTATTTCCAAAATATAAGTGAAATGATTTTTAACGGTACAAATATACAAGTTAGTGACTCATATTTTAAAAGAGTAAATTATGTCCTTAATTTGAACTTTTTTACTAAATTACATGCTCTAAATGTTGGGGTCTCAAAAAGTGCATCAATTGATGTGGTATCATTACATTGATTAAGTAGATATATATCATCTGATTGACTATGCCATGTAATATTATTAAAATACTCGATATCATATCATTTGAGACACATTTAAAACACCTAGTATTACCCTTCTAACTAATATTATGAACAAGTTTGAAGAACTTATTATTTTTTATTTTTTAAAAATTGTCGTTTTCCAAATAAATTTTTAATTTTGGAAGAGATGAATTATATATAGTTTGCATACTATCATATCACTAATATTATATATATTTCTAACGAATGTTAAGAATAAATTTTAAAAAATAATATGTCATTGAAAATAATTGTTTCAATAATGTATATTTAACTTTAAAATAGAAAAAGTATACATAAATATAAGTCATATCCAATAAAAGTTCGATATGACACGAGACCTAAAATATTCTATGGCGAGCGTATTAGGCTAGTTGAAGTGTAATACTATCGTTGAATCATTGTGTTTCCAAATGTAAAAGATCTTCTCTATTATTATTTCGAACAGTAAACTTATCGAGAAATTGGGCTTAACGGTCCATAACACTTATAAGACCATTGATAATTTTAGATCAAATATGTTGAGCTCCTGCAAAACCTAAACATGTTATGTTTTATTTTAAAAGCAACTTCGTTGATTATAATAATTTTATATATGGATTCTTAAATATTAGTATTAGTATCTTCTTGCAATTGATGGATAAAAAAGCTTAGGTTTAAACCATTATTCCACTCAAACCAAGTTAAAACATGTTTGGGCACGATATATCATACACAATTTGGTTACAAATATAATTTCCTCGAAAAACCTGCAAAATGTCAGTCGGAGTTGGGAGTTTCGGAAAAACTTTCTGATACTTAAGTCAGAACACAAACATGGAAGGAGAAAATTCAACTGAGAGTAAAAATTACGCGTATTTTGAATATACTACTATATCATCCCTTATTTATAATATGAGACTCCTCTTTATATTAGTTTTTAGGAATTAGAATCCTATATAACTTTAGAGTTCTTTCTGATTTTCAAATTCTTGGTTAGCTACGAAATTTTATCTCTTCCTGGACTTAGTATGTTTCCAAAACTCCCCATGTGTAAAATTATTATATTACCCCTTGTTAATAGGATTCTAGAAATAACACGTGGTATATTTTTGTCATTGGTAGATTATTTTTACCTACATCATTTATTTTTCTATCTTTTTTTCTCTCAATTGTTTTACTCTCTATTCTTTTCAATCCTGTTTTTCTCATTCTCTCTTTATTTTCTTTCTCACTCTCATTTGTTTTTTCTTTTACCCACTCGTCCTTTTATACTTTATATCTTCTGCTCACTTTGTTTTTGTAAATGCAATAGATCTTCATGAATTTGCTTGGATGTCATTGGAATTAAAGTGAGTCTTCTTTGATTATGCACCAATGAATATCGATTCATAGAACTATCATGCTTAACACGTCTGTCGCGTCGCCATGGTCTCCCCAGTAATAAATGACAAGTATTTGTTGGAACTGTAATATTCCAGTTATTTGACAAGACCTTTAAATAAGATTTTGGATGATGAAATAAAGGTTGAAGTTAAAACCTAGATTCGGAGAAGTAAAAGGTATAGAAATTGAGTAAATATTTTATCCTAATCTTTGTGTTAAGATTTGAATGTGAGTAAATGTGAGTTTTGAAATTTTCAAACCTAGAATTTTATTAATATGCATACTAAAAGGTATATTAAGAGTAAAGTAATATGATACTTTTAAAACTCGATGAACTATTCAACAAATAACATTATGTAAGAAATTTTATAATGAGGTATGTGAGAAATTTAATAAGTAAATAAATTTCAAATGGAGAAGTTATTGATATGGAATTTTATGTATAATCATACGAGTATATTTGATGAGAGTTATCAAGTAGTTAATTTAATTAATTTAAATTAACTAAATGATGAAAATGAAAAACAAGATAAGACTATGTTACAAATTAACATGTCTTGAAAGTTGACCTTAAATGGTGAATGAGTAGATTGATAATTATAAAGTAAATAAATAATTATCATGACATGCATGAAATATAATTAATTTATTTAATTATATTTGTGTAAGGTTATATTATTTAACTAATGTGAATGATAGACTTGATGGGCTAAATTATATATTTATTTAAGTGAATAACTTAATTAATGTGTTAAGAAATAATATTAATTATTATTGGATAAACAACCCAAGCTATTTAGTTAACAAGAGGTTATGTATAATGTGAGATTATACAAGTAATTTAAATTACTTTATGGTATGATCTAACTTATTGAAATATTATAATAATATTAGATAATTATTTTGATGACCTAAATTATTAATTTGGAAGGATAAGGAAAGTTAAATGATTAATCGCTCATGAGTTAGTTGGTGGAAAATCGTGTTCTCAAGCCACGTGAAAGTTATGGAGAGTTGTGTTCTCGAGCCACGTAAAAGTCATGGAGAGTTGTGTTCTCGAGCCTTGTGCTCCCTTAATTATGTGATGCCTAGAGCTTTGTGCTCATTAGATAATGTGTGATGTGTGTATGTCTATGTGTGTGTGTGTGTGTGTGTATATATATATATATATATATATATATATATATATATATATATATATGCTAAATAAATTGAGGTATGTGTTAACAAACTAGTTATGGTTAATATAACTATACTTGGGTTAAGTGTATGAATTGAGGGAAAATAGCTAGGCTGGCTCAAGTCTCCATACATGCCTAGAAAATACAAATCCCTAATTTTCTCTCATGCAATGTCATTTCCCTTAATTTGTGGATATTGTTCCTTCTAAGTTTAGTGCTCTTAATTAACTATATAATAGCTAATTATAGAAGCTAAGTATTCTTACCATTATTCTATAAATAGAGGACATCTCCAATCCTAGCAAATGTTGGTTCATTAGTCATCTTGTGTTCTAAGAGTTAGAGAGAGAAGTTGAGAACAAAAGAAAACTAGAGAGAAAAGAGAGAAAACCAAATAAGGAAAACTAGATTTAGTGAAATTACCTGGTTGGATGAACTTGAAGCAAGGTTTAAAGTTGGAGGCCTCTTCATTGTGAAGATTCCTAGCTAAGAAGGTAGATCATCCAAGTCTCCTTAAGTTTCAAGCAAAGAAGATTATCAACCAAAGGTTCAAAAGTATTAAAAACCCTAGTTTTGTGTTTTCTTTGCTCTATATTTAATTTTTATGGTAGAAAACTACTTTTAAAACTCTCTAGGCTTAAATCCATGCTAGATTAGTAGATATAGGGTTTAATGGGTTTAACATGGGTATTGATATGCATCTATGTTGGTAAGTTTGACAAAAAGCTTGAAAACGCCTTTACTAGAAAACCTTAAAACTAACAGTCTGTTCCCGAATTTACTGTTCACGTTACATGAGTCGTATTTATGATCCGTCAATTTTGGGTGATAGGACTATATGATAAGAAGAGATTCCAAGTGGAACGACTAAAAAATATTAAATGAGCTATCTGTGGTGATTTTTCTCGTAAAATAGTCCTGCCATAAAAAAAAATTGGAAACCTACTGCCCAAAAAATTGAACGGCCTATTTTGGCCACTTATATTGCCCTAAAAATTCCTAAAGTTTTACACATGATATTTTATGTTATAAATCAGACACTGCCCAAAATTGAGCTCCATCTGACTTCGGATGAATAAGTTATGACCCAACGATTTTCAAAGCTTTAAAAGGGTATGACTCCTATAACTTGAAACGTGTAACTCCGAAAATTATGAAATTTTTACTGGACATACTCCATGCTTACAGGAAGATACCATATAAATTTCATAATTTTATAATAAAATAAATATTTTTAATAATTACTGCCATTTCCGGACATAAATAGACTATTCAAAAATAGTAAATAAAGTTGGAAAATTAAATGAAAATTCTTTTGTGTATGGAATGAAATGTAATAAAGATATCCAAGAGTTATAAAAATAATAGGCCAATTAAGTATTTTTAATAAATACGAAGGACTTAAGAAAAATAAGGATAAAAGAATAAAATAATTATTTATTATTCAATTTTAATTAAATAATACATAAAGGTTACCATTTATTATTTGAATAATATTAAGTAATAAATAAATTAAATAAAAATAATTTAATTAATTATTTATTATTTAATAAATATGGATGATTCATTATTTAAAGGATATTATATAATAATTAAAGGGAGATGAAGTGAATAAATTGATTATTTGTTATTTAATTAATATTAAATAATAAATGGGGTTAATTAATTAAGAAGTTATTATTTAATGAAGTTCAATAATCATTAAAGGAAATGAGGATAATTAATTAATTAATTATTATTTAAATGATGATAAATAATAATTAAAAGGAAATAAGGTTAAAATGATAATTGCTTATGTAATGTTAAATAACAGGTAAAGTTAATTAAATTAATTATTTATTTAATTAATATTAAATAAATAAAGTGAAGGAATTAAGAAAATGATAAAGTGATTAGACAATTTACATTTAATTGCTAAGTCTTTAAATATTATTAAAGGAGTAAATTATTATTAAGTATTTAATGATAATAGCAAGTGATGGAATATTATTAAATGATTAATAATATTGGTAATTGTGTGAATATTATTAAGGGCTTAATAATATTAGTAACTAATTAAGATGTTGTTTAATACTTAATAACGTTTGTAATTGAGTGAGGTATTATTAATGTATATTAATACTGGTCGATAATTAAAATATTCTCCAAGGGTGATAATATTATCATATAATTTATGAGTTAGTAAATAGGGAACTATGTGTTGTCAAGTCAATTTATTTGAGAATGGTAAATGAATCTCTATGTGTGTTACTAATTGAAAGATGATCATATTAGGTCTTTCAAAAAAGATAAATTGAATTGTGTAAAAGTAAGCGATGAAGCAATTCAGGCAAGTTTTTCAGTACTATGTGCTATTCTTGCAAACCTGTTGCTATATGCATAAACTATTATGTGTGCACTTATTGTACGTGTTAACTGATTTTTAAATGTGTCTGTTTACAGTCATATGATGTTAATAGTTGATATATAATTAATGCTATGAGTTAAAATGTGTTATATAAGTTATATAACCTGAAAATATTGACATGCATGATAAACATGAATTAATTGTATAAATCTAAAGCATGATAAGTATGATGCATATATAAATGCAAAGCAATGAGCATAAAACATGAATTAAATGTGACCTACGTGTTATGTGATAACTGTTAGACTTGTTGAGCCGTCGTGCTCACTCTTGCTATAATTAAACATTTTCAATAAAGTGCGAGAAATTTGAAGATCCCGGTAAACGCAAAGAAAATGATTGAAGTTATAATTGCTAGAAAACCTTGTTGTTAGATCTGTTTAAATCTTTTGATTTAACATGTTGGAATAATTACAAATTGGTATTATTCTTGAGTTAAAGCCTTATAATAGTAGTGAAAGGCAATTGAATATTAAAGCGAGCGTTAATACTTATGGATTCGATTAGATTAGAGAAGTCTGTAAATAGACTAAATATTTATTGTTAGATTGCGAGCTTTTGTTTGCTCACAATGGTTGTAATACACTAGGTCATGAAATATAAATGATCTGAGTTGTAAGATTTATGTAAAGATTGCGATTCTGAGGCAAAATTTAAGTAAATGTTATAAAAATTTAAATTTACTAAGTTTTCAATAACATGATTTTATTTAATGATTGTGAATAATAATGAAAAGGTTGTTTGTTAATGACCGGGGGTTGCTCGTGGCTAATGCGGGGATTCTCGGGGCATTACAGGAACCACATCGCATAGAACTGCATCCTCGTATATCTTAATACTGAAAGAAACTAACTTCTATTCTTTCACCTCTACCTTTTCAATATCATTGACTCATTGCACTTTGTAAGGGTGATGATGTACAGTTGTTAACAAATCTAGTTTCTCCACCATTGTAGTACTAGCAATGTTAGCACAACTATCAACGTCAATTTTCACAATGCATACCTTCTCTTGTACTAGAAACCTAGTATAAAATATATGCTTTGGTTGTACTTTGTCCTCCTCTTGAACTTGTATACTTGGATCTTTCATTCTCACCTATGATTCCTCTTGGACAAAATGATCTTCAACTCTAACCTCCCTCAGTTGAGTTGTTTCCCTTTGCTTTATACGCGCTTTAACCCTGTCTAGCCTCATACGAACCTCATTTATATCCTCATCCCTTGCCTCCCTAAGCTGCACACGCTCCCTCCTACGCTCCATAGGATGTTGGGGCTGCTCCTTACACCCATTGTAAAATCTATTACGATGTTGTTCATATTCCTCCCATTGTAAAACCTACATTATTTGCCCCTTACTCCTTTAAAATATATGCATATTTTAAGGGAGTAATATATATATATATATATATATATATATATATATATATATATATAGCCGATCAACAACATACCCTCTTAAACAACATACCTAACATACCCCCTTTAGCGACGGACCCGGCGACGGTTTGGTCCGTCGCCATAGGTTCGTCCGTCGCTAAATGTTTTAGAGACGGACAACAAAATCCGTCTCTAAAACATTTAGAGACGGACGAACCTATGGCGACGGACCAAACCGTCGCCGGGTCCGTCGCTAAAGGGGGTATGTTAGGTATGTTATTTAAGAGGGTATGTTGTTGATCGGCTCTCTCTCTATATATATATATATATATATATATATATATATATATACTCTATTGTGTTTTTACCCATGAAATTTTTAACTATAACGCCCATAACATTTTTAGCAATAAGGGTTATGGAGTTTTACCCGTGACGTTTTTACCCATGTCATTTTTAGCTATAACACCCACGACGTTTTTACCCATGACATTTTTAGTTATAACACCCATAACATTTTTATCCATGGCGTTTTTAGCTATAAGGGTCAAAGAGTTTTACTTAAGTCATTTTTTAGCTATAACGCCCATAGCATTTTTCTTTATTTAGCGCCCTTGACGTTTTTAGCTATAACTCCCGTGACGTTTTTTAGGGTGGACTCACCCATTGCGTTAATTTGGTTAGGAAACCAATGCGCCATCTTGGCTTAAAAATTTTAATTTCAAATTTCCATCTTTTAAAACCTTTTAAACTCTTATACTTTTGAATTTCTAAATTCAAATTTTAGATTTTCCCCTAAAATGGTTTTTACTCAACTATATATAGTGGGCAAGGGTAAAGCTTATTTTAACTAGAGCTTGAGAGATTTTAGAGAGAATTTTTAAAGAGAGAATTCGTAAAAGTGTTTTAGAAAGTGTTTGAGAACTCATACTCAATTCTGCCACCATTCTCCACCCTAAGGTGATTTTCGACAACCTTTATCCATCATCTTCATTCAACGTGTTCTTGGGGATCTTCATCGTGTTCTTTTTTTTTTTTTTCAAAGCTTCAATCCGTTTTTCTCAATCAACCAAGTTGTTTGCCATGGAACCCCAACTAGGTAATTTGATGAATCCATCTCCTCACCTATTGCATTTACTGATAATGTTGTACTATAATCTTCTGCTGGGTCGGGTCATCAAGGCTTAACCTGAACAATTAACATATCTATTGAATCTTCTAGTTTAAAAAACAATAATACTAATAACTCAATCTTCAGGTTATATTAGAGATGTAATAAAAGAAACACGTGATGAATTTGACCTTCAAAGTGAAGTTAAAGAAATAACTAACAAATTTTGCATTATTGACCCCCCTCATACATGTGTTACGTCCCCACTAAAGCCGATCGTACATGTAATGCCACAAAAAATTATGTGGGATTAAAAAGGCCTTTGAAGCTAGCCCAAGTCCAGCCTAATGCATGACGCTTTATTACTTGCTTCATGGTTCGGTGTAAACAATTGGGTGTTGAGCTCAACATTAGGATTTTTAGGAGAATGTTCCACGTCAAAAATAACACCTTATCCCACGTCGGTTGGGTCTTTATTAACCACTGGTCATCTAGCAAACATATTGTTAATACTTATTCTTTTCCTGACTCTCTTCTTGGTTGGAAATAAACATTTTTCTATATTAAAAAGAAAGACGGGAAGTGGTCTAACCTTTTTAAGCCGAGAATAGAGTATTGTTGATGATTCTTCTCTAGAAAATTGGGAATTGGACACTGAAGAAGAGAAGATAAAATATGCCCTATAGGCTGATCAAGGCCACACTTACTACGCCTTACTACTTAATGAAAGGACATTAGTAGGGTGTGGGTTGAGTCCCTGCCATGGAGAGGGTATCACTTTTTTTCATCAAGCTTTATTTATTTGTATATTTATTTTTCTTTTACTGTTAAAGCACTTATAATTCTTTTACTTGTTTTAACTTTGTTTGATATGTATAAACTATGGCAGTGCCTCCTTACAAATGCGGCCAAAGCCAAAATAAGAGGGCCAAAACTACTAAAGTTCCCTCTGAAGTTTCTTTTCCTCCCCCTCATTCAACAGCTAAGTCTGATGCCTCTTCTAGCAAGAAGCAAGGCCTTATTGATGAAGCTAATGATGTCACCCTATTTGTTTGGCCCGAGAGGCCCAAGAAGGCCAGATTTGAGAAGGGTTTTGTCCCCAATTGGGGGATTAGGATCGAAGATTCTGTCTTTGGAGATACTAATATTTCCAAATATTGGTTTCTTAAAAGCTTCACCCCTTTGAATCGCGCACAAGTAAATGATCTATCTAATGATGTAGTTTTTGACAAAGGGGCCCATACTGTTGCTATGGTGAGCCCGCTTTTTTTAATTCATGAATTTTTAGTACTTATTTTTCTTTTTTAAGAATTATTCATTTCTTTTATTTGATAGGCCCATGTTTATAGCACTGAAGTTTATTGAAGATTTGGTATTAGCAGGGAGATCATCAAGGCTTTGGTGGATGACAACCACTAAAAGGCAAACTAGATCGAGAGGTCGAATAAACAATTTTAGGAGTTGTAATTTGTTGCTATAGAACGAGATGAGGCTAAAAAGGAGGCTCAGGAGGCACGGGGTGAGTCTGTCGTGCTATGGGCATAGTAATTATAGGCCCAAAGGAAAGCTAACAATACTATAAAGGATGGGAAGAAAACTCCTGACTGGATAAAAGCTACTGAAGACTATATAGCTGATCATGGTGATGCTTGATCTTTTCTTGGGATGATGGCATAAATGTACTGATCATGTCGCCAGTATTTATCCCAACATCTATTCAGAGCCTATTATGGAACCTGAGGAGAAGGCTAAGTTACTTCGCAGAAGAAAGAAAGCCAGCTCTTTAAGGATCCAACTCAAAGATCTGGGCAAGGATGACTCTGCTTCTGAGTTTGGATCTGAGGATGACGAGGATGGCGATGACGAGTCTGTCAGTGATAGAGCCCTTGTTCTTTACCCTGAGCCTCTAGCTGATGATCCTTTCAACCTCTCAACACCTCAAACTTGATTTTATGAGTATTTTTTTTGTACTTAGCTCAAGTTTTTTCTATTTATGCTGAACATTTTATGTACTTTTCATTATTATAAATGAATTTCCTCCTTTCATTATATAAACTTTTTATTTATTATTTAGCTTTATTGGAACCATCTCTTATTGATGTTTGCAAAATAATTAGGAAAAACAATCTCTTATAGTTAATAAATTTAAGTTGCGGAAGAATTTCACTTCTATTAATATATAAATAATGGCCTTAAAGGCTTATATAACTTGAATTGGCCCCTTGGACTATGACTATAACTTGCATTATTTGATTGATTGTCTAAGTTACTGATAGTAAACTTTTAGATTGACCACTTGCCAATAGTGTGACACAAGATTTCCTGTTAGAGTTTCCAATTGATAAGCTCCTGGTCTCAGCATTTTCTTGACTTTGTAAAGTCCTTCCCAGTTTGCATCTAGCTTTTCCATGCTCAATCTAAGGCCAGAGGCTTCAGTCTTCTTAAGCACCAAGTTTCCTTACTATCTTCCTTTCACCATTAGGTTGTAAAACTTGGTTGTTTTCCTTTGATATTTAGCCATCCTTATTGGAGCTTCATTTATAACTTCTTCTCACAGTTCAATCTTAGCTTTGAACCCTTAAACTCAATAAGATGGCATTACAATCTCCACTGGAATGACAACTTATATTCCATAAGTCAAGTTGAAAGGAGTTTCTTTGGTAGCTGACTTGCTTGTCGTTTTGTAAGCCCATAAAATATTGTGAAACTCATCAACTCATACTCCTTTAGCTTAATCCAACCTCTCTTTTAGTCCATCCAAGATGGTTCAATTCATCATCTCTATTGTCCATTTGTTTGAGGGTGTTTCATTGAGGTAAATATTAACTCAAATTTTAACTTTTTACAGAAATTCTTGAGCTTAGGATTATCAAATTTCTTCCCCGTATCTATGATTAGGGTCCTATAACTACAAATAACGACTTTTTGGAAAAAATTCTAAATCTTTTGCTCAGTTATGGTGGCTAAAGATTTTGTTTCCACCAATTTTATAAAATAATAAATGACCACTGCTATAAATTTTCTCTGTCCCATGGCTATTGGAAAGAGACCTAAGATATTTATTCTCCACATGACAAAGGGTAAATGTGAAGAGATTACCTCAGTTGGTTGATGCAGAACAAGTGTATGTTTATGGCACTTCTCGCATCTCTTAACAAAGTCAATGACTTCTTTCTGCATGTTGAGCCAACAATATCCTTGCCTATAATCTTATGCGATAATGCTCTGCCCCCGAGGTGTTAATTATAAATGCCTTCATGGACTTCCCTGCAGTACATAATTAGCTTCTGTAAGTGTGAGACACCTTAAATATATGAGTGTAAAAGACCTTTTGTATAATATTCCATCAATAAGTGCATATCTTGTAGCCCTTACCTTCAACTTTCTTACTTTATATGAGTCTTGAGGCAATTGTCCTTACTCTAAATAAGCTTTTATGGGATTCATCCAGGTTGGTTCTACTTCAATTGGAGTAACCAGAACTGCCTCTATGTTAGGCTTTTCTAGAGTTTCCAAGTACACAGTTTCATTATAACTTTAAAATTCAACTAAAGCTAGTTTGGATAAGGCATTGACCTTTGTGTTCTTAATCTCTAGGAATATATAAAATTTGGAATTCCTCAAAGGTTGTCATCATCGCTTTCACCATCTGTAAATTCTTGGTCATCTTTTCCTTTTTAGCTTCATACTTTTCATTTGTTTGCATGACCAGCAGTTGAGAATCCTTAGAAAAAATAATTATTTTTAGTGTTTTTGCTAAACCCAATCCTGCAAGCATAACCTCATACCCTGCTTCATTATTAGTAGTTGGGAAGATGAGTCTCAATACATACTCAATTAAGAATTCTTCGAGGCTTAAAAGAATGAGCCCAACTCCACTCCCTTTTGAATTTGAAGCTCCATCTATGCATAAAGTCCAGAATTCTTTCTCTTTATTTTCTTCAACCTCCATACTATCTGCCTCCCAAGTTCATAGCTATGAATGGTATATTTTACAATGAAACATGTTAATGTTTAAGCTTTTATTGCTGGTCTTAGCTTATAGGTTACATCAAATTCTCCCAATTCTATACACCACTTGACCATTCTTTCACTTGACTCAGGACTGTGCATTATTTTTCTAAGTGATTGGTTCGCCTAGATTACTATAATGTGCTACTGAAAGTATGGTCTTAACTTCCTAGCAACAATAATCAAAGTAAAAATAATTTTTTAAACATTTTATACCTTGTTTTCGCTTCATAAAGTATTTTACTAGTGTAGTAGACTGGTTTCTGAATGTTGTCTTATTCTTTAACAAGAACTACACTTACAACCACTTTAGTGATCGCCAAGTATAAATAAAGAACACCCTTACATTTGGTTTGACTAATAGGGGTAGAGTGGCAAATATTTCTTTAATTCTTCAAAGGATTTCTGGCATTCTTCCGTCTTTCATTTTTTTGTACTTTATTCAAGGTGTTAAAAAAGGGCAAACATTTATCTCCTAATCAGGACATAAACCTTTCCAGGGTTGTTACCCTTCTTGTGAGCTTTTGAACTTCTTTGATTGAATTTGGGGGAGTCATATCCATTAAGGCTTTGATCTTACTTGGGTTAACTTTGATGTTTTTTTGTGATACAATCAAACCAGAAAACTTTCCTAAAGGTACTCCAAAGGCATAATTGGTTGGGTTTAACTTCATCTGATACTTCCTTAAGATCTCTAAGGCCTCTGCTATATCTTCTATATAATCATTTTTCCTTACACATTTGACCAGTATATCATTTATATGTACCTTTATATTTTTCCTGATTAGGTGTTAGAAGATCTTTTTGACATTTAATAAGTTGCGCCAACATTTTTTAATCCAAATAGCATCACGATATAACAATAAAGACCTTGATCAGTGAAAAAAACACCTTTGGAATGTCAATCTCATCCATTTTAATTTGATTATAGCCACTAAAAGCATCCATAAAACTCAGTAATTCATGTCCTACTATTGCATCAATGAGGATGTCAATCCTTAGCATTGAGAAACAATCCTTAGGGCATGCATCATTGAGATTTGTAAAGTATATACAGATCCTCCATTTTCCATTGGGCTTAGGAACCATAACTGGGTTTGTAAACAATTCTAGATACTGAATTTCTTTAACGAACTTGGCCTTCAGTAGATTGTCCACTTCCTTATTGAATATCACTTGTCTTTATGGTTCGAAACTCATTTTCTTTTATTTTACTGATTTCCTTCTTGGATTTACATTCAATTTATGGGTGATAACTTGCGGATTAATCCCTGGCATATTAGCTGTTGTCCAAGCAAATACATCTTTATTGCTTCTTAAGAATTGGACAAACTTGTTTTTTATTTATTCTTTCAGACCAGAACCCACATAGGTAGCCTTTTTTAGATTTGCATCCTTTAATAAAATTAGAACTAGCTCTTCTGTGGACTTTTCTTTTTATTATTGGTCTTAATCTCTGACATATAAAGAATCAATAGGCAAAACTTGCCCCCCCCCCCCAGCATTCTTGTATTTCATAACCAACAGATAATAACTTTTGGCCACTTTTTGATCATTCTTGACTTCCCCTACGTCGATTGTTATTAGAAAAGTCAATTTTAAACGATATGTAGAGGAAACACCTTTAAATTTATTTAGCAATGTCCTTTCGAGGATTATGTTATATGACGATAGGGCTTTCACAACTAGGAACGTAATCATGGTTATTGACTGATTCAGATGTTTCTCTAAGGTTATTGGTAAATCTATATTTCCTTCGATTTTAGTTTTCACCCTAGTAAACCCATAAAATGGTGCTGGTGACAGGGTATGTTGGTCATCCTTATGACCTATTTCCTTAAACACATTCAAATAGTTAAATTTTTAACTACCATATTATGACTAAAGGGTCATCATGTAGGAATTTAACATCATCTAAATCAACATCAGTAAATGATATTACTTGCTCCAATTGATCTTTCTTTGGTGGTGCCTCCACTGTGAGAACCTCCCTGACATATGCTTTCCTTGATGAGTTAGAAGTTCGCCTAGTTGTTAGTCCTTTAGAGATGACATGAATAACTCCCCCTCTTGCTAGAGGATCTTAGTCCCTCTAGGCTCACGATTCTTATTCCAATTTTCGCGATCTTTCCTTTTTATTTTTTCACTTATGTTGTCCCTAAACTTTCTAGCATCCCCTTATTTAACATACCTTTCTAAATGACCTCTTCTTATGAGATATTTTATCTCATCCTTCAAATGCCAACAATTGTTAGTATCATGTTCATGATCCTTATGATAACTTAGTTCAGATACTATCTCCATCAAAATTTGGCTTCTTTGAGTAATGAAGGGTGTGTATTGGGAATACCTTGTAAAGGGTATCACCTTTGAAGCTTCCTTCACTTCTTTTGACCTCTTTATATTGTTGTTGTCCTTGTTTCCTGGTACTTCAACTTTTCTTTTCCTGTTATCAACCCTCACAGTAGCTCTGGGCTGTATAATATCCTCGATGACTATATATTTTTCTACTTTTATTTGAAGTTATGCCATGTTTGTTGGGGGATTCTTGACTAAAGACACCATCAGATGTTCATTTGTTGTCCCATTAGTTAGAGCCACCACTGATACGGAATAATCGAGATTTGGAACTTATAATACTTATTTCGTAAAATAATTCAAATAATCCCTCAGGGATTCATCATTCTTTTGAACCATTGGCATAAGCGATGCTGAACTTTTAACATGGGTCTTTCCTTCGATGAATTAGTTTACGAATAACTCACTCAATTGATCAAAAAAACTAATTGAGGTTGGAATAAGCTGTCCGTACCAAGTTTGGATTGGACCCTACAGGGTTTATGGAAAAACTTTGCACTTTATCGCATTCGAAACATTATGTAGTAACAAAAATGTATTAAAGGTTAGTACATTGTTTATGGGATCACCTATTCTATCATATTTATCTATATTTGGGACATCTTGAAGCCTTCAGGGAGGGGGTCATCCATGATATCCTGAGTGAATGGTGGAGGTCTTGCATTTTATATTATTCATCCAACCCCTATTCCTTGAACAACTTAGTATGGTTATATTCCTTGGCGATCTTAGAGTTACCTTTAAGAGTTACCTTTAAACTTCTGTTTTAATCCTTGCCTCTTCCTAGGTATTAGATCCATCAACAGGTCTTGAATTGACAGTCTAATTACTTTGATAGTGCTCTGACCTTTGGGGCTACCTAGGACCCCTTTTCAGATTATGCAATTGCTCCTAGAGATTGTTTATATATTATTTATGTTCTCCTTTAATTGGTTAATTACGTTTTCATCGGCTTTTAGGCATTCACGCCTATGAGGGTTGTTCCTTTGGTTTTCCCGCCTACGCAGATATGAAACTCCACGACTCTGATTTATCTATAATCGAAGATCTATTTGGTTTAGTTGTCGATAACACTCTGTGTAAGGACCACTATGAGTGTGAATCGGTTTTTCATAGACATAAAAAGGCGAAAGGTGATGATAAGATGGTTGTTGAATATGGATTGAGTTTGCTTGTTGCTCTTGGTTATTAGGGAGTGGTGGGTGTAATGGATTTCAATTTCGTGTTGAGAAGCGCTAGTATTTACCATGTTGATTCTCTGAGTTCTAAGAAAAATAGAGAGATTTTCACACAGACGATGTCAATCTGATATGTTAATCAGCTGTTGTGAATTCAAGATTTTGGTCAACCACAAAATTTGACTTTGACCATGATAGAGTTAAATTATACGATATTTTTATTCCCTAATACTTAGTTTTTATATTTATTGTGTGCTTAAATGTTTAATTATTTAACTTATTTTGGTTTTAATAGGTTTTATATGATTTTAGTTAATTTATGTTAATTTAGGTAATTTTATAATATTTTTATATTTCTTTTTATTTATGTGTTTTTATTTATTTTAGGTGTTTTATTTATTATTATGAGTTTTTAGGATTTTTAGTATTTTTATATTATTTTTATTTATTTTATATTTTATTTTGTAGGAAAAATAAGCTTGGGGGCAAATCTGTAAATTCTAGAAAAGGCTGATGGCAAAATGGTAAATAACCAGCACCGGTGGCAGAATTGTAATAAACGGAAAACTGATCTCCACACAATGCGCGCATGAAATTCAAATCAGCACCGGAATTGAAATGACCCCGTATTGAGCAACAAATCAATAGGCGACCGCGCAATGCGCGGAGCGAGGAAACGGGCACATAACATAAACGACGTCGTTTGGCCAAACGGCAGTTGAAGAAATCTTCCGCGCAATGCGCGGCTTAGGCGGCGGTCATGCTGATGTCAGCAAGCGCGTTAGTTACGTTGACCGGGTCAGAGGCTTGTTTGGTTGTGCAGAATTTGTCCAAAACAGAATTATTCACGAATTTTGCTACTTTTTGATTCCAAATTGGATTTTAATTCCAATTAGGGTTAGGATAATAATTATTTTATTTTTAATTGTAAATCCTATTAGGGTGTGGACAAGTTAGAGACCTATAAATAGAGGATCAACCTCTCATTATTGATGGTAAGTTTTTGGGAGGTCTTTCTCTTAATTTCTTGGAGAGAGTTTTTCAACTAGTGAAGATTATTTTGAAGGATGTCAGGCTAAATTTTTATTTTCAGTTCTAAATGGATGTTGAACCTTATTTTTAATTGATGTTTTAATTGAGTTTTATAATTTATTTATTCATGCATGAGATTTATTCTTGATAATCTGTTTTAATTGTTTTATGATATTTGCTTGATTAATTTGATAAAAGGTTTGTTAAGTTAATCAATAATTTATCATATGCTATATTAAGATTTAATATTAAGCAAACGATATTTTATCTGATCATAAGTAGCAATTAATAATATTTGATTATGGACAAACTTTTGAATATTGTTATGATTATCAAGATGGCAAGTTAAATAACCTACGATGTTATGATTGTTGCTTGGAATAATCTAATTATCTAATTTTTAATGCAATTGTTATATTAAATCTAAACTGATAGTTCTAGGTTGTATGATAGTTAGGGTCTTTTGTAAGCGATTGTTGCATTAGATTTATAATTTAAGGAGTATTTCGGGTAACTTGGCGATTATCGGTTATCTAGGATTATTAATTTTAATTGAAGGAAAAGATAATAATAACTTGATTAATTTGTTGATTAAAAAAAGGGGATACTGAACTAAGGAACTGAAGTTTGTTTTAATTAATTTTTTTCTCATTATTATTTATTATTTAGTTTTATTTGTTTGAATTTTAATTAGTTAAATAATTAATTCAAAACCCCCCAATTCTAGTTTACAAAAACATAAAAATTAAATTAATCATTCTATGTGGGATCGACTCTTGTTTACACTACTACATTAATATTTTTCAAAAGTAAGATTTTATTTTTGGTTGCTTGCGACAGCATCCCAAATTTTGGCGCCGTTGCCGGGGAGTGATTTTAATTTATTTTTGTGTTTTTGTAAACTTTATTTTAATTTAATAAGTTTTCTTAGATTTTATTTTTATAGTTTTTCATAGTTTAATTGAGTTTTGCAGGTTAAGGATGGAAGTAATGCCTGATTATGTTAATAAAGTAAATATTTCTTCTTATGAGTAACAAACTGATAGTTTAACTTCTTTTGTTTATCAAATGGTTGTAGGTACTTGTAGGATTTGTGCGATAATAGGACACTCAACTGATATGTGTCCAATGCTTCGAGCGGAGTCCTATGAACAAGTCAATGCAGCTGGTGGTTTCCTTGGTCAATCAGAAAGTAGATATGATTCCTATTCAAACAAATATAATTCAGGATGGAGGGATCATCATAATTTCAGCTATGAAAATTCACTAGTGAATTGGCACACAGACCAAATTTTCCCAAATAATCCACAGTACATACAACCATATCCCCAACAACAATATGACCAATTGTCTAATTCAGATACATCTCTTGAAGGTATGTTTAAAGCCTTCATGGACTAAACGACAGTTTCTATATATAATTTAGAGACTCAATTAAGTCAGCTTGCTACTATAATTGGTCAATTAGATTCTCAAATGTCATTCCTTCAATCGCCGATGCAAGAGGAGGCAAACAACATCAGTGCAGAACCGGACAATATTAATGTAGAATATGATGTTCTTTGTGATGATGTCATGCCTAAGGTGGAAAGAATTTTTGGGGAATTCGATAAAGAGAATTTAGATGATGCAAGTACAAACAGTTTGAAGTTAGAGGAGGAAGAAGAAATTGAGCTAAAACAAGATTTGAAGGATGCTGAAGCTGCATTCAATTCTTTGCTAATGATTTTAAATAGTCAAGCAATTATTTCCATTCCATTACATGTTACTCACGAAAATTTTCTATCTTTTGTTTTACAGGATCTCATTCCGAATATAAAGACTCTCCTCAATCATCTTAAATACCTATTCGTTAAAGAGGGAGTAAAAGGTTCATGTTACGTGCAAGCGAGATTCAATCTACCGATGAAGGATGACGTGATGGATGGGGTACTCAAAATTCATGAAGTAGGAGTGACGTAGTACTTTGGCCTGCTGTCGAGCCATTGACAATAAATAAAGGCGCTGTTTGGGAGGCAACCCAAGAAATCAGATTTGAATTTCTTTTCCTTTTTCTTTTTATATTTATTTGTGCCTGTTTCTTTGCATTATAGTTTACATTGGGGACGATGTAAATTTTAAGTGTGGGGGAAGGTATTTAGGATATTTATTTTATTTTTAGGAAATTTTAAAAAAAATTGTTTTATTTTTTTTAAAAAAAAATTATTTATTTTTAGGGAATTTTAAAAAAATTTAAATTTTAGAATTTTGTGGGTAAATTCACTACAAACCTTCATGAGACAAAACTCGTCCACTTGGGGTTTAGTTTTTTTTTTTAGGATTGAGTCAGTTGAGCAACATTTTGATTTGAATTTTAATTTTTAACCGATGATAAAAAAATGATTTTTATTTAATAACTCTTGAAAAATTGATAAATTTTGCGTAATCTGAATTTTAACATTTTTGTTGGTCAGTACTTTGTTTGAAATCTTTTATTTTATTATACTAAGTCTAGTAAGCGATAAAATTATTAAGAATCGTAGTTTTCAGAACTCCCCATGTGTAAGATTATTATATTGCTATTTGTTAATAGGGTTCTAGAAATAACACGTTTCATTTTGTCATTGGTGAATTATTTTTATCCACATCAATAACTAATCACGTGAAATTTATCTAACTAATATATTGATAACATATTATTTGAGACATTTTTTTAGACTAAAAACTTGAAACTCGTGACATTGTCTGTTATTTTTAATTTTTAAATAATTATTAATACATACCCTATAATAATTATTGTTATTTTATAATAATAATTCCACTCTCTAATATACGTAAGTGGTTAAGACATTCAAATTCTTAATAACCAATGTTTAGATTAATTTTGTTGGTTTGCAAAAACATGACATATATATAATCTAATTATACCACGCAACAGAAACATGCAATAAAACGATTTTAATTTTTTTCTACAAACCAAAACCAGAATCTTTCTTATGAGATAATATTAATTGAGGAATGATTAAGATTTATACATTTGTAAAATCTAAATTTCAACATGTACGAGTTCACCTCCAATTCTTTCGCATTCCTCTTCAATTCCGCCGATTGGAATCTCTAGATCAACGTTAGTTACACAAGTGTATAGCCTCTAAAGGTGATCTACCAAGAGTAATATGAATTTGAATAAGTAATTTAGGTTTCTCTAAACCTTGGGTGACTAGCCCTAATTCTCTCTCTCTCTCACTTTTAGATGTAGAGGATTATGAAGTACTCTCAATACTTGTAAAAGTGTAAGCAACCTTAATTCATAATAAGACTCATCTTATTTATATATATAGTCAACCCTCCTAAATTCTTTAGAAGTGGGATTTTAATTTAACTTCTACTCTAAATAGGAACTAAAATAATTTAATATAATAATTACAATTTCTAAACTTTTTAAGAACTTAATTATTTATTATGAGAGTACTCTTATTAATTAATTTCTAAACAATTTAAGAACTAAATAGTAATAATAATAATAATAATAATAATACTAACAACAACAACAACAACAACAACAATAATAATAATAATAATAATAAGACTCCTCTTATTAATTTATAATTAGTATTTTCAAAATGCATAATTATAAATATTAAGCTATTTAATTTATTTGATCACCATAATATAAATTAAATACACTTAATTTATTATTGTCATTATATCATTACTTCTAAAATAAATATTTCTCTTTTACGGTGTGACCCTTTAGGTTTAATATTAACTCGGTTGTAGAATAAATAAATTAGAACTATTTAAATATTATTTATAAAAAAAATTTAAACTCTTTTAATTTATTTTATAAATAAATACTTATTTATTCCACAATAAAGGTAAATCCCTTTAGTAACAAATGACTTTTCGAATAATATGAATATTAATATTTGATCATAAAAAATATATTCTGCAAATAGTCACCGTACAATTCAATCATTCTACCACACATTGTCCCAATCAATTATAAGACATGGAATTACTTTTAAGTCTTATTTTATTTAATCATATGCGTTTCAATTCTAAAATGCACAATACTAAATAATGCAAATTAAAAACTCCTTTCTAATTTCATTCTGCCTTGGCCAAGGACTATTGAGTTGTCATTTATCGAATCATATATGATAATCTCTTCTTTTACTAGAAGTGGTAGATCATTTGTTGATCATTCACCTATCTCTATGCACATTTATTATATCCGGACATATCATTTGTTATACCCAAATAGTCTTAAGAAATATGACAAAGTATAACTCATCATACACAAGATATTATGATTATCTCAAGTCCGATGATCACTTGTATTACTATCACATTAGAAACTCCTATTGACAGACAAGTAAAACTTCATTAAGTGTTCCTTAAGCGAGTCACGTTCAGTGAATTTATTCTCTAATAAACACATACATACTTGCTTTAGTGCATTCATATAAATGATTATGAGATCAATCATCCTCTTCATAAGAGCAAACATAGTATGTACTAATCTATCCGGATTTACTAATCCCCAATTCAGTGATCCCACGATTAAGAACATTTTAGTTTTGAGCTATCCTATAATTTAGACGTCATTAGCATAATTAACATTATGATTCTAAAAACATTGCTCCAAAACTATATGTTTATTCATTTAATTAATTCAACCAATCAATCATGAATAAAAATGCCTTTAAATAAATAATTTTTTTATTATTAATAATTGAATAAGATTACAAAGTAGATGCTTATCATATCAATATATGATTGGCTTGAGGGCATACTACTTTCAATCTTCCACTTGCACTAATGTCAATTGTCTTGGTATCTAATACACATCTTCTCTAAGTGACGATTAAACTGCTGCTTAGATAATTATTTAGTAAATAGATCTACAATGTTGTTTTGAGAGTCCACTCGTTCCACGGTGACGTCTTCTCTGTCAATGATTTCTCTAATCAAATAAAATCGTCGCAGCACATCTTTGAATTTCTAATGAGAACTGAGTTTCTTGGCTTGTGCAACAACTCCTATGTTGTCACAAAATAAAGGCATTAGTCCTTTAATGCTAGAAATCACCCCGAGTTCAGTTACGAACTTCTTCATCCAAACAACTTCCTTTGCAACTTCACCTGCAGCTATGTACTATGTCTCTGTCACTGAATCAACAACTGTTTACTGCTTAGAACTCTTCCAACTTCCACCACCGTTTAAGGTAAACACATAATCTGAAATGAATTTGTTGTTGTCTTGGTCAGTTTGAAAGCTTGAGTCTATATAGCCCTCTAATTTCAAATCTGACCCATCGTAAATAAGAAATGCATCATTAGTTCTTTTTAAGTTCTTTAGAATGTTTTTAACTGCTTTCCAATGTGCATATCCAAGATTTGACCGATGTCTGTTCGTTACGCTAAGTGCATAAATAACATCTGGTCTAGTACATATCATCTCATATATGATAGATCCTATTACCGAAGCACAATGTATCTTACTCATATGGTCTCTCTCTTCAGGTGTCTTTAGGGTCTGATTCTTGGAGAGATATATTCCATGGCTTATCGGTATGAGTCATCTTTTGGAATTTTTCATGTTAAATCTCTTTAACATCAAATCAATGTACCTTTCTTGGGTTAAGTTGAGTATCCTTTTAGATCTATCTTTATAGATCTTTATTCCAAATATGTAGGATGTTTCTCCCAAGTCCTTTTATGAAGAAGCGTTTAGACAACCAAATTTTGACTGACTATAGTATCGGAACATCATTCCCTATCAGTAGTATATTATCAACATATAATATTAGGAATGTAACAACGCTCCCACTAACCTTCTTGAACATACATGGTTCATCCTCATTTTTGATAAAATTAAACTCTTTTATTGTTTTATCAAAACGGATGTTCCATTTTCGAGAAGTCTGCTTCAATCCATAAATGGATCGTTATAGCTTACATACTTGATTTGTTCCTACACTAGAAACAAATCCGTCTAATTATATCATATACACATTCTCATCTAGTTTTTCATTGAGGAATGTTGTCTTCACGTCCATTTATCAGATCTCGTATTAGGGTTTCTGGTTTTTGGCCCACCGCTGTAGCGGTCAAACATACTGCCAGAAACATGTTTTTGTTGTCTAGGTCGGTCCGGGTTGAATTTTCTTTGAAAAATTAAGTTAAAATAAGTGTAAAATGAATGTGTTTGAATACTAAACCAATATAAATAGAGTCTATTAGTGACTAATTGGTAGCTAAATATTTAAAATAAAGACTAAGATTAACACAATTAAAAAGTTAACTATTGGTATTGTTTGAAAATTATTAAAATATTATTAAATAATTAATAATATTAGTATGTGATTAAAATATTGTTAAATGATTAATAACATTAGTAAAATATTAAAATATTATTAAATGATGAATAATATTAATAAGAGATTAAAATATTATTAAATGGTTAATAATATTATTAAGAGATTAAAATATTATTAAATGATTAATAGTATTAATAAGAGATTAAAATATTATTAAATGGTGAATAATATTAACAAGAGATTAAAATATTATTAAATGGATAATAATATTAATAAGTGATTAAAATATTATTAAATGATTAATAATATTAGTAAGTGATTAAAATATTATCAAATGGTTAATAATATTAGTAAGTGATTAAAATATTATTAAATGATTAATAATATTAGTAAGAGATTAAAATATTATTAAATGGTTAATAATATTATTAAGAGATTAAAATATTATTAAATGGTTAATAATATTAGTAAGAGATTAAAATATTATTAAATAATTAATAATATTAATAAATGATTAATAATATTAATAAATGATTAAAATATTATTAAATAGTTAATAATATTAGTAAGAGATTAAAATATTATTAAATAGTTAATAATATTAATAAATGATTAAAATATTATTAAGTGATTAATAGTATTTGAATGTGGTTGTATATTATCAAAGGTATATAATATTTTGAGGTATTAGGTACATTATTAAATGTCCAAATTATTAAATTATGTAACAGAAAAAAGTTTAATTGAATTAAATCAAGGTAAAAGTCAATTAGTGACTAAATATTAGACAACTTACTAAATATAGGTTGTATGAAGAACACAAGGTATTGGTAAAAGTTGGATAAGTGTACCTGACATGTCCAATTATGTTTGGGCTAGGATTTTGTCCGGAAGTCAAAAGTTCGTTTATCGAATATTTAAAAAGTTAATAAATTGGAGTCAATGTCTTAAATTGAGACTAATTAATAGTCATTGTAACTAATAATTATGTCAATCTCATACATAATTGTAGGTTGAGCGAAAGACATAAAACTAGCGTAAGACGAATAAACTAATCAGACAAGTTTTTCAAAACTTGCTCCTATGTGCATTGCTATGCTATAATGTGATATTAAATTTTTGATATGAAGATATATTGATGATATTTGTGTTATGTGAAAAGCATGAAGTATGATTACATGTGAAGTATGTACAGAATATGAAACATGATTTGATAGAGGCTAGTTATGTATTATAGTGATGCATAACAAGTATGAAACATTCATAAAATAAAAAAAAATGATGTAGGTATAAAATGCGGAGTATGTATAACATGTGAAGCATGCAATGTGTTATATGTAACTTTTAGACTTGCTGAGCCGTCGTGCTCACTCTTGCTATAAAACCAACACTTTCAGATAAGTACGAGATATCCAAAGTTTTTGATAAAGATCAAGAACCAGAAATACGTATTACTTTAACTGAAAGTCTAAACGATTGTTGTAATTATGAGTCCAAATTAGACAGATAAAATGATTGTGTAATTAAAAAAATGAGTAATGTGTATCGTGAGTATTTAAATACTCAAATTGATTGTAATAGAATGGACTCATATCATGTATGATATTGAGACATATTATAAATTTGTAAAAATTGCGATTCTGAAATAGAAAAGAGATATTGTAAAATTTTAAATAAATGATTATTTATCAATTATAATATTGTTGTAAATCATGAACAATAAGAAAAATATTGTACAATGGCAAACCAGATCCTAGATTCAAGGGACCCGAATTTGAGAGCGTTACAAGAATGAATTTCATCCTTTTTCACCCAATTTCTCAAATACATATTTTGTGAAAAAATTATAAATTTATTTCCAATACATTAGTTAGTGCTCCACTAAAAATTTTACTATTTTTTTATTTTAGCTACACTATTTTTTCCGACAAATTTATTATGTTGTTAATTATTTATAATATATTTTATTTTATTATTAAATATAATTTTTATGTCGTTAAATATTTATCGGTAGAAGTTGAAGGATAGAGAGAAGATTTTAATCCTCTAGTCTTATTTTTAAGTTTTGTACTTATAAAATTGGACTAATCTGATCCCTAATCGATCGTAATAACACTTGTACTATTATCACAACCTGATATAAGATACAACAGATGCGGACAAGTTCAACCCCGTAACCAAGCACACCGATTCTTGCACTAGTCCCGCGCTAAAACAAACAGATTTGAAGACGAACCAAATTCTCTGAGCCTCGCTCTTTCGGAAATGTCTCAACCCAGCCCTGTGAACATACTCTCCGACGATGACGAAAGCGAACACCTCAACGATGTCGTTTCAACTCCATTTGCAATCCATTCCAAGAGACGAAGAACGGTGTTCGATTCGAACCCTAAAACAGTCTTTGTCATCGACGATGATCCAACGCCTCGCAAGACGTCGGGTTCCACCTCCGCGCCGCCGTTCGCCGCCGAGGATCCGATGTCCGATTTTGATATCTCAATTGTCAAATGCACTAAAGTTGTATCTGATCCTAAATTTTCTGGTAATTTTCGTTTAATTTAATTAATTTGGACTTCCTTATATTTTCCTAATGCTTGAGTAAATGTTATTTTATATGAAGTCTAATTGCTATTATTGGTTCTTGTCTGATATTGAGGGGAAATGTGGTATGGATGTGATAACTGATAACTTTTCAAAACAACTACATTTGGATTGATGAAATTGATGAAGTGATAAATTGTCATTAATAAAATTGGTGAATGACTGAATGGTGAAATGGAAAAACAGGCATTAAAAACCCGGAAAATTCAATCATAAGCTTGTGTAGGTACCCGTTGGAGTTGTCAAGATTTGATCATGTGACCACTCCTTATGCTATAGTACATGCCATTGAGCCTACCCCCTTGTGGTTAAGTTTAAATTTCAAGCATATACTTTTTTCTCCTTAATGCTATTGATTTGGAGTATCAGTGTTTCATGTTTTGAATGAGTGTTGAAGTCAATTAATGACTATAATGTAGATTATTTTGCTCCATTTCTGAACAAAATGCTCCTTTTTTATACCTTATGTCACTAGCACTGATATATACGGGTCTGAGAGGGAGAGGGAGCTACAATTTGAGGGAGATGAAATGCCCAAGTTTCCAAGAGAACCATTTCTTCACAATATGATTATAGATGTACCCAGTTTTTGGCATAGTCAGCAGGATTGTTTAAATTAATCTGCATCTTATGTTTCTAGTCATTAACGAGCTAAATGTTATTCAGCAGCTTCTTTGCGGTGACAAACAGCCAAATAGGAGGTGATAGTCATTGGCCTTGTATTAAACAAATTTGCTAAGGAATATTTCTTCTTTCTTTGATGTTCACTCCTTTAGTGTCTGCAATTCTCCACTTCAATTTCGTCATTCATGTGCTTTCTACTATATTACGTTGTCTCCATATTTTTCTTCTAGTTTTCATGAGATGGGAAATTAATGGAGCCCCCTTTCAAGTTTCAACTGATTGATGAGTTGCAAAAATTTGGAAGCCTCTACAAAGTCGCTATACTCAATATGAACAATTTTGAAGCTGACAGAATTAGGATAGAACACAGTTCATTGTTTAGTATCAACTGTACAAGGTGAGACAAGATGAGTTTTCAAAACATTTCAGATACATGTTTCCAGTATTGGATCCACCCCTGCTTTCAAAACAGAAAATGAGAAAAATTAAAAAAAAGCAGAATAATTTCACTGGTAAGAGAGACAGTATCTGATTAGAAAATTCTTGTCAGTTATTTAATCGAAATTAGAATGACGAACCTGATACAGAGAGTAAAAATTATCTGAAGATCTCCTCTTTGAATGTTGCTCCAATATGGTTATAGCTGACTTGTAATTTTGTGAGCTGAAAGCTCTCAAAGCGTCCTATTTTATATTCATGCTACATAATTTGGAGACAGATGTCAATAAGTATTTTGCCTCTACTAGTTTGATCCCAAGTAACTTGGATGAAAAGTTAATGGGTACTTTGAAGAGTCCGACACTGTTACTTCTCAAATTTGACTCCCTTTTACACTAAAATGAAGTGTTCAACACCTACTCCCTTGTCCGAGTGTCAGACAACAGATATTTTAGGGTAAAGTTAAAAGTGTATGCAACAGAGGTAGATAGGCTTGAGCAGGAGAATAATACAGTGATGCCACCAGGAAAAGATTGCGCTTGGTTATATCATTACTCAATCTGACCATGCACATATTATTGTCCAATTTATGATCATGACTGTTAAAAATAAGTAGGATTTTGGTTGTTTCAAAATCTTCTTGAAATTCATAGTTATTAGAGCTGATTTAGGCTTCAGTTCAATAAATTTATTGTATAACTAATTGTTCAAATTTCATTTTTTGAGTTCTATCCTTTTTATGCTGTTTATATTGTCCAAGTTATTGTTGAAGAAATTCTTTCAAGACATCATTGTAAGATGTCAAGTGTTTGCACTCAGATGAGGAATGTGCTGGTCTTTTCATTTAAATATTGGTCAGCTCTACACAATTTAGTTGACATCTGTGTTTATTTAGCTCAACAATGTACAGGATCATGTCAGAACTTTCTTTTATTTGTTTTGCAATTTTCAGGAATCTCTGGATTGATTTGCTTGGAGTCTGATAATGAGTCTGACAGTGTTTCTGGGACTGGAACTACAAAGCAAAATGCAATGCCACTTGCTACTTCTGAAGTGGAAATAATTTCAGAATTCGGCTCTAGATTAACTGAATGCACGTTTTCTCTTGGTAAGTTAGTCTTATCTTTTGACTTATTTGTGCAGTTTAGACATTTATTTTGCCTTAAAATTTAAAATTGCATGAGAAAAAGATGCCTGTTATTTCTATTTGCTTTCTTATTTTGTGTTGGAACTTACAAGATCTTTTATCAGAGAATTCTAACATGACACAATTGTGTGGCGACAGTTCTTTGGATCCATTTTATTCAGAATATGCTGTGCCTCAGGTAATTTTGAGTTCGCATTTTAGTCTTTCAATATTATTTCTGCTTGAAAGGTTATTTTGATTGGGCATGCTTACGATGAATTTGGGATTAAATAAATTATTATTCATCCGAATGATGACTGTTTTTTTGCTCAGCAATGATCGGTGTTAAGTTGTGTGACTAATGAAATGCTTATAGTTACAATGCCTTGCGAGTAAATATATATTTCATGCTCATAATAAAATCATTTGTTTGTTATCCCTTGTTTATTTTTAAATTTGATAACATAATAAACTGTGTGATAAGTTTCATCCGAGATTGATGTTACCAATAAAGTTTTTGTCACTTATTTTTCGTGGAACATGCGAATTAAATTTGTTATGAAGTGACATCCAACTAGTATGAAGGCTCTTTGTGACAGTTTAGAGTCTTTTTGAAAAAATCTGCCTTTCTTCGTTGACAATCGACCCTTATATAGATAGATTACAAGCTCTTTTAGGGAAAGTATACAAGCTGATCTTCAGCTCCTACCATATCAACCTTTATCTAAATATACTGTACAGCTAATATACCTAATTAAGGAAGGAATAAATTTGTATAATCATAACTGTCATATCAGTCAAGGCTGTAAATCTGCTGTCATTAAACGTATATATACTAGCTGTAAATCTGCTGTGTAGATTGATATTGGAATAAATCAGTATAATCATAACTGCCATATCAGTCAAAGTTGTGAATCTGCTGGCATTAAATGTATAGATATTTCCTTTGACATCCCCCCTCAAATTGATGCTGGTAAATCGACAAGCATCAATTTGCTAACGAGAAAATGATGGCGCTGACGTGGCATGGGTTTTGTGAAGATATCGGCAATCTGCAAAGTTGTGGAGATACGTGGAAGGGTGATGACTTGATGATCATAGGCTTCCCTGATTGAGTGACAGTCAACCTCGATGTGCTTGGTGCGTTCATGATAGACTGGGTTGGTGGCAATTTGGATGGCACTAGTGTTGTCAGCATGGAGTGGAGTAGGATGTACGGGAGAGAAACTGAGCTCTGTGAGGAGACCACGCAGCCAAATGATCTCGGAGCATGCTGCAGACATGGCTCGGTACTCGGCCTCAGTAGATGATTTGGAGACGTGGTCCTGCTTCTTGCATTTCCAAGAGATAAGGGCATCACCAAGAAACATACACCAGCCGGTAGTAGATTTCCTGGTGTCTGGGCAACCAGCCCAGTCAGCGTCAGTATAGGCTCGTAGCTGAAGTGAAGAACTGAAAGGGAAGAATAAGCCACGAGTAGGTGTCCAAAGAATGTAGCGAATTATGCGGCGGACTGCAGATAGATGGAAATGCCTTGGTGCTTGCATGAATTTGCTGACGGTGTGAACAGCATAAGAGATGTCTGGTCGGGTAATGGTTAGATAGATAAGACTACCAACCAACCTCCGATAGGTAGTAGGATCCTCAAGAAGCTCCCCTTCGTCACGTTGATATTTCACATTAAGTTCCATGGGGGTGTCAACCGAAGTAGCGTTGGTGAGACCGGCTAGCTGAACCAGATCCTAACTATACTTGTGCTGATTTAAGAAGAGACCGTGCGGTTGATGATGCACCTCTAAACCCAAGAAATAGTTGAGCTGGCCAAGGTCTTTCATGTGAAATGTAGAATTCAACAAAGTCTGAACCACAGAGATTGCCTCCAAGTCAGAGCCAGTGATGACGTTATCGTCCACATAAACAAGGAGGACGACGATACCTGTGGATGTCCTTTGTAGAAAAAGAGAGGAGTCATACTGACTTTGAGTGAAAGAAAAACTAAGCAAAGTGGATCGAAACTTTTCAAACCATACTCTTGGTGCCAGCTTCAAACCGTACAAAGAACGTTTCAGTTTGCAAACATCATTAGGTGAAGAAGTGGGCATGCCAGAGGGAAGTTTCAAGTAAATGTCTTCCTTGAGATCACCGTGGAGAAATGCGTTCTTAACATCCATTTGACGTAAGGGCCAGGATTGGGATGCAGCAAGGGCGAGTATAGTTCGGACAGTGGTCATTTTGGCGACCAGTGCAAAGGTCTCATTATAGTCGAGACCATATTCTTGTTTGTTGCCAAGTGCCACTAACCGAGCTTTATAACGATCTATGGACGCATCAGAACGAAGCTTGATAGAAAACACGAACTTACTGCCAGGGGTTTCACAGAGGAGGGACATGGAACAACATCCCAAGTTTGGTTTTCTTCAAGTGCTAGAAATTCGGTTTCAATTGCTTTTCGCCAACACTCATGCTCCATTGCCTGTTTATAAGATGAAGGAAGAGAAATAGACGACAAAGTGGTTGTGAAGGATGAAGGAGAAGAGAAACCAAACCTATCTGGGGGTCTACGAACCCGAGTACTAAGTCGGAGAGAGGGAGGTGCAGGTGCTGAAACAGGAGCAGCAGTCAGGGAAGAAGCTTGAGGAGGCTCAGGAGGTGCTGAAGGTTGGTGGTAAGTGGCGGTGGATCGTCGTTGAAATAATCTTGGTTTACTACAATACACACACACACACACACACACACAGTTATTTAAATGTGAAATATCATATCAGTAGATGTGCTAAATTTTAAACTTCAAAGCTGAATATGCGAGATCAGTTTAGAGTTATGTATTTGCGTACAAGGAGTTGTTCTTCGTTTTTTGAAACAGTTTAAATCATGTTAACCATTTTAGGATTTCCCCAATTCATCACATAATGTTTTTGAAAGTTAGCATAGAGATGATACATAAAGATGGAAGATTTTGACCCACACTTAATCGTCAATATTATCTCTTGTTACGTGCTGGTAAGTGTTCAACTATTGAAGGAATTCATGTGGATTGTCCATGGCACTTTTTACAAACATATTTTGTTAATGGCATTCCTCATTTATATTCTACATATCACAACTGCTTGATGAGGTTCTATTCAGGCACATGATTTTTCTGATAGAGAAATGGATGAGATGCTGCCTGTGGCTGATGTCTTGAGATCAAAAGGTAAAAGTAAAGATAAAGCAAATAAGAAAAAAAATATGGATGAATCAAAGGATAAACAAAGGACAACAAAAGAAGAACGACTTTGTTTGATTGAAAAGAAGAGACAACAGAAAGAAGTAAGTCTTGTAACTGTTGGTACATGGTTTGGATCTAAAAGGTCTTTCATATATATAAATCAATTAATACACATGACAGCAAGAGAAGTTGCAAAAAGCAGCCCTTAAAGCTGAAGCTCTTGAGATGAAAAAAGTTCAGAAAGAAAAGCAAAAGTGGGAAAAAGGGAAGTTTGCTCTTAAATCTATCGTGGCTGAGATAGACATTAAAGTAGTTGAACTTGGGTCAGTCGGAGGTAACATTTCTTGATATATTTTACAAAGTGCTGAAGTCATTTTTTTTATCTACCGCCATCTTCCACTGTCCTGAGCCAGCGCTTTGCCTCTGAGTTTAGGACATCTGCTGACCAGGTTTGCTGAGAAAGGTATCACATTCCGTACAACATCAAATCCAATTGAACGATCCATTGTGTGGGCTATGAGTGTTCCAAAAGAAATTTCACAGGTAACTAATGCTTTTATTTCTATGAAGTTCTGTAATTCCTTATCATCGTCGAACATCATATTTGTGAATTTGGCTAAGGCGCTCTCAGTTTGAACTGTAAATAGGTTTCTCACTGTACCATTATACATAGTTTCTTTATGGAAGTGTCCAAAGGGAAACCTTATAATTCTTTCTAGTACAGTTTAAGTAAATGTTAAGAATAAAGCCTCTGTATTTAGTATTGCCCTACACCTGGGTTTGTGCTGGTTTGTTATTGTTGCACTTCACAATTTTCTAAGTGTATTTATCTTTCTGTCATTGTTTGTTCCCTTAATTTTTTTTTCAAATTCGTACCAAGTTTCTAGTTCTTGTTGAAATGATGATATAAAGAACAGACCAAAGGTTTGTTTTGTTTATACAATTCATATGAGTGAATGTTGTTGCTGTCCTATCTTGGTATCTCAATGCTGGCTCCGTAGGTTAGTCAATAGTGTTAGGATCACCTGTGGACTTCTTATTATGTTTCTCTTGTTAATAGACGTACTGTTGTTGCAATGCCAATTTCATATTTACATGTTGCCCAAGCAAACTGGATTTTAAGATGTTGTCTGTTATGTTTTGGAGCTTTCATCTAGTGGAATCGAGATTCCATATGTGTTACTTGTATATGAGGCCCGATGAGTTTTGCGACCTTGTCAAGAATGAATTTCTAATGGATCATGTTTCTTGTGTGCAAAGCCATTATCCAACTCACACAGTTTGCTATCTCACTAATAAGCTTTTGTCATACATCAATAAAAGGTCAGAGTAAATTTTTTTTATTACATTTGTTTGGTCTCCCACCCCCGTGGCCACTCTGTATTTCTAATGTATATATACCTTGTATGAACAGTAATTGAAGTATATGCTACTTTTACTTTGATGCAGTCTCTTAGATGTATAAGATGCTATTTTATGCATTTGTAGTGTGTGTGTGTGTACATATATTGAGATTTCAATTTGTATGGCTTTTCGTCATTGTGTGCTTTCCTTAGAAATCTGATTTGATCAAGCATATAATGATAACATCATCTGTTTTGCAACCTTCTTCAGTTGCTTGGAATATCTTTTTCATCTTGAATTTGGTGACCAAGTCTTGAAGGACTAGAGAAAGTGGGACAATTGTACTTATATTAAGAAAGTGGGATAATTGAACAAATATATTGTAAATGTAATTTATAAGTGTGTTTTGGCAAGCCTTAAATCTGTGCTAGACACACCAAAAACTGGAGACATCCTATGCAGGATGGAGGTAGTGTTTTGTTACATGGGGATACAGTAGTACCCCCACACACCTACCCTAGCCAACCTAGTTCCTTCTCTTAAGTATTATTTTTGTTTCTTTTTGCTAATTATATATTTTTTATTGATAACTTAATAAGAAGTTTTCAATTAAATGGATTATATCTCCAAGAATCCAACTATAATTGGTGGGCTTTTGTCATGGATAATACGTAATATTAAGTTCATGGTATATCCCTTCCTTTATGTGTATACGTTTTCTATTTTCGCTGGTAATTGCTGAAGCCATAGATCAGGCTTATTGAAATTATACCATAAATCCAACGTTTTATGGTATATGGCTTTTACTGGTGAGTTCTATGATGTGAACCTGATAACTTTATTTAGTTTGATTTGCGTACTTTGGTATTATACAGAAATTTATTCCAGTGCTTTAATGATCCAAACATTGCTTTTGAAGACAAATAATCCCTCCTAAAATTATTTGTTCCTCATTTATCCATTCAATTCCAATATTTGGTTAGGGAACAAGGACAGTACAAGGACCCAACCAAATATAGTGGTTGGAAGCGCCCACCAGCTGAGGAGGTTGTTTGAGCAATTCCTTATCTTTTCTTTTGCTGAGTTGGAGTATTTTCTTTCAGTACCTAGAAATTTGTAACATGTCTTCATGCTAGATTTGAAGAGCAACTTAAAAGTTAGCACATTGTTTTCATATCTGAAAATATTGACATTTTACGGATGCTGTCAAAATTAACCACACATTTTCAAAAGTACATTCAAGGCAGTGCATAGATGAAGCTGAATTAGCTGAACATGTTGTTGGCTTGACTTGCAGCCTAGCCTCTTGTCAATTTAGGTAATATATGCTGATATTGCAGCAATTTATTATTGATCTATTCACTCCTCGAATAGTAGGCTGAAAATAATAAAAATTGTCTACTTCATACTCTTGCTGTGATTTTTCTTTCTACTTAATTTAGTATTTCCTATTAATTTCAGAAAGAAATTAACTCGGCTATCTGTTGATGCCAATGGGTCCCTTGTCCCCAAGGATTGTGGAGTTGACAAGACTCTAATAAAGAAGAATTTGTGGTAAGCATGTCCATATAGACGTCACATTATTTCTTTCATATAAAGAGCCATGTTAATACTACTAAATAGTGCAGCCAAGTAGTCACAGTCTTTTTCCCCCCCAACTTACTGCACAATGAAATAAGTCATTGCTTAGCCTTGTTTTGCATGGAAATGGTTGCCTCATGTCCCCATTTAATCCTCATTGTCATGGTGCTAGGAGTCTCATGTGCTAGTTCATATACTTGTGCTGGGAATCTCATGTTCTAGTTCATATTCCCATTAATCCTTTCCAAGCTTTAATTACATCTACTTGTGCATTGTGTTTCTGTTCCTCGTGATACTGCCTTTTTCTCTCAGGTTAAAAGCACTGGTAGCAATTCCAAAGGTTCAACCACTATTAGCCATTGCAATTTGGAGAAAATACCCTACAATGAAATCCCTTTTGAGCGTTTATATGGATCCAAGTAAATCAGTGAGTATTTCATGGCTTTACTTCTCTGTAAAAACAAACCAGCTTATTTTTTGGTGTTTGATGCTAAACTTTTCAATTCTATCATTAGTAACCTTTACGCCATTGTGACACTGTGCACTTTTGTGTCACCTAGTGTGTGACCCGTTTCCTGAAGATTTATATCAATAAGCTATTTTTTCTTAGGAGCAGATACTAGAGGCTTCTTTTCTTAGTTGACTAGTTGAGTATCATGCAACCTCCGAAAACTAGTAAAATATTTCCTGAATTGCAAAACTCCATCTATAGGTTTAGATTTTTGCCTCGACTGAGAATATGGTGTTCATAGTATATTTAGGTTAATGCAAAAAGATGCTTTGTCTATGAGCTTATGTTGCTCTTTTTCCCCACCCAATCATCTTTAGCCAGAAATAGACAAGCAAAATCCTTAACGATCATAAACCAATCAAAGGTGGCATCGACAAGATCGATATTTAACTTTGTTGTTCAATGTAAAATGGCAGGTGCACGAAAAAGAATTTCTACTCAAGGACTTGACAACAGAAGTTTTACTTGGTGAGGATAGAAGATTAGGTGAGATTTGTTCGAGGAGAGTGTACAGAATATTAATGGCACAATGCGGGAACGTCAAAGCTGATGAAGTTGAGGATGGAGCTGATTTCTTCCAATCTCAATCTTCTTGAATGATGTATTCCGTTGTAAGTTGCTACTAAAGGGATGGACAAAACTAGAGGTGAGTATATGACCCATCTACGAATTGTTTATAATTAAGGCTGTCACAGATTTATTTTCTTTTGAATAAATTGCATCTCTGATTATGGAAACGAAGTCACTGAAGGAGGCATGTAGGTACCCGCTGAGTTGAAAAACCTTTTTATAGTATTTAGGTTGTGTTTGATAAAACTGAATAATGTAAAATATCTCTCTAGAATTGTATCTGAATGAAGAAATATTGTTTGATAATTAATTTTTTCAAAATGTCTGAATAATATTTTTTTACCATTTCAACTATGCGTTGTCTACAAATTTTATTTGATAATTTTAAATATTTATTTTAATAAAAACAAGTGAATAATATTGTTGAATGTATTTATATAAAAAGAATTATATACTCTAGTAAATAAATGTTAAATAAATCACTTAAAAAATCAGCAATAATGTATAATATGATGACTATTACATTAGATAAAAAAATGCATCAAGTTTAATCAAATAACAACATAATGTAATAGTTTAAGAGAAAAATTATATTTTCTCCGTTTCAAAATATAAGATTATTATTGACTTTATAAAGTCAATTTAAAATATTTTTAAACTCATAATTGACATGAATTTTTTTTTTTTTTAGTTTATATGATGATAAATATTGAAAAATGTCAAAAAACTAATACTCATTGTAAGATTTATTGTTTTATAATTTTTAATCATCTCAATTTTAAATTTAAAAATATCTCAAATTAACTTCTCAAGAATCAACAATAATCTTAAAATTTGGAACGGATGGAGTATAATATTTATTGAGGTTGTTTTTGTCCATAGATTTAAAAATTTCATTAAGAAATATCTCTTAATGATTTGAATTTTATTTTTTATTTTACCGATTTAAAGGCATTAAGAGAGATTTTTTTTACCAAACAAGTTAAGTCTCTTACCGAATAAGATAGTGAGCTGTCAAGATGTTTTAAGATGCACTCAAACACCACCTTAGCCTAAATGCATCATTCATAGACAATGGAAAATGCAGTCTAGACCCATCATCCTATCCAGTTCTGCATTCCATTGTGTTGGAGCCCTAGTGTCCTCACCTTGTGGCTCTGCTTCTTTGTTGACGTTACCAGACAGAAGAACTTAGTAGCTGGGTCTGTTCACCTCCCCTGATGCTCTTAATAGGGGCTCCAAGTTGTCGAAATTTTAATTTAAAACCATGTCTACAGATTAAGAAACATTGCGGCCTTGACTATAAATTTGTGTACCTGTGAAAAATGCCTAGTAAACATCGTGGCCTTACGTATGTGTGTATTGAGGTAGTTTGTATAAGAGGTGGAAAAGACCAAATAAATGGAATTGTTGGGTCCGGAAGTTCTAAAATTGTTCATCTGTTTATATATTTATTATTTCTTCATCTTCTATTTTGTTCCTATGAATTATTTTATTTTTTGTAGTCTATCTTTTGTTATTGATAATGCTTTAAAATGAAATTTTTGAACATTGTTTGTGATAACCTACTGGAGTTTGAGTAATTATTCAGTAATTTCGGACTACAGTCACATAGTGTTTCAGACCAATCACATCTTCCTATTTTAATAGATTTCTTCTTATTTTAGTAGATTCAAAACTATATATAATAAAATATAATTAAAATAAAAAATATATAATTAATCTAAAACACTATATAACTGTGATTCAAAATTACTAAATAATTTTCCCTGGAATTTGGTGGAAACAAAAATGGACTTCACTTTGGTAGCACGAGAGGCAAGAAAGGTCCACGAGTTAAAAGCAGCCGCATTACCTTCGGCTAGATAAAGTGGCCCTCCTATTCAATCCACCCACGTGTCTCACTATTTCTAAGCCCATTTAACATAAATGGGCCCATCCTTCCTCAAAACATGACTTTATTAGTGGGCCCCACACCACTTATGAACTGACCATAGTGGGATTTAATTACCACCATTAACAAACCCATTTGGATCAATTAATGAAAGCCGAAATGATTGATCTCTAATCTAGTTACTTCTCTCTCTCACTATTTTTTTTATTTTTTAAATTGTTTATAAATAGCACTATATTTATTTTGCAGCTATAACAAGAACATCAGTACGTAAAAACCTAATACAATACTTGATGTCAACTGAATTGGTTGAACCATCACTAACTAAACTTTAACTTCCAACAAGTCTAATATTATAATAATTTTTCAAAAATATCTATTATAATACTTTATATAAATATTTTGCTTAAATACCTACTAATCATTGATATACATTTAAGCATTTGTGATATATATAGATATTTATTGGCAATTGCGTGGTATCATTGCAATAATAATAGCTGTTTATGGCAAGTAGGGCATAGGCGGGGTGATGGAATAGCAGCCTCCACTAATCAGACTTACCATCGTATTATTGTAATTCTTTCGTTTTCAAAGAGATATTTATTTTTTTTAAAAAAAAAAAAAAAAAATATATATATATATATATATATATATATATATATATATATATATATATATATATATATAATAGTAAAATAAAAATAGTAGGTGATATTGATAGTATTGTAGTATAAATAATGACATATTATGACTTTTAGGACACTTTATATATTAAAATTATAAATGTATTTTTAATTTTAAAAAAATATTCTCTAATATATTACACATCATTCAGCATTTTATATATGAATCACTACTATAATGCTATAAAATCTCAATTTAAATATTTCATCATCAAATCAAGTCACCTCATGGCCATGCACACCGCACTAAACTACCCAATGTTGTAATATTTTTTGCATGGGGTCCATTATGAGTTATTTTCCCCAACATGCTATTTAATTTGTTATATATAATGCAACTCCAGGCACCTTCTTCTCCCTGGAGGCTGGAGCTAGCTTCTTGCTTTTGAATGATCATGGAGAAAAGCAAGTCATTTCCAGATTATTCCGGTTCATATGTTGAAGCCCGGTTCGGGTTCGAGGATCAATTTGATCGATGCAAATCGTTTAGCTTCAACGGCACCGGCCCCGGCGAAAATCCTGAGGTGAAGAGGAGGAAGAGGGTGGCATCTTATAATATGTATACTATGGAAGGTAAGCTTAAATCTTCCTTCAGAAACAGCTTCAAGTGGATCAAGAACAAGTTTACAGATGGCCACTATGATTGATGAGAGAAAATTTCTCATCACTTTGATGTATATGATTGATGAGAGAGAAGTTTTCTATAGTTAAAATGAAGTGTGGCTATGGAACTCATCATTTTACCTTTTGTCTCTGAGAATATATATGTAATATAAATGTCACTTTTATTCCAAGTTGAGTTATGTGCTGTATATTTTACAGTTTTCTGCTTAAAAATATAGTGTCAATTAATTCACCAAAAAATATAAAGACAGAGAAGTTGATTAAACTACTTAATGAACTAGATAAACAAAATACCAACTCAAGATTCTTGGAAAATTGCATTTATTATAACTCATAGTTTAGTTCATACCAGTAGAAAATAAGAGAGAAAATGTAATACCAGCGAAATTTGATATGATGGAGCCAAAAAGACGCCATTTGCCATAGCCTAATGATCTTCCAAGCCAAAGAGCTTTGATATCTTCTCCATATCAAGTGTCCGGTAGTCAACAGTAGACATGGACCTGCGATTTAGCCTATTCATTCTGTTATCTTCAATATGGTTGACGGTTTCTGTTATAGAGGCCATTAAGAGGGGGAAATTCTTGATGTTCTTGAGAGCATTAGGATGAGCCTCGGTTGTTGCAGATCGGTTAGGATCAGAGCGGAAAGGCAGATAAGGTGAAGGAGGAGGGCTATCTTTAGTATTCCTGCTTCGCCTCATGCTTGAGGACGCAGAAGCAACACTAGTTGTACTGAAAACCATCTCTTGGCTTTGCGTGTTTTGCTCTTCCTGTTTCTCCTGCTACCAGACAAGAATTATTAGGAACCATTTCATCTCTCTTGAATCTTATTCTGAGAATATGCATGTTAAATTTGGTTTTGAAAGGGAAAAAAAAACAAGAAAAGAAACTTAGGTCATCTTCAAAATCAAATTGGCACCAGTCTGAAAGGTCATATTGTCTTCTTGTAGTTCATATAATACAACACAGAATCCGATTTAATTTCTATTTCTGAGAAAAATCAATTTTTGATTTTGTTCATACCCTGTTTGAGTTGAGGATGGAGCTCACTCAGAAAAGAGTTAAATATTCAACCACTGGGGGGGAGGGTCGACCTCTTTTTATTCTTACTAGGAAAAAAGTTGACCCTTTAGTCACATTCCTCTCCTACATCTCAAGTCTGTATGAAATTAAGAAGAATTTCTTAATATAAAATCCAAACACATTATTTGTCTGAGAATATAACATCCCTTCCAATCTTTGGATGATGTGTTTAGAATCAGTATGGCTTATTTATCATCTCTGTTACTGATTTTCAAACTCAAAAGCATGTGCATAATATTTAAGCCCTACATAAAGATTAACACGGAAGACAACAACTCTAAGTAATTACTCAGCGAAAAATACTTTTAATGTTCAGCAGCCACATCAGTTTGGATGTGTGCATGAACAGTTTCTGTTGTGCTGACAGCATATGACTGCCCTTTTGCCAACTCAACTGGAAACCAAAACAGAATGCTATTCACGAGTCGAGTATTAAATGAACTATCTGCAAGACATTTTCATGTAAACTTCTAACTTCTTTCTTGTCTTCCTTAAATTACTCATACAACATGCTGCTGAACACTAAACACAAACACTACTATGTGATCAGAGCTGAAGCATTTTATAAGATTGAATTGTTGTAACCTCAAGTCGAATATGATGGTCTGAGGATATAATATATTTACGGTGAGATTTACCACTTTAGAAGATTTGAAATTCTCTTTGGCATCTTCAGTGCGCAACTCCTTTCTTCCATTACCTTCATGATTTCTGATAGACTGTTGCTTTTTCTTCAACTTTCTGCTCCTGCTGAGGCAGAAAAAACTTAATCAGACAATTTAGATACAGGCATTAGGATATATCATACAAAAATAACTATTCAACGTGCTTAAATGGATTGTAGAAATCAGCTCGGTTTGTTTGATGTGATATTTGACCTGATGAACTTTATTTCGGTATATCATTTAGGATACATATAACCTTTAGTTACAGATCCCTACAAAGTTTATATTATCATTATTGCTGAAAGCTCTGTCATCGCCATGGTTCCATTCAAGAGTGATTGAATTTGGTTCTTAAGCTATAATGATAACAATTGACCACCACAGGTTTCATTGGTTAGCCAATGTCACCTTTGGTGTTAGGAGAGTAGAAACTAGCATATAAAATACTAAAAATGTAGTATGATCTTAGGTCTACTTGCATGACTGAGCACTATGCTTACACTGCAATATGCTGCAGTATAGTATTCATAATTATTTCTACTTTTCCAGTGTTGGCAGCGACACATTGACCTCATACTGTGATCCTTTGCCAGTTCATCATAATCTTGCTACTAAACAGGAATTTCAAAAATAAATGCCCATACTGCAGCGCGGTGCATCAAGATGAAACACTTGCGAATATAGAGTTTTTAATGAAAATATTTTCATAAGTTAAAATAGTGTTTGGTTATATAATTGTAAAAGTACTTTTAAACAATTATTAGACAAAATATACAAAAGTGTGTGGTACGACTTTTAGTTGTTCTTCAACAATTTAAGGCAAATTTGTATGCTTAGGCCAAAAGTGCTGCTACCAAAAGCATAAATTTTCTACTTCTATTAAAAGTGTTATTTAGCCAAAATCTCTACTCACTAAAAGCATTTTTGTAAGGTCACCAAACACCAAAATGTTTACAAATTTAGTTTAGAAGTGCTTTTACTCCACCATACTGCTTTGCCGAACGGGCTCAAAATCTGGAGACTGAAGCATTACCAGTCATACTACTTTACTGTAATACACTTCTATGATTACTGATATACAGTTTCGAAGCAAAGGGAATATATTATCTGTTTTGCACTATTTCTTTTTCAAACAATAGACTGGTAAAAAGTGGTAATTGATACCTATTGCTAGTTGTTGAGTTCTAATAGGAAAGAAGAAATAAATGGATAACATACTTTTTCCGATCAGTTGATTGAGATGGCACATCTGCCTCTTTATTCATTGCAGGTAGACCAGCAAGGCCACATGCTAGTGGACTCGAACTAAAGAACTGCAAGCAGGAATCGCCATTCAGAAGAAGAAAACAAAGAATGAATGTCTTAAAAAGCAACCTTACCGTAATCAAAATAGGAAGCGAAAAGGAGAAGAAAGCTTTTGCTAGATAATAATGTCATGCCCATCTCCCATGAAATATGATTTAATAAATTCAACTTGCAGATCAAATCAAAGTTCAATTAAAAGATTTTGATTCATGCAAGTAAGGAGCCTCAAGTAAACTTAGTTGTAGATTTACGTTAATTGAACGTTATAAAATGCAAACATTGCCCTCTTAGTTCAAGTAGTTTAGAAGTTGGCAAGAAGAAGAAACAAAAGTACTTTCTAACGAACTTACTTCATTTTGTAGAGCAGAAGCAGCAGTACCACGATATGCTGGCTCCAGGGATAGAAGTGCAGGCAAGAGACCTAGCGCAGAGTCGGGTAGATTTCCAAAGGCCTCATGGAAATTTGGTCTGTACTGTTGTGGCGGTCGGAACATTGTCGGCGGCATCATTTTCGTCCAATAGTCCTCCGAGGGTGAACCACAAAGCTTAAATATCCTATGCAGTTGCTCAACCTGAATATACGAGAAGCTCATCAAACTAAATAAACTGCCAATAGTAGATTCTTACAGACATATTCTAACTTAATTTTTAATGTTGGCGATCCAAAAGGAGCAACAACCATATAAGCCAGAAAACATGGCCTAAACTCGATCTGAAACACTAGGAAAATATAGCAACTGCAATTTAAGGGACAGTCAACCTAACCTAAGTAACATATATGAGCCTGCATGAAAATAAATATATTACATTTTGTTTTGTGTGTAATTGAGCTTAAAACTTTTCCATTACATTGGGCAGCGTTCTTTTCTTCTCGTGCGTATATTCAAAAGAGAAATCAAAGTTACTACGTGGCAGTTCAAAAAAACAGAGATATTAAATCACTAATTTCCTGCAATCCTAGAAAGAGATTGTTAAGTGACGTTAATATGAATGAGAGAAACAAAAGGCTACGATGAATTCGAAGAAATACACTGATTTTTTTAATGCTGTTAAAATGAACTGGAACACTCTTTTTTAGATAACTAGTATTGCGAAAATTTACCTCTGTCCGACCAGGCATAATTGGCCTTCCTATAAACATCTCAGCTAAGAGGCATCCTGCACTCCACAGATCAATGCCAACTCCATAATCTGTACAGCCTAAAAGCAGCTCTGGAGCTCTATACCAGAGTGTCACAACACGGCTTGTTAAGGGACGCTTTTGTTTTGGTTGATAAAAGTTAGCTAGCCCAAAATCTGCAATCTTTAGCATCCCACTTTTGTCTATCAACAAGTTAGATCCTTTTATATCTCTATGTAAAATTCCTCTCTCATGGCAGTGCTGGAGACCTGAGAGAAGCTGCTGCATGTAGCACTTGACCTGCATTTAGCAGACACATTATTTTCAGATGCCGAAGAGTAGATTTTAAAAATATGTTTGATTAATTTCCAAATTTTCCACATTCTTCAAAGTTAATACAAATCTGTATGATTCTTTCTTCTTTGTAACTGCATCCCCTTTCGTTGGGACTTCTACCTCCTATATTATTAGCCTAATGATCAAGCCAGTCCACGCCTTCCACTATCCTTTGCTCAATGCAGGAACAAACTGTATGATTAAGTTTCCATGTTTCCCTTTTCAATGAAATTCTCATAATTTTCATAGTAATTGGTAAGGTGACACCAATAGTTACTGTGAAATTAAATTTTTTACACCAAATAACGGAAATGTCAATTAGAAAAGCAGACCTGCGGCTCAGTTAGCCTTCCCTCTGGGCGGGTGCTAACTTTGGTCAAGTCCGACTGCATGTATTCAAAGACCAAATAAAGACTATATTGCATTCTTGATGTGGCTAGTCCTTCCAGCTTAATTATATTAGGATGATCCAGCTTCTGTAAGATAATGATCTCTCTCGCCATAAATTTCACACTCTCTGGCTCTGCTGTGTCGAAACGCACCTTTTTCATGGCAACAACTTTTCCTGTGTCCCTGTCTAGAGCTTTATACACATTGCTATATGTTCCATGGCCTACCTGCAAAGGCCAAAGACAAACTCAATATTTGATCATCTGCATACTTCGTGATTCTTTCTTTCGGATAACTTAACAACAAATAAAATTAATAATAGAGAAGATACATCGGCATGGAGGGAAGGCAACAAAAATTCAGGAGTCTCCTCTAATCAAGCCTTATAATCATCTATGGTCTATGCATATTTAGTCAATAATACTAAAATTTAAGATTTTGACAATTGAAAAATTGAAATTTAAATAAAAGATGTAGCTCTCCACAAAGAAAAATGGCACACCATCTTGTGAAATGAGAGATTTTAAATATAAAAAGAAAGAACTCATCACAATTACATAAAACAAAAACATTAGATTTATGAAAATTTGCATATCAAAATCAAAAAAATCATTAGATATATGAAATCATGGTCTCATGGATAAAGGAACTGATGTCAACTTGAGCTTGAAACACAGTGCATACCGCCGCACCACAACAAATTTTGGACTTGGTTTGGAAACAATGCCAATGAAAACTCTCATGTTAGACAAATTTATACCAATCACTCGATCAAAACTACATGGCAACTATATGTTTATTTCTACAGAAACAATACAATTCATGCTCAAATAATATCATCAGTTTTCTTGAAAAGGACAAGTGAAGGGAAAAACGGGAAGGGAGGTCTTTTGCATACCAACCTTAGCAAGCTTATCATAAGAATCAGCACTCTTGGGAACCAAACCAGCCAAAGCATCTATAGGCATATTATCAACAAGCCACTTAGGCCATCCATCAACCAGTTCATCTGCACCAATCTTCTTGATTGTAATACTCCGTGAAACATTCCCAACCCCATTATTTCCAATCTCTCCTTCTTTGGCAATCTTTCTCTCTCCTCTTACTACTCCATCCCCATTACCAACGCCACCCAAATTCTTATCAACAACCTTAAAATCACCCTTCTCTACCTGTTTCCGGCCAATGGGTCTCCCTCCAGAGCCTCCTTTAGCATACCCATTTTCCAATTTCAACTTATCAAGGGCCCGAGGCGGGTTATACTGCATCCCCTTTGCCTGAACACAACCCATTGCTTCTTCTTCGCGGCGGCGAATCTCCGACTATTCTTAGCGTTTTGTGGGGAATCTGTGGCGGTAATAGCTAGGTGACATAGCATTGATAAGAGAGAGTAACTGAATTGGAAAAAAAATGGATTATGAGAAAAGAAGGAGAAGAAAAGCAGGTGATGGCACAAAGGTTCGGCCGGCATTGTTGTGGAATAATGGAATGTAAGAATTGAAGGGTCGTTTTCAGGGTCTCTGGATTTCTCCGCTGGAACACCAAATTGAAGGGCAAAATATTGAAGAAGTTTCTCCATCTTCAAGGGACTGGACTGCGTTCTCAATGAACGGTTTTTTGTATTGTCTGATTAGAGGAAAAATTTATACTCTATTTGTTATCTGTAAGCTAACCCGACACTTTTGGAAGGTAGCAGTAGATCGAGGAGGCACCTTGGCTTCCAAATTCCAATAGTTACGCTCCTCTCCATTATCTCCTAAATTTTAGCATAAAAGTATATATTGTGTTAGAATTAAAAAATAAATAATAATATAAATCATTCTGCCTAATATTTAAATAACTATCGGAATATGTTCGTTTATTTATCGGTGTTTATAAACGTTGGAGCGTTTAGTGCATTTAACTACTATATCAAAAAGGGTACTATGTGTTTGATTGCTAAAAATTTGGGTTAAGTCATCCGATTAAATTGATACATATAAAATCAAAATTGACTATCAAAAATTCAGATAGAGTCATTCAATTTGGTTATTGAATTATTCCGTAATATATAAAGAATCGAAAGTGATGACACAAAAATCAATAATATTATCTCACAATAGCTAAAATAAGCAAAGATCTAGGATGTATATGATTGTATTCAACCTGGTATTGATATGTATCATTGAGACAATATATTACACCTTGATATGTTATGATTTGATTAAGATATTAAGTTTATCTAGCTACCAGCATTTACAATGTTTATAACAGTAACATTTACATCGTTTGAGTTATAAACGGTAAACGTTGAGTTTGTAAATTAAATAAATTATGTTTAAAGTAAATTGCTCCTAAACAAATAAGAAATTTAAGTACGTTTGAACCATAGTTTTCAAACCCAGACCGAATCACCAGTCAAACCTGAAAAAATCGAAAATGGTCTGCTCTTTAATCCGATTTAAGCCAAAAAACAGTTTTAGTCAAAATTCGGTCAAACCCGATGACCCAGCGGTCGGACCAATCGACCTAGTAACTTGGTCACCGGTTTTACAGGTTCCTTACTTCTTCTTCTTTTTTTTTATAAAAAAATTAAGTATTTGAACTTGATTGAGTTTTGAGCTATTATCATGATTTAATATATTTCTTTTTATATAGATTTAGTATTTATTTAAATTGTATAAAATAAATATTGTACAAATAAATTTATTTATTTTTATCGAATTTGATTGAATGTATTATAGAGATATTTATGTTCATTTGTGTTTGATTTTATCACTCTTGAGTCTTAAATTTTGAGTTATGATCATGATTTAATATTATTTTTTATATAAATTTAGTATTTATTTGAATTGTATAAAATAAATATTGTACAAGTAGGTTTAATTTATTTTTTTGTGTAGATAAATTGATAAATTTTATATATTTACTAAATATTATATATAATATATAATAATAATTAATATATTTAATTATTTATTACATAGTAATAATGTTACCGGTTTAATAACAGTCTGACTACTAATTGAATTAGTGACTTATTCATCCGATACTTTTTTTGATTCGATGATCAATCCTGATGTTTGAACTTCTTAACGTGGGGAAGCCAAAAATACCCACGAGACAATAGATTAGACCTTGATATGCCATAATTAAATTCGAACAGGGAATTTGATCTAGATTATTATAGATGAACAGGCACTAAATATGATTACAAATTCCCATGAAAAAATCATAATATTTTCTGTCATTTAAAATTATACCTAAGAATATAACTTGATGAAAAAACATAATTAATTCTTTCTAAAACTAAAAAACTTGTCAAATAAATTAAGCGATAAGTATTAAATATTTAACTTATAAGATCAAAGTTTCCTAAACTTGAAAGAAAATGAAAAATAATAATTGTAGTGGTGACTGGTAAGAAGACGAATACGAATCCAGACCTCACAATTTAGCCTTACACTCGGAATTTAAATTGGACCAAATTTGCTTTGGGCAAGGGTAATCCACTAGCTAATAAATCAATTAATAATTTTAATGCTACGTTTAAATTAAAAGAATAAAAATAAAAATAAAATAACTTATTCTTATGGAATAACAAAATTGTATTTGATTGTTCTACTGAAATAAAATAAAACATTCTCATCCCTCTCAAATTTATGAATTTTATATTTTTATCTCTTGAAAAAATGTATGAAATGACTTTTTTCAACTGGAATGAAATAAATCATTTTACCTTCCATTTCATTCATTTCTTTATTTCATTCATTTCCTTTGATTCAAACTAACATAATAGTATTAGGTACACTCAAGTCAATTTTTGAATAATATCGCCCTACTAATACTACTCCCATGAATTATGAATAGGCACAACAAAGACAAACAGTTGTTAAACAACCAAGAAGCCTGTTATCAGGACTCCTCCAAAATGTTATCGAAAAAAAATTATAGATAAAAATATTTTATTATACATTGAAGCTAAAACACCTGCAAATCTGTAGTGCATTTTAATTCTAACCATAGAAGGCTTTTTCTCGCACTTTGGAAGAACAAATGCTACCACAAGAAAAAAAACAAAGAACCCATATAAGGTATATATAGCAACTGTTGAGGCACTCCTCAGCTAATCCATTTTCACTATTAGTTTCCAGTTCTTCCGAGTCTTCGAGTGGAGGACCTTCCCAATTCCAACAGAGCAAAATTAAATGCACAAAAGCTGCTATCGGACTATTTTGCTGAAGCTAATACTGTCCCCTCCCATAACTTGCCGGGACATGCCAAGATCAAAGGGTCCCAAAGAGTCATTCTGCACTCATCCATTACAAAACAAGTAAATTAATTAGTGTTTTTTCGCTAACAGGAAAACATTAGTTAAGTGGTAAGATAATATTCAATTACCCATTTGATGCCCGTCAGACCAAGGCTGTTGTCTTCGTTATGAATTCTTGAACCAGGCAATTGATCCGTCTTTGATTCCTGATAAAGAGGGTCTTGGGCAAGACCAACTTGTTTCTTCAACTACAAAAACAAAGTAATGCATAAGGTCATAAAAGGAGGGTTTTGCTTCTGTACCAGCCAAACCTTAAGCCGTCTTAAAAGAACTGGGCTAACCAATTTGTCATAATAGCTTTGTTCTTTCGATGTTTATACACACATACACAAAACAATTTATACTCATGATCACCATATATGTCAACTTTTAGAGTATAAACCCTGGATGCACCGTAATACCTACCAACAGGGCATCGTAAAGCCTTAGTTTCATATTAGATACTCCTTTTCAATAAAAGTACCTTTTGTTCGGCACACCACATGTTGTATGATATTTGCCAAGAAGGACTGGTCAGAGTCTGGACATGCTGCGCTAGATACCACACTATGGTCTATGGATGCTTTAAGGAATGCAAAGCAATGTCGGACACTACTGCATAAAGTCACCATTTATATATAATAATATAACAAATATTTAACAATTAAAAATAAATTAATTCCTTAGTAATCCCTGTATCCTTGGAGTTCCTACCGATTCCGTCTAGCATAGATTTGCACCCTAATTGTTGCCTAAGGAGCAATAACAATAGATACATCATAAACCTGTTTATATTCATATTGAATGCATCCTTCACATCTTTTTAGAAAAACCGGTTTCTAGGGAATCTAGCTTTTCTGATAAACCTTCAATTTTTTTTCCATCCAAAAGTGATGGTTTGTGGATACAACAGAAATCATAGTTAAGGCCAGATTTCCAAACACATTGATTGACGTAGTAGTTCTTTAACAAGAATCTACTAGAAATATCAAAAAAAAAATCCTAGAATAAAAGTTACCAAGAAAGAAAGATTGAGCTAACCTTTGAAAAACAAGGAAATGTTAAAGAATTTGAACTGGCATCATGGCTGCAGCTGCCAGGCCTAGCTTTTTGACTCAAAGCCACATCATCTTTGGAAGACAAGGGGAATTTTCGGAAGGCAAATGCATGACATGTCTCTTCAGCGTCCAATATAGATGAATGAGAATCATGCAATGAAGGCTTTGCCGGTTGAGGGTGTGAATGGATCTGTGCCTCAAAAAAAGATTAAATGAATCAGGAATTATAATTTCAACTACAATCCCAAATCCTAATAGTTTGGGCTGAAATTACTGACCTGGCCCTTCAAGGATGCTTCAGAAAGCAAACCTCCAATGCGTAGCATAGTTAGTCTATCATCCCATGGAAATGGTGGTTGTGCAAGGCCCTTATCAACTGTTGCATGCGGAGATGATTTGCTACCATTTATTGCCGACTCAAAATTATTGATCTTTCCCTGCAAAGAAGCTTCACAAAACAACCTTCCCATGCTTATATCAGAAATTAGTTGATTTTGCTGCAACTGTTGTTGGTTTTGATTTGGTTCGCAAATGCTTAAGTTAGTCGAACAATCATCCCATGGTACAATTGATTGTCCAAGGCTATTGTCCATCTTCACCTCAACAACCTAGTAAACAAAAAATGCACATAGAGAAGTCAGGTCAAACGTCACTGAATAACATATTCATCTAAGGTTTTTGATGAAAAATTACTAATTCATCAGTCAAATATATTCAACAAATTTTAATATTTATCATGTACCAATAATTATATGATGTTCAAATGAAGTTAAGTAGATGTGTATCATCTATATGGAGCTTCTGTGGATCCTAGATTCTCCTTTCAAGACTTACCAAATGATTAACTGGTACATCCACAGACATCTGCTCAGTCACAACTGCATCTACTGTTTTGCTCATATTATTTGACTTTTCAAATTCTTCACTTGTTGCCTCAAACTCTTTCCTTGAGCCCAGTGTCTCTGACTTAGTAACACAAGCTTTAGCAATGCCTTCACATCCTAAAATAGCCTCCATGGGACTAGATTTGAAAGGCATTTTCAGCTCAAGATTGGAGAACCAGCCATATCTAGAAAGATAAAAGAGAATCAGAGATAAATCAAAACCATCATATGCCAACTATCACGTAAACCATCTAAGCCTTATACCTTAGACGGAAAATTGTAGGTCTGTCTATGGCGGCATACACATCTCCAGCCCTAATCCAAGTGTCATTCAAAGTCCATCTTTTGTCAGAGCACTTTTCCAACCGTATATTGTATGGTACAAGAATGGGCTCCCCTAGGGCTATAGATGAACTGCCCCATTTGGTATCAATGTGCTTAAGGACGGACGATATCTTCTTTCGAGCACGTAAAGTAAGTTCCAGGAATGGATTATAACCATCCTAAAACATAGAGGAAAGATTAGAAATTCAATAATTTGGATTTAACTTATTCAGATATGTGATTTTGCCCCATGCACATTCAGGTTCATAAGCTTACCTTCGCCAGTCCTTCCTGAGTGACTTCATCTATGGGGAAAAGCTGCAGCTTAATCTTTGTTGAAGGGTGAAACCGATCGGTTGTAATTTTTGTTGTGGGTACTTCTTCCATTGTTTGCGGAAAAGAACTTTGGGTTGCAAGCTGCTGACCCAGAAGTTGAGCAGCGGTAGAAGGCAACACGCTTGGATTTTCTTCAGTCAAAAAATAGTAAGTTCTCCATAGAAGGTAAGGTTCAACACAAGTATGGAACAAATAACAGAAATATAGATGTTGATATATATTTTTTAAATCTTTTTCTTGTCAGCTATAATTTTGCATATTATTTTTACACTATTTTACAACTATAAAAATGAATAACACACTTGGAAAATTGAAACTACAGAAACATAGTCAACATCAACAAAGCAAAAGACCTTTCCAAGTACCAAATGGTACATCAAATAGAAATATCACAGAAGTATGGCAACAAAAAGAAACTTAAAATCAAATATAAAAGATTAACTCCAGTAGATCAATTAGACACCAAACCTGCTGCTTTCTGGTGCTGCCCAGATTTGTTGATAACTTTTTTTACTCCCATGCTACCTGGACTTACATTGCACTTTTTGGGGGATTCAACTGTCTTTCCTCTTCGCTTTCTGCTGGTAGTTGTCATAGTGGTTCACCTTTACTGCAATTCATGTAAATTATCATGTAATTCAATTGTTTCCTTCAAAATCCAAGTAGTGCATTTCACACTCCAGTAATTGGGATCAATATTTGCCGCAAGAGCATTATTTCGTCTCTTTTTTTTAATTATAATTAATTGGTAACGCTACATGAGCATTATGATATGCTTCTAACGTTAATTTTAAGAACCTCAGGCATCATTTGCAATTAATAGTACACAACAGGGTCTAAAAATTTGTCAAAAATAAAACTAGGAAAAAGAGGGCCTGAAAACTTGCTACAGATATCAAGAAGGTAGAATAATAAGAACAATTAAGCAAATTATAAAGTTAAGCATTTAATTGATGATGATCATGACATAGATGTTGAAATTCTTTGCGTATGTCCGTCTGTCAAACGTGACGCAAATGTGCAGTGAGACGCAAATCAAATACATAATCATCTTTAATTCAAAGATGATACACTGATAAGGAAAAGTAAACGATGATCCCCTTTTCTGCCATCTTTCGATCACCAGTCTTAAAAACATGGAAGAAGAAACATTGTGCTTGATTATGTCAACTTAAGTGTGGAAGCAGTCCCACTAGTGACAAGTCAGATATCCTTTAAATATCATCACTGGAAGAGCTATTACTATTCACTTCAGCTAAAATACTTAAAAACCTGCCACTTGTATATTACTTTAGTAGGATACTGAAAGATCCGAAACGGTAAAGGACTCCAAGCACAAAAAGATAATGGATTCTCTGTTTTCCAACTTACAACCATGATAAATACCAGGACAGTAACCTCAAAAATTTCAGGAAAGCAGCCTTAGGCTTAATTGAATAGCTTCTAAAGCTCTAATCATTCCTTTCCTACGTCAGAGTAAAAGAGTGGCTGAAAATAGAATGTCTTTCTACAGAAGAAACAAGCCCAATAATCAGCAGCATCAAACTAAATATTGCTCGTCCGGGAACATTAACCATCAAACATAACAGTACACACCCCATCCACTGTTGGGTCCAATCCCTCACCTAATTGCATTTACTTTCCTGCGGCTGCTACTTTGACTTTCTCCATGTTGTTTTTCTTCATTTGCTTTCGGCTCTACTGCACCCATGTTTTCAGCTGAAAACATGCCTTTTTTTCTTTCTTGGTTTAATGCTTGTATTCATTAAGGAGGGCTATAAATATGTGCACCCATCAGAATGCGTGATACACCAGAAAAAGAGAGAAGAAAAGGCAGAGAGCACGCAAGAGAGAAAACATAAAGGAATTCATCCGAGAGTTCCAAGTGTGGAGAGAAAAATAGCTCATTTGAGTTATAGAAAGAAAGTGAGGAAGAGAGAAAATAAATAGTGATTTTATTTTCTTAGATACAGAGAGGGAGAAAATAATTAGTGATATTATTTTCTCAAGTTTGTATATTTTTCTCATAGTGAATTTCTGAGATCTCTCCCCGTGGTTTTTCCCAATTGGGTTTTCCACGTAAATTTGGTGTCTTGTGTATTTGGCTTATTTTCTGCAGTTATTATTCTGTTGGAACTATATTATTTATTTGGCATGGTTTATCATTTAATTTATCATAAACGGTTCTAGTAGGAGGTGTTTTTTCCCAACAATTGGTATCAGAGCTAGGCGCGTTGCTTAGTTGTTTATGATAAATTAAATGGAGGAATCAAGTGGCGCCATGATTAAATTGACATCATCTAATTTTTCGATCTGGAAGTCTAGAATGGAAGACATCCTTTATTGTAAGGATTTGTATGAACTGTTGGAGCTTAAAGGAGTTAAGCCAGCGGATAAATCTGAGGCTGATTGGAAAAAGATGAACAGGAAGACTATCGGTCACATTCGACAGTGGATCGATCAGAGTGTGTTCCACCATGTTTCGCAGGAAATGGATGCCAATTCTCTTTGGACTACATTAGAGTCCATGTACGAGAAGAAGAATGCACAGAATAAAACATTTGTGATTCGGAAGATCGTGAACCTGAAGTACAGAGATGGTAGCAGTGTATCCGAGCACATGAGTGAGTTCCAAGGATTGGTGAACCAGTTGTCTACCATGAAGTTGAATCTTGATGATGAGATTCAAGCGTTGTTGCTTCTCAGTTTGTTGCCCAACAGTTGGGAAACGTTGGTTGTGTCACTAAGCAATTCAGCTCCTGAAGGAAAAATAACTATGCAGATGGTCAAGGACAGCATACACAATGAAGAAACAAGGCGAAAGGAGCAAGGTATGAATTTTGAGACACAAGCACTTGTAGCAGAAAACAGAGGTAGAAGCAATTTCAGGGGATCTCACAAGGGAAACTCACATCACAGCAAAAGCAGAAATCATAGGAGCAAGTCAAAGACCAGAGATGGCGGTACATTCAGGTGCTTCCATTGTAACAAGGAAGGCCACTACAAAAGAAATTGCAAGATCTGGTTAGACAAGCAGAAAACTGGTGAGCAAGGAAAAGTTGAGGACAAGAATACTGCAGCTACGGTTACCGAGGATGTTGTGATTCTTTCATTCGGTGAAGAAGAATGCTTACATGTTGATGATCAGAAAGTTGATTGGGTTATTGATACAGGTGCTTCGTATCATGCCACGCCCAAGAAAGAATTCTTCATGACGTACAAAGCTGGAGACTTTGGGCATGTGAGAATGGGTAACACTGATCGTTCCAAGATTATTGGAATTGGTGATGTTTGCATTCAGACAGATGTTGGTTGCACTATTACTCTGAGGGACGTCAGACATGTTCCAGATTTTCGTCTCAACTTGATCTCTGGTATGGCCTTGGATAGGGAAGGCTATGATAATCACTTTGGCGACGGAAAGTGGAAGCTTACTAAGGGTGCAATGGTTGTTGCAAGAGGTGTTGCTTGTTGTTCATTGTACAAAGCTCATGTGAAGATGTGTTCTAGTGAGTTGAATGCAGTTGAAGGTGAATCTTCACTAAATCTGTGGCATAAAAGGCTCGGGCACATGAGTGAGAAAGGGTTGCAGATGTTAGCAAAAAGGTCCCTCATTCCTTTTGCTAAAGGTACTAATTTAAGCCCATGTGATTATTGTTTATTTGGTAAGCAAAATAGAGTTTCTTTTAGTAGCTCCTCTAAAAGAAAATCTAAGATACTTGAGATAGTACATTCAGATGTTTGTGGTCCCATGGAGGTTGAGTCTCTAGGTGGCAATAGATATTTTGCTACTTTTATTGATGATGCTTCGCGAAAAGTGTGGGTGTATTTGTTGAAAACAAAAGACCAGGTGTTCCAGTATTTTCAGAGTTTCCATGCTATGGTTGAAAGGGAGACTGGAAAATTATTGAAGTGTCTTCGCAGTGACAACGGAGGGGAATACACTTCAAAGGAGTTTGCGGCATATTGCGATACACATGGCATTCAACATGAGCAGACTGTTCCTGGTACCCCTCAGCATAATGGTGTGGCAGAAAGAATGAACCGCACTATTATGGAGCGTGTTCGATGCATGTTGAGAATGGCTAAACTGCCTAAGCCATTCTGGAGTGAAGCTGTCCGTACTGCTTGCTACATGATTAATAGATCTCCATCAGCACCGTTGGATTTTCAGATTCCAGAGAAAATATGGAGTGGTAAGGATGTGTCATATTCTTACTTGAGGATATTTGGATGCAAGGCTTTTGCACATATCCCCAAAGAGCATAGATCAAAGCTTGATGACAAATCTACTCCATGTATATTTGTTGGATATGGAGATGAAAAGTTTGGTTACAGGTTATGGGATCCAGTTCAGAAAAAATTATTCAGAAGCAGAGATGTGGTGTTTCATGAGCACCAGAATTATGAGGATTTTTATAGCATCACACAGCCCAGAGATGATAGAGTTCCAAGCCTCAGCAGAGTTTCTTCTCCATTACAAAATGTCATAGGTGGAGAAGGAGTTCAGAATGAAGAAGAGACTGATACAGATTTGCATCATGATGATGGGTCAGATGTAGAGGGTATTGAGCAGGGGGAGCAACCCCCTCATCTTAATATTGAAGAACCTCAGGTCAAGAGATCCACAAGAGTGCATGTGCCATCAGTCAGGTATCCTTCATCCGAATATCTTTTAATTGCTGAGCAGGGGGAGCCAGAGAATTTTCAAGAAGTCGAGACTCATAAGGAGAAGAGCAATTGGCTGGGAGCAATGCAAAATGAGATGGATTCTTTGCACAAGAATCACACTTATGAGTTGACTACACTTCCAAAAGGCAAGAAAGCCTTGAAGAATAAATGGGTGTTCAAGCTGAAAAGAGACGGAGAAAAACTAGTGAAGTACAAGGCTCGGTTGGTTGTCAAGGGTTTTGCTCAAAAGCAAGGTATTGATTTTGATGAGATTTTTTCTCCAGTTGTAAAGATGACTTCAATTCGAGTAGTTTTGGGGTTAGTAGCTAGTATGGATCTTGAGCTTGAACAGTTAGATGTGAAGACTGTTTTCCTTCATGGTGATTTGAAGGAAGAAATCTACATGGAGCAGCCAGAGGGATTTGAAGTTAAAGGGAATGAGCACTTGGTTTGCAAGTTAAAGAAAAGCTTGTACGGCCTGAAACAAGCCCCAAGGCAATGGTACAAGAAGTTTGATTCATTCATGATGGATCAAGGTTACAACAGAACAGTTGCAGATCATTGTGTGTATGTGAAAAAATTCCCATGTGGTAATTTCATTATTCTGTTACTATATGTAGATGATATGTTGATAGTTGGGCAAGATGCTAACATGATTTACAGGCTCAAGGGTGAGTTGTTCAAATCCTTTGATATGAAGGATTTAGGCCCAGCCAAGCAAATTTTGGGCATGAAGATTATTCGTGACAGGAAAGCCAAGAAGTTGTGGTTGTCACAAGAGAAATATGTTGAACGGATGCTTGCAAGGTTCAACATGGGTGATGCTAAACCAGTTAGCACACCACTGACCAGTCATTTTAAGTTGACGAAGCGTATGAGTCCTTCTACTAAAGAAGGAAGAGACGATATGGCGGCAGTTCCCTACTCCTCTGCTGTAGGGAGTCTTATGTACGCAATGGTTTGTACACGGCCAGATATAGCTCATACCGTTGGCGTTGTGAGCAGGTATTTATCAAATCCTGGTAGAGAACATTGGGAAGCAGTTAAGTGGATTCTCAGATACTTAAAAGCTACTTCCAGTTTGTGTTTGGGTTTTGGTGATTCGAATCCAGTCTTGGAGGGTTTTACAGATGCAGACATGGCAGGTTCTGAAAAGAAGAAGTCTACTTCAGGGTATGTATTTACTTTTGCAGGGGGGAGCTGTATCATGGCAGTCCAAGTTGCAAAAGTGTGTTGCTTTGTCTACAACTGAGTCGGAATACATTGCCGCTACAGAAGCAGGCAAGGAGATGTTATGGTTAAAACGGTTTCTCCAAGAGTTGGGAGTTACACAGGATGAGTATGTGGTTTATTGTGATAGTCAGAGTGCAATTGACTTGACCAAGAATGCCACGTATCATAATCGTACCAAGCACATTGATGTTCGTTATCACTGGCTTCGAGAAGTGATGGAAAATGAGCTGATGAAAGTAAAGAAAGTTCATACAGATGAAAACACTTCAGACATGTTGACAAAGGTTGTGACTCGCGACAAGCTCGAGGTTTGCAAGGAGTTGGCAGGAATGGATTCCAAGTGACGGGGTCACGGTGGAAACCCTCTCTAATGGGATTGGAGGGGGAGATTGTTGGGTCCAATCCCTCACCTAATTGCATTTACTTTCCTGTGGCTGCTACTTTGACTTTCTCCATGTTGTTTTTCTTCATTTGCTTTCGGCTCTACTGCACCCATGTTTTCAGCTGAAAACATGCCTTTTTTTCTTTCTTGGTTTAATGCTTGTATTCATTAAGGAGGGCTATAAATATGTGCACCCATCAGAATGCGTGATACACCAGAAAAAGAGAGAAGAAAAGGCAGAGAGCACGCAAGAGAGAAAACATAAAGGAATTCATCCGAGAGTTCCAAGTGTGGAGAGAAAAATAGCTCATTTGAGTTATAGAAAGAAAGTGAGGAAGAGAGAAAATAAATAGTGATTTTATTTTCTTAGATACAGAGAGGGAGAAAATAATTAGTGATATTATTTTCTCAAGTTTGTATATTTTTGTCATAGTGAATTTCTGAGATCTCTCCCCGTGGTTTTTCCCAATTGGGTTTTCCACGTAAATTTGGTGTCTTGTGTATTTGGCTTATTTTCTGCAGTTATTATTCTGTTGGAACTATATTATTTATTTGGCATGGTTTATCATTTAATTTATCATAAACGGTTCTAGTGGGAGGTGTTTTTTCCCAACATCCACAACTTAATCCATCTTTTATATCCGCCCTAAATCGGGACAATAACCCATGTTTTCAAAAAGTTTCAACAAACCTTTTAAGAATTCAAATGCAAAAACTAAAGTTTGCAGTTCTATCTTAAAGTCAACTCCTTTAATGATATAGTGCTTTAATAATGAGCAAAACTGAATTGTGTGAATCCACGACCACGCTATATTCTGTCTTACTTTGAAAGCCAGCCAAAAAAAACAATGAAGGCTTTCAATTCAAACTCTGAACAAAACCTTATACAAATGCTATATATCAAACACAAAAATACAAATAAGCAAATAGACATAATAACTCCTAGTAGTATACGGGATTCCTTATACTGAATTACAAACAAACAAAAAAATTATGAAACGATTAATCACGTATTAAATTTTTCGAAAATTGAAGCAATAACAAGGCCTGGATCTTAAATTTATCAAATTATAACCTGATTTCACCCGTCGAAAGCCCTAATTATCGATGCCTATTTTCAATTTGATATAATCGCTAAAACTTAAATAAATCTAAATTCTAAACATAGCTTACTTAGGATTTATATAAGAAAGATAGATGTTTACGTACCATATCGGAGCTCAATTTCGCGTTTTGTGGAAGTACAGAATTTCCGAAAAGAGAGAGAAAGTGGTGGCGGGAATGATTTGGAGAGAGACAGCCGCGTTAATTTGAAGTTAGGGTTTTCAAATGTAATTCAAATTCGGAGAGCTCCGCTTATATTATGTGTAATACTATGTAACTAACGGTCCGGTTACGGTGCAGTTAAAAATCATCTTATACAGATTGCTATGGTAAAATACAATCGTTTTGGGCTTGTACTTTTTAGCCCTTCATAACTCGCCGCCCAAGTACATAGATTTTTTTTCACTTAAATATATATATTGCTATCTTAAATTATTTATTTTTTTAATTTAAAAATTAATTTTTAATAAAATAATCAAACTCTTAATTTTTTATTTAAATTTAATTAAACTTACCACCACATAAATTACTTAGATGATATGTTTACATACAAATTAGTGTACATGTGTCATTAAAAATCAAAATTTTTAAATTTAATTTTAATATTTTAATTAGGTAAAATGTCAAAATGAAAAAAAGAGCAATTACATAATTAATTGAAAAAAAATCAAAATACTTAAAAATTATTCTTTTGAAGGTGATTAGTACTTCTCTACGCCACCATCTCCAGATCGACAAGCTTCTACTAAATTTTTTTATGAATAAGTTTAAAAACACAAAATTTAAATATAAAATTATACGAATTTTAATATTATATTTTATTTTTTAATAATTAAAATAAATATAATATTTAAATATTATACATTTATATTTATTTATTTTTATTAGAGAGAATCCCGCCCACCATACGTACTAAATTTCAAAAGCCCATTGTTTGTTCCTTAAAATCAAGTGAATTTCCGAAAAGACCCGTTAGCAAACCCAACTCACTGTCCCACCATCACTATAAATTCAGATATGTAACAAACATTCAAGACAATCAACAACAATCACCCAAATAAAAAGGAGAGAGAAAAAGAAGAAGATGAAGCCGACCAACCATCATCGCTGTTCGACCACACAGGTAAATAAAAAACTCAGATCTGACCAAAATTACGACAAATCGGTGGTTATTCAGTTTCAGCACTCGTATATAAATTGATTTTGGCGGCTCAAAAAACATAGCCGAGGAAAAATATGGAAACAAGGAAAGAGATTTTGGGATAGCGATAGGGAAGCTGCTCACGGGGAGGGGACAGTTGCATAAGAGAGGAAGGAGAAGGAGACCACGGGGAGGAGGGGCAGCCGCATGCGGTGGGGGGTTACGGATAAAGGGAAGGGAAAAGTATCAGGCTTATACTTTTTGTTTGTTTTGTTTAATAATTATTGTTTCGGTTAATGTTTGTTTGTTACTTTTGGTAAAATTAATTATGTTTTTTTTTATTATTGTTTTGTCCTTTTTAAAACATTAAAATTAGATTTAAAATTTTAATTTTTAATTACGCATATGCATGTAAACGTGCCACACAAGTAATTTATGACATGACAGTTTTAATCAAACGTAATTCAAAAAAATTAAAGATTTCAGTTATTTTATTGATAAAATTAAAAACAATTTATGACATGATAGTTTCAAACGAACGTAATTCAAAAAAATTAAAGGTTTCAGTTATTTTATTGAAAAAATTAAAAGACCCCAAAGTGAAAAAATGTGAAGAATTTAAGATAATAATTTATATTTTTAAATTATTTTTTTATTTTATTTATTGTAAAGTGTGGCAATATATATATTTTTTCTCCTAAACCTATTTTTCAATTATTATATCATCAATAAAATTTTAAAAATAATATATTTTATAATTTTATATATCGACTTTTTCTTTGCATTTATTGATGTGCGCGCAATTGTAAGATTTTAAGTTATCATGTTCTCAGCAAACAAGACTACCACCATACATTAACTAAAGTTTTGAAATATCTTATTAGTATCAACTGTGAATTTCAAAATTTTGTAAATTAATTAAACAAAATCAAAACGTATCTCAGTATCTCCGTTTGGATTCGAGAGAATAGTAACTCCAACGTATGTAAACATATACACTGTTCCTCTATCTATACGCCAAATTGTGTTCACTATAGTCATATGTTTTCGGTGTAGTATTGGCGAACATATACACACAACAAAATGAAGGAACAGAACACTGTACATAAGAAAAGGATTTATATGTCAACTGTTATATCGAATATGAATTGCGACTAATGAGAAACTATAAATAATAAAATAGAAGAGCAATTCATATATCCTTTCTTAACCCTCCACATATCTCGATAATTAATATCAACATCATTCATAGCAACGACAACACTCTTATATATGTTCATACAATATCAGAATTCTGACTCACAACAAGCGAACACATTTTTAGTAGCTAGATAATGTCATAATAAGAACTACATCATCCAGAAGTAACAGAAACACACAAATGAAACCTACGAGTTTTCTACTCTCCAAAGAACAAACTTAACCGACACAGAAAAAGTAACTGTGTCTGTACCAACAACTCAATGCGCTAGAGGCCTTCTCACCCACAGTTCAACACCAAGCAGGGCCTCGGCAACCTGCACGTTTATTGTGTAAGCAAAACCATCTTTACAGTATGCATTTTTCACTTTGGGACAGGTTGTGAAAAGAGATTTCAGTAAAGAGATTCATGTTCATGAACAGGGCTATCAGCATGCATGTCCATTGAGGAGTCGTTGGAGCTAGGGGTATTTGTATTTGAATCCCGGTTCTGGTGATGGAGGAAACCATTTTCAACGTTTCTATTTCCATTCCCGGATGAAATAATGTTATTTGGGTAGTAACCACCCTGTCCCAAGTGATAGTTTTGAAGGCTACGACGAACAGGGCTAGAGAGAGCATTTGAGAATACGGAGTTCTTAGCTTGGTGATCAGAGTGGCCTGAACGAAGTCCCTGCGCAACAAATGCTGGACCACTTGAATTAGTCGAAACTGGGATGCTTGGATGCATTGCAGTTTGAAAGTGTTGGTGTTGTTGGAAGGGCAACCTGGGAGACACTGGGGGCTCTTCTGCACTATACTCGAGCTCGTTCTACATGAAGATAAGTAACAAAATAGCTAGTCAGTTGAATAAAATTAGATTCATTTATTATTCAATGGGAGGAGAAAAAATGGAGTCGCTATAAAAAATTTAAAATTGAGGGATGTAATAAACACACTAAGAATAAATAATAAAAAAACATAGAGAGAATTGAACAAATCGATAGCATATGGCTTGAATATGAATACCACTCATTATTGTCATATTGCAGAAGAATGACAATAAATATGACTGCACTTTTAAGATGTACATGTCACTAACAATGTACCACCGACACCAGAACAGACACACTTGATAGCCCATAATGAGGCTGTTTGGATGAAGCAACTCACACATATAAAGATTGGTAACAACTACTGCACAAGACTAGTTTAGAAACGTCATTTCCTTCACCAGAGTAGTCTTTAGTAAGGAATTGGTTAATTGGTTATACACTTACATTAGTTACATAACAATCAAAATAGCAGAGAATCCAAGGTGATTACAAGAGACCTTTCAGCAGAAGAATCGCAGGAATTCCAAATGCATGAAATAATAATTTTCGCAATTTAGGCAGAACAAAATCAGCCTCACGTTTGCAGAAGCACCATTTGAACTATAATGAAGACAAGACACGTGGTATATCCTATAATCGAAAGACCAAAAACTTAGCTACTGGTAAAGGAATCATCCAATAGGTTGGAGTTTAGGTTTGACGCTCATCCAGTTGGGGAGGTGTTTGAGCAAGCTGGTCCCCCAACCCCCATCCCGTGCCTCTTCTCTCTTTTCATGTATAGCCTGGTCAGCTGGTCCCCACCCCACCCCACCCCACCCCCACACACCAAAAAATGACCATGCAAACAGGAGATACCATTTCAAATGGTAGCAGTAATGCCATAACAACAATGATTACGCCAAAAGAAAAACATCTCCACGTCTGGCCTCCTTAGCCCATTTTCAAGTATCTCCAGTCATAATAAATATTTGATCTCAGACCTAAAAATTTTGTAATGAGAATATTCATCTCGGCAACAAGTTGATTTCAGTTCAAACAACATCAAAAGTATATCTTTCAACTTGACGTACAGATACCTCAATTTAAATCTGACATATATATGTACTTGAAAATGCAAATCCCCATTAATAGTGATGGCTGGACATGATCTCTGGATCCAATAATATTTGCTCGAACAGAGTTATGACATTGGTGACGATGTGGCTAAATTTACAGCAGCTTGCGGTGGTTCTGACAGACCTATTTTTAAACACTACGTTGCCAAAGGGAATGGTCATAGGATGTCAGTGGAGAAGAAGCCAAGGTTTACGGATGGAAACAATTACAATCACCAGAGGATTGGCAAACAAAATGACACCTGATTGATTTTGAATACAATTAGGATAAAATGGTCAATTTGTTGAAGCATAACAAGCATGCTTTGGGAGTATAATTTCTTGATCTGGCATTAACGCAACCCCATTTAAAATTGTAGAGAAATAAGCACGATATTTACCTTCAAGTAGGAATGTAGGATTTAACCTCTCTCTTTTTTTTTTTTTTTTGATAGAAGAAGAAATTTTATTAATAGAAAAGAAATGATACAATAAATGGGGGCCAAAAAGTCCATCCTCAACAAACATAAAAATCAAAAACAGAAAAGCACTTAAAAAAGTACAGCCCTCCAATCTCTACATAAATCAGTAACAGAGATATCTCTAAAAACTTCCATAACAGAAGCCCAAGGAGACGTAAGAAAAATAACCCTATCATTCAATAGCTTTAAGGATAAGTAACTTTCTCTAACATTACGCTCATTCCAAATTCTCCACAAGATAGAAAAAAAGACACTTTATAAAATTTTGACATCCATCTTATTTCCAAATCTTCAAAAACGAATTAGTAGTATATCTTCCACCGTAGTAGGACACACCCACTCTTCTCCTAACACTCCAAAGAGAGAGCTCCACAATCCCCAAGCAACAGGACAATACAGAAATAAATGAGCATGTGTTTCATTCATTTGCCTACACATATAATAAATGTCCGGAGATAGAACTTTATAAGACATGCGACCTTGATAAAAATCATTAATATTTAATCTTTGTAAAACTAGAGACCACACAAAAGTCTTGACTTTGGAAGGGACCTTGACTTTCCAAATGTACGAAGTCAATGGAAATGGAATAGGAACAATAGACCGAGTCAAAAAAATAGGATTACCTTTCACAAGAAAAGGAACCAGTTAGATCTAAAATCCAAATATGTTTATTAGAAGAGGAAAATAGATGAACCGAATCAAGAAATGTTAGCAAAGATTCCATCTCATTAGACTCCATATCTGTGAGATTCCTAAAAAAATGAAAATTCCAAAAACATGAGTTCCCATCACGCTTTATGAAGTTAGAAATGAGAGCACCATGAAGTGAAGAAATACGATACACACGATTAAACACAAAAAAATAGTGGTTATCTCCTAACCAATAATCCTCCCAAAATCGAATTGGATAACCATCCCCAACTCCATATCTCAAATGTCAAATAAAAGAAGTATAACCTTGAGAGATGAATTTTTAAGAACTTACATGAGTAGCATAAATCCCGGGCCTAGCATCCCACTCATTCAAATGCATTCCGAACTTGTTCCTAATAACCTTATGCCAAAAAGAATGAGAGTCCAAAGAAAATCTCCAAAGACATTTACCAACCAGAGCAACATTCTTGATAACCAAATTACCTTAGGCCTAAACCCCCTCCTGCTTAGAAAGACACTGTTTTCCACCCAACCAAGTGATTCTTCCTCTCATCACCAACTCTCGACTAAAGAAAATCTCTCATTAACTTTTCTAGGGTGTCAGCTACACTAAGTAGAATCCTAAAAAAAGAAACTTAATATAGGGGTATACTACACAAGCAAGCCTGAATCAAAGTAATCCTACCCCCAAAGAAAAATATGCACATTTCCACCTATCTAAACGTTGACCAAGTCTCTCATCTACCAAATCCCAAAACAAGCCTGAGCTAGGATTTAACATGTTACTCCCTTTGTTCCTTTTTATCTGTTTTTTAGAGAGAAATTTGTTTCTACTTATCTGTCGCTTGTAGATTTTAAGAAATAAGAAATGACTTAGTTTCCTATCTTATCCCTAAACATCAAATACTAGTGTGCTTCTCTTTCATCTTTCCAATGAGTTTTAAAAGGGTAATATTGATATTTTATACCATTAATCAATTAGACAAAACATTAAGGACATTTCTTAATTTACACGTTTCCTCCTAAAACATCAATTAAAAAGAAACCGAGACCGGGGCCGGTAGTTTAATTTTAACCCTTCTTTTTCTTCAAATAAATATTAATATAAATTATTGTCTTAAATAATGGTTGTTTCTGTCCAAGGGGTCAATCTTTTGGACAGTAACAAATTATATGCAAGAGTTGGATTTTTTGGGGTGTATGTGTGAGAGCGATAATATATATTTGGATAAACAAGAAAAATAGTAGGTTATTTGGATTAAAATTTCCTCCATGGTGACAACACGTATGTCCTACAAGATCAATATGAATGAAGCATAAGAGCTTATTTACTATTTATTTTGGTAAGTAAAAATTTCCTTTAGGGATATGATGTAATTTGTGTCTTGGTGGCGCATGAGATTTTATATTTTTTGTGGCTCTAAATGTATATGAACATTACTGAAACCCCCTTGCTGCCTCTTTAACATGTGCAGCATAAGAGATTATAACAAAAATATAGGCTAAAGTTTCCTGTCTAGCCTGATTAAATGTTTGAATCCTGGCCAGTCCATGAAACTATAACCGGAGAACAATTGTCGAACATTTGAAGAATTAGAAAAGAAAGCTATATATAAACAACAAGCAAGCATACACTGAAGAATATGGAAGAAGCAAGAAACTGAAAATTAATGGGACTACATTCCAGCAATTATAATATGAAACTACGCTAAAAGTCTAAAACCCATAAAGAACAACAAAAATTGGAAGCAGACAAACCATTAGGTAAGCAGTTATATCAGTAGTTGTCATCCTTGTTCCATCTTCTTGTTGTCTAAGAATCCAATTGTAGAGTTTATCCTAATATCAGAAGGAAGTGTTAGGGTCAACAGGAGAAAATGTTTCTGTAAATGAAAGGTTTATGACTTACAAATTCGTATCTGCTAGTACAAGCAAAAAATTGAGTGTATCATATAGGGCACAATTTTAAGACTGCAAAATATCTTCATTATCATAGGAGTGATCCCAGGAAACTATATGCACAAACAATACATTAATAAGAGTTTATAAACAACTTTTTTATAGAGGTGATTTGGCTCCCAATAAAAGGATTGGAAGCAGCGACTTTGAGTTTATTCCTGAATATAATTTATAATTTATAAATAGCTGAAGGAGCTAATTGGTCTTTAATGATAATAATCATCAAAGCCTCAACCAGATCAATCCAACTCTAGACAGCCCAAATTTATATCATCATCAGCCCCATATGCTTCATATTAGAATAAAATATCCTTCAGACTGGAATCATATTTTCCTCCACCAACAATACCGTAACTACAGCAATAGGTAACATAAGAACCTTCACCAAACTCTCATTATGTTACATAATCAAACTAGCTACTCCATACTAAAACAAAGTGCTTTTAAAAACCAAGTGAGCTAGAAATACCTAAGTTGCAACATTAATGTAATCTTAACCTATCTTCCAACACTGCAAAAGAATAATGCTTCAAATCTAAAAATAAAAATTCCATTACAAACCCATTAAACCTCACTCTAACCAATGTACAATTGTATGGCTGAGACACAAAGTATCAAAATAGCAAAATGTATAAACGAACCAGTGCAAAATAAATCCCCCCCCCCCCCCCCCCCCCCAAAAAAAAAACTTTTTTTAACATTATAAATAAACCAAAAGCACATAAAAGCATATATTCAGTGAATAAAAAGTAACAATTAGAAACCAAATAACCCAGTAAGATAATTAAAAAACTCACAAACCCATGAATTAAAACCCCAATCAGATAAAACCCAAAAGAAATTAGAGAGAATATAGGGAAATTCGAACCAAGCCGTGACGTTCGCCGGCTTGAAAGGAGAGCTTCTGCTGGTTCATGGTCTGGGTGTAGAGCTGCGAGAGGGAGTTTGCCGCGCTACAAAAAGTGGTGTAAATGGTTCGATCGACCTCGTCGAGACTTGTGGCGTCGGACTTTCTCTTCTTCGCCATTGGAATTCTGGTTCGGTGGAATTGAGGGCTGACTATATAATCCGGGTTGGGTTGGGAAGATTACAATAGGGTGGTGTATTGAGGTTTGTTTGGGTTTATATGGAGAGAGAAACGTCCGTGGGTGTGTTGGTGGAAGGAGCAATGGTGTTTGCCACCTGTCATTCAACGTGGCTTCTAATTGGATAAGTAAGTAGACAACTTTACATACACGGCAATCAAATACTATATATATCTTAAAAAGTGAAGCCTGACATGCTCTACTTTTTAATGAGAAAATGGGAGTTGAGATTTCTGTTATCAAATTCTCTATTTCTCTATGTCGAGACATATGACGACGGTTTTTAGAGTTTATGATGACGATTGTAAATGATATTATATTTAGCTTTATTGATAAAAATTTATGTGAAATATTTGCTAAATTAATACAGAGTAAATTTGAGATTAGCATAATCAAAGAATTACATTTCTTTATTGGACTTCAAGTACAACAAACTAAAGAATAAATCTTCATAAGTCAAGCCAAATACATCAAATATTTATTGAAGAAGTATGGCTTGAAATCATCTATTTCCATGAAAACTACTATGGCCTCTACAACTAAACTTGACAAAGATGAACAAGGTAGAAGTATTGATATTATTTAATACAGATGTTATATCTCTCTTATACCTAACTGCGAGTAGGCCAAATATTGTATTTTCCACTGGTATTTGTGCTAGGTTTCAATCTAGATTTAAAGAATCTCATTTAATAGCTGTTAAAAAGATTTTCAGATATCTTAAGGGTACTTCACATTTGGGACTATGGTATCCCAATGAGTCTCCTTTTAATTTAATTAGTAATTCAGATGCTGACTTTGCAGGATATAAGATTGACAAGAAAAACACTAGTGGAATATGTCAATTGATTGAAAATAAATTTGTTTTGTGATTCAGCAAGAAGCAACATTATGTGCCCACTTTAGCTGCAGAAGCTGAGTGTAAGGCCCCGACTTTTATAAAATACAAATTTAATTTTTCTTTATATATTTTCTTCTGAAATGATAAATGAATAAATTGACAAAAGTAAAAATTAAGAAATATTTATACAAATTTTATCTTGTCGGAGAATATTAATTTTGTCGAGGAATATTCATTTTGTCGAAAAATATTCGATTCGTTCGACGGCGCCGAAATAATATTGGTGGACCCCCCACAACGAAATATTGTCATATATAGGAAACGACATATATAATCTTTCTAAATAAAAATAGTCAACGGTACTATCACTTTTAACTATTAAAATACCTGGTGGTAAAGGAATAGTAATATACAATATTGCACAGTAGCACACGGTATTGCACAATGTTTCATATTATTGAATTGATAAAGTGACTATTGTACAATATTGACTTTATTGAACCAATAATTGTCACATGCACAATAATTCATATTATTGAACTGATAATTGTTATAGTAGTATATGCACAGTAATTTACATTACTGAATCAATAATTGTCATTACGCAGTAACGTGCTCTTTCTTTTACTTATTTTCTGCATTATTGTTATCTCTATTATAATGTTGATTAAATTATTGTATTCCATTATTTGTTAATTTTTCTGCTTATATTGTGAGTATCTAACTCAGAAAGTCAACTACACTGCATTTATAACAATTAGTCATAATAATGAATAATTGTGAATTATTGTTGAATAATTGAATTGATAAAGTTATTTATTTTTATTATAATAAATTATATAAAGTTACTTGTTTTTATTATAATAAATTATATAAAGTAAATTATTTTATATAAATTATGTAAAGTAAATTATTTTATTATGATATATTATATAAAATTAGTTATTTTTATATAAAGTTAGTTGATTTATATAAAGTTAGTTATTTATATATATATAAAGTTAGTTTATTTATATAAAGTAAGTTGTTTTATATATAAAGTTAATTGAATTGTATAGATTAAAGAAAATATGAAATAAATGGTATAGATTAAAAATAATATAATAATTATAGAATTTGAAATGAACAGTGTAGATTAAAGATGATCTTTAAATAAATGGTTTATATTAAGGAAATCTTAAAAGATGAAATGAATGGTATAGATTAAACATTATCTTGAAATATACGGTTTGGATTAAATTAGGAAATCTTAGTTTATGATAAGATTTTTGGCTATAAATAGAGGCCTTTAACTTAAGAATTTTTCATAAAATTTCCTTGTTTATTCTTTCTTTCACTCTCTAAATATTACTTTGTGTAAGTTTTCTTTGAGTGTGCTAAAGCCATATTGAGTATTTGTGAAGATTTGTAGGTGTACGAGTACTGTTCAAGTAAGTCTTTTTATAAAAGTTATATAAGCAACCACACACATCATACGGTGTTTATAAATCTTCCTTTAGAACACTCTTCTTTTAGAAGATTTATTTTGAAAAACTTCATTTGTAAGATTTATTTTGAAATATTCATTAACTATATCACTGTTGTTGTGAATATCTATTGCCTGGGGCACATATGATAGGATAAATGCGATATAATTGTTGTGTGTCTTTTAGGGCACGTTGTGATTGTTCTCTTTGGCTTTGGACAAAGAAGAACTATTGTTTTGTATGATTATGACCAAAGGCTGAAGACTGGTATGATCATGACCATTTGTGTCATATTTGAATTTCTTTGGCCCATAATGCAAAGATGAATTGTTGACTTGCATAATTATGATCAAGAACTATGAATTTATATTATCATGACCAGTGGTGTTTAAGATGATAAAAGTTGATGTTATTTTTCTTAAAAAGAGAAGTTAGTAGACATCATAGTCTATATGATTCTCCTAATGGATTGCTTATTTCGCTGCTATTATTGATCTAAAACTTGTTGTTTATTATATTATATTAAGAACTCAACTATTAAAGACTAATGATAATTTATTCATTGTTATCTTAGTCATGATATTTCTTATTGGGCTATTTGAGCTCACCCTTTTTTTTTTGTTTATTGTTCTTCAGGAATTGAGAGAATAGTTGAGTCTAGCCGGAGAATGGAGTGAAGGTCCGAGAGATAGTTGTAGTAGTCTTCACATGTTGTATATAGTGTGGCAATAATAGTGAAAACTTAGTTGTGTATTATTAAGTTCTGTATTTTCATCATTTGTAATGTTTATATTAATTACCGTGTGTTTTATGGCGTCTCAAATTGGGCTACGTAGGCCCAGATTTGGGGGCGTCACACTGAGTATATTGCTGTTGGCAGTTACTGTACTCAAATTTTATGGATGAAGAATTAATTAGCTAACTATGAGTTTGATTTCAAAACTATTCTCATATATTGTGACAATACAAGTGTTATTTCTATTATTCATAATCTTGTCATGCATTCAAGAACTAAACACATTAAAATCAGATATCATTTCATAAGAGATCATGTTCAAAAATAAAAACATATCATTATAATTTGTACCAACTGAGAATCAACTTGCAAATGTGTTTACAAAATCTTTGGATGAGTCCAGATTTAATAAATTGATCAGTGAGTTAGACATGTTAAATCTACATCCTTAAATACTATGTTTTGGAAATCACTAACTATGCAAGAACAAGTGAAACTCATAAAGAATGGTTACGATCGTGAGGTCAAGAACAAATCGTAGAAAGGTCACGTAATCGTATGACAAATCGTTTACTAAAAGTAACTTCTGGTTCGTATGATTAAAAATCAAAATTTTACCATACAATTGATAGAAGTCGAATGTATATTTTCTTCAGGCGCGGATACTATACTACTATAAGAAGTGAGTTATTGGGTTACAACTATAAATTCGCAGAGCCTATGTGATGTGTACCAAATAAGCCACTGCCATGTGTCCCACTAAACAAATAGAGGGAAGAATTATAAAAGTCGTTTTAAAATTTCAATCGCATTTCATCGTTTCAAAACTCCTTTTCTAAAACCCTATATTTCTAATTGATTCTCATATCTAGAAAGCTTAACCATCATATTGACTTATCAGATTTTGTCTCAAATAGAAATGGCAAGTTATCAAGTTATCATTGAAAATCAACTTTACTTTGAGAAGTTTGGTTCATCAGAGAAGAAGTTTAGAGAAGTTCTATTACTAATTTAGAAAGTCGGATTCAGAGAGATTTTGGAGGTTGACACCAAAATCTACACCAAACTTGTTGAAGAGTTCTATGTTAATGTTGCTATAGCTGATGATGGTATTACGACGAACGTGAAATGTCATACTTTAAAAATCACAAAAGATGAGGTGAACAACCACATTGGTTTTATGAGCAAAGGCGTAGCCTCATTTGATGATATTAATGCTGAAGAAGGACAGATTATGATGAAGTACCAGAAAAATCCTCAACTAAAGGGAATGAGGAAAAAGGAGTTCCCTTTTGAGTATAAATTTTTGGCTGACATTGATGGGAAATGTATTTTGTGCAAGGATTATTCACATGATTTTGTAAGTGAAATTCAACTAAGGATCATGACTGCTATTGTCATCAAAGTAAAAATAAATTTTGTATATATCTTGATGGACTGGATAGTGAAATGAGTGAAGGATGTTACTAAGAGAAAAGCAACAAACAAACTTGCTCCTAAAATGTATTATGGACCAATCTTGAGCTATATTCTAAAGAATATGATGAAGATGTTTATAAGAGATGATGAATGAGAAACCCTGAATGTGAATAAGAATATTACTCCCAAGCTATTTAAAAACTGGAAGAAGAATCCAATCGAAATTCATTGATCCAGAATATCAGAGGAAAATGAAAGAACTGTAAGGACCGGGAATTTTAACCCCATTATAAATAAAATCAGTAATTATTTATTTGTGTGTTTCGTATGTTTGCGAATAAATTTAAACCGACGCGCGATTATTAAATTCACATAAATACGCGACACGCGGTAGAAATTAAATTAAAGGTGACCCACTAATAAACTAAAATTAATTAGTGGACTAACCTAGAGTTAATTAATATCGAGAAATCGATAATTGGGAAATTAATTAAATATTCAATTAAATTAAATATAATTTGTGTAATATATTGAGTAAATTAATTAGTATGTTCACTAATTAATGGGGAGGGGGAAAATATTTAAAATTTCAATTAAAAGTTCAAATTAATTAAATAATTAATGGACTAACTAAATTGAATATTTTTCAAGTCTAATTAATTATTTAACTAAGGAATTATAATTTTTATAAAGTTAATTAAATTAATTAGCCCACTAGTTAATTAAAGAGCCCAAATGGGAGTCCAATTTAATTATTTTTCTAAGTCCAATATGGTATGATATGGGAGCCCAAATGGATGATCTAAGTTGGAATTTTAGTGACCCGTTATATGTAATAACCCAAATATTTAACAATATTTCTTTTAATGAAAATATCGAGGAGATTAATATAGGTGGTAAAAAAAAAATAAAAAAATAAAAAAAAAATCTAGTTCTATGAGAAGGGTGAAAATAGATGGATAAATTTATTTTTTTCCTATGTGTTAGTAAGAACCTGAGAGGTCTAAGTGTTGTAGAACCCTGCAAATTTTCTCTTGGAGCAGAGATGCCTTAGAGAGGCAAGTAAATCAGTCATTAACTCAGGATGCGATTAGTGACTCGATAGATAAGAGAATTATAATAAAGATAATTCGTTAGGGTAAAACAAGGTAGTATGATACCTTTGAAAATTCGATGAATTATTTGATGGATAAGATAAGCTAGGTTGTTGCGGTAATTCGATTTAAGCCAACCTAGTTGAAATGAACCTAAAAATTTAATAATGTTATAAATAAAATTTTAAATTTTAAATTTTAAATTAGTGAATTAATGAAGGGTGATCATTTCAAACCCTAGGAAAGGGTATTATGAATATTTAAATATTCGATGATTTATTTTAAGGTTGTTCGATCAAAGGGGTTATTAAACTAACGAACAAACATAGGAAATTAATACCGAGCGAGTGGTATGTTGAGAAACCCAAATTAGGATTCAATTAGGCTTAATTAGGGCAAGTCTAATTGGGTTATGTAAATTAATTAATATAATTATTAATTAATAATAACTATGTGAAATATTAATAATATTAATTAATAGTCCAACTAGTAGTTAAATACTAGTAGGCTAGCTCATATATTATTTTTAAACAAGTCCACTTAATTAATTAAGTATGAATTTGTATGTTGGTTGTATTAATTTAATTAGGTAAGCCCAATGATTTATTTAAATTGGGAGACTAATAAATTAATGTTTAAGCCCAATGTTGGTAAATTAATTTGGTGTTATAGTAGCCCAACTAAGATGAATAGTAAGCCCAAACAATTAAATTGAAAGCCCATTTTTTTGATCCAAATTAAAAGCTTCTAGAAGGATTTTTATTTTGCAAGTTAACTAATAAAAATAAATCAAAAATTGGGGCAATGTTGAGAAAAAGTGTGGAATACTCAACCTCTTTTGGCTAGAATTTATAGAATGCTTGAAGTCCAATTTATATGCTTACAAGGTGTGTATGTATAGGTTGGCTCCACTATAAATAAATCACTTGGTTCATTGGCTAAGAGTTTAAAAAAGTTGCAAGAGAGAGCTTTTATATTGGTGCTAGTGAGTTGGAGTGAGTTCCAAGTGAGTTGAGTGAAATAGTGAATAAACTAATGAGTTAACTCAACCGAGTCGAGCCGAGTCAAGCCAACTCAACCCATTCTTAACCAAGAGAAGAGCTTAGAGGTTCATCTACTATTTTGGAAGGAAGAGAAAGCAAGCACACAAAACAAAAAGGTTAGAAAATCCTAAAAAACCTTAGTTATGCTTGTTATGTGATTAAAATAAGAAATAAATTGTAAAAATGCCATCTTTATGTTCTTTAAGTCTAGATCCATGCTAGATATGTTAAACAAGTGTTTCATGGATTTTTGGTATGGATCCATAAGCATTGATGTGGAAAAACTTAGCAAAAGTTGTAAAATGATGTTTACCGGAAAACGAAAAATCGAGTAGCCTCATTCCCGGATTTACTGTTCACGAGCCGTAAGTCGGATTTTTGATCCGTCAATTTTGTTGGATAGATCTTGAAGTTGTGTAAATTTTAAAACTTGAATGACTAAAATCCGAGTTAAAATGAATTAGTTATGATTTTTCTAGCAAAACACTCCACTGTCGGAAGTTTTACATGAACAGTCCGGTTTCAGGCTGATTTCGGAGGTCAAATCGTGTCCAAAAAATGAATCCGATAATGGAAAATTATAGTTCGAGAAGATACGAACGCAACGATATAAAGTAGAGCACCATCGGAGTTATAGAACTTAAGTTATTAAGGTTTTTGTAAGGGACCCCAAAACTGGACAGAATTAAAACCTACTGCCGGTTTTTTTCCGGTGAACCGGCCGGAGCATTCCGGCGGCCGGTTCACCCATTTTCCGGCCGGTTCCGGCGATGGTCAAAACTAGAAAGTTGCTTGGAATTACGTGTAATATTTTCTGGAATTTAATGGTATTTTTATAATGTCAGTAGATATTTTTCATAATTATTTAATAATAAAAGCTTACTAAATGTATGAAAAATAATAAAAAGTATTTTTAAAAGTTGGAAAAATATGAAAAAATAACCTACTGATTATTTGAAGTGTTATATGTATGGAGATGGTATTATTTCCGAAAATTGGTATTTTTCATATTATTTATGGTGTAAATGTACACTAATTTGTGACTACCTAGCTAATAATTCAAGAAAATTATAAATAAATTGTTATTAAATATTAAATATGTTCTTTAGGTATTTAATAACAATATCAACTTGTGTGGAGAAAATAAATTAATTATTTATTATTTAATTAGGTATTAAATAGTAAATAAAGGAAAGTAAATAGCTAATTATTCTTTAATTAATATTAAATAATAATTAGAGTAAGATAAAGATTTTAAACTTTAATTATTTATTATTTAATAAGATTAAATAATAAATAAAGAGAGTTAGGTAATTATTATTTAAAATTAAATAATAATTACAGTTAAGTAAAGTTGATAACATAATTATTTATTATTTTATTTAATTAAGAGTAAATAATAAATAAAGATAATTAATTAATTATTATTTAATTAACATTAAATAATAATTAAAGAGGGTTAATTGCTTTCTATATTAAATAGTAATCAAAGGATGTTAGAGTTAATAGTATAATTGTTTATTATTTAATTAATATTAAATAATGAGTACGGATAATTAATTAATTAATTATTATTTAATTCATATTAAATAATAATTAAATGGTAATTAAGTGAAATAAATTATTACTTAATCGGGAGAAGATTATTAAGTAATTAAAATATATTGATAATATTAATGATTAACTATTAAATGATAATAGTTAAGAATTAAATCATTACTCAATAATTAATAATGATATGTAATTAATTTAAAATATTATTATGGAATTAATAATATTGTTTAACAAGTAATTAACTATTGAATAATAATAGTTAAGGGTTGAATCATTATTAAATAATTACTAATGATACGTGAGGATTTCAAATATTATTAAATGGTTAATAATATTGATGAACAATTAAATTATTATTAAAATGATTAATAATAATGAGAAGTCAAATAAAATATTATTAAAGGGTAATAATACTAACAAGCAATTAAATTATTATTAAAAGAGTAATAATAATGATTAAGGTAAACTATTATTAAAAAGAAATTAATAATAGTAATGATTATTTAAAGTGTTATTTAACAATTAAATAACATTATAAGTTATTACTAATTAATAGTAAGAGTTTAAAATATTAACCAATGCAGTTAATATTATGATAAATCATCGAGTTAAATGATGTGATTAAGTTAAACCAAGGGTATGGTCCATTAGTGACTAATTAGTTGTTCGACCTAAACAGAAATAAGGTCCAGACATTAACGCAGTGACATTAATAAATATCAGAACTGCATAGTTTATACAAAAGATTTACGGTGTTGAATATGAAACATTGAGTCAAGTTAACGAGAGACTAAAATATGAAATTAACCTTATTAAATAAAGGGGACGATAAGAAGAAATAAATATCGTTAAAATAAGATTTAGTATTGAGTCAAACTTTGACTGATATTGTGCACCGTTGATCTCACATACCGTGTAGGTGGTGCAAGGAACATGAAAGATTAGCGTAAGCTGGTTATGCAAGTCCAGGCAAGTTTTTCAGAACGTGTTGCATTATGTGTCTGATTTTAAAATACTACAAAATCATTATATGTGCATAAATTATTATGTGTAATAATGTGGTAAGGTGCTTTTATGATAAAAGTTGAAATAAACTATTGATATGCACTAGATGATTAAGTTGATTGCTCTATATATATTGAACTGTATGAAATTGTAAATGACATGCATGAATAGCATGAATCATAGAGTAAATGCAAAGCATGATAGACATGAGATATGTAGTCATTGTAAAGCATGAGATGCATGAAGCATGATGAAATATGTTTATGTGTTATGTGAAACTGTTAGACTTGCTGAGCCGTCGTGCTCACCCTTGCTTAAAACAAAACATTACAGAGTAGCTTGAGGAAGCCGATTACTCCGGTAGAGGCAAAGATGAAGATTGACTAACGAGTCATCAAGATTGAAGCATAGGTGCTTTTGTAGTAAAACCTTGCGGTAGACTAATTCATTCACTTGTGTAAGTAGATATGAAGAGTTTATGTTTTGTTGTGCTATAGATTAGCAAACTTAAATTGTTAAGACAACATTTACAGATTATTTGAATATCATTTTTCAGACGTTGTCCTTTATGAATAAGGATAATAGGATGGTGTGATTGAGTCATTATACATATGATCTCAAATTGATTGTAATAGAATGTCGTATCATGTATGATATGAAGACATACTAGGAATGTATAAAGATTGCGATTCTGGAATAGAAAGAGATGTTATATAATTGTAAATAAATGATTATTTAGCAATTATAATATTGTTGTAATTCATGAACAATAAGAAAAAGTAGTACTAGTGTTGAACCGGATCCGAGGTTAAAGGAACCCGGATTTGGGGTCGTCACATTATATATATATATATAGGTATATATATATAAGTACTCACCAAAGTTGGAAAAATAAAAGGAAAAATTAATTATATATCTATATATATATAGGCTGCGGCAACAGCCCTTCTTCAGCCCCTAAAGTGGGTTATTGGCTCCATGAAAACTATAAAAAAATTCCTTGGAAGCAATGTCCCAAGATCCCTCCCTAATTCATGGGTTTTTGTTGGAATAAATTAAACTAATGTAGTCAAAGTAGGCTTAATTAAGGGGTTAAGCTCACTTAACAATTCTCTATAAATATAACATCACCCAACACTTCCAATGTTGGTCATTTTATGTATTTAAGTTAGATATAGAGAGAGAAGAAGCAAGAGAGGAAGCAAGCTAGTAAATACTCCATTTCTCTTCCATTTCTACCAAGTTTCCATCACAAAAAAATCACCAAGACCCTCATTGAAGGAGCTCGGCAGCTGGTAGGAGTGGTGTAGATGCCAACAAATCTCATTTCTTATTTTGGAAAGCTAAGATCAAGAGCATCGAAGAGTTTAAGGTAAAACACTCTTAAAAACCCTAATCTTATGCTCTTTATGTCAAAAATGTGATTTTTATGCTAGGAAAATAATTTTGAAATTCTTGTTGGTTAGAAACATGCTTGACACGCTAGAGTAGAGCTTCATAAGTTTGGATCATGTATTTGTATGTGTTTATGATAAAAAGTTTGACAAAAACCTTAGGAATCATTTTTACCGACGAAAACAACATAACCAAAAACATAGCAACCCTTACCGGAATTACTGTGCACAATCTGTAAGTCGGATTTATGATCCATCAATTTTAGGTGTTAGATCTATAAAATACGAAGATTCTCCAAGTTGAATGACTTAAATCCAATGTAAAATGAGCAAGATATGAATTTTCTACCAAAACACCCTACTGATTTTAGGGCTGTACGTAACAGTCCGGTTTGGAGCTAATTTCAGTGACCAAAACAAATTCAAATTTGATATTTGATAATGGAATCTTGTAGTTCGAAAAGATAGGAATCCATCGATACCTAATAGACCTCAATCGAAGCTATAGAACTCAAGATATTCAAGTTTTCATAAAGGACCCCAAATCCGAAAATGTTAAAAAACATTCTGCCTATTTTTGGAAAAAACTGCCTATTTTTGGAAAAAACCGGCCGGTTCAGTTTTTTTTCGGTTTTTCCATTTTCTTGGGTGGGGCCGGTTTGGGCATTTTTAGGCCGGTTCTTGGGTTGGTTCCAAAACAGAAAATGCTTGTAATTTTATACAAAATATTATAAAAATTTTAAATCTAACATTTTATGTCATTTGGTATTTATTAGAATTAATGGTTGATTAAACCTTACTAATTAAACGAAAAATGCTAAATTAATATGTTTAATTTCTGAAAAATCATAAAACTACTAATTAATTATTATTTAATATTAATTAAATAATAAGTATGATTAATTAAGAAATTAATTATTTTTTTTATAGTATTTAAGGTGTAAAGAGTACACTAATTAACTATTAATTAGTTAATAATTAGATAAAATTACTAATAAATTATTATTAAATAATAAATATGTGATTTAAGTATTTAATAATAATATAAGAAAGATAAAGTGAATAAATTAATTTTTATTTTTTAATTGAGAATTAAATAGTAAATAAAGATAAGTAATTAACAAATTATTATTTAATTAATATTAAATAATAATTAAAGAAAGGTAAAATTTATAAATTATTTATTTATTATTTAAATAATAAATAAAGATAATTTATTAATTAATTATTATTTAATTAACATTAAATAATAATTAAATGAAGATTAAATTAAAGGATTAATTATTTATTATTTAATTAAAATTAAATAATAAGTAAGGGTAATTGATTAATTAATTATTATTTAATTAACATTAAATAAAAATTAAATGAGGATTAAGTTATTAAATTATTTATTATTTAATTAAGATTAAATAAAAGGTAAGGATAATTAATTGACTTATTATTATTTAATTGATGTTAAATAATGATTAAAGAAGATTAAAATAAGTAAGTTAATTATTTATCATTTAATTATCAATTAATGATAAATAAGGAGAATTATTAGCACATAACAATTAATAATAGTTATCATTTATTATACCAATGATAAATGAGGTACTAAAACAATTGAAATAAATTGTTTAATAGTTTAAATAGTTAAGCGATGAATGTTTTAATTAATATTACTTAGAGAGAAGTAATATTTGATAATTAAGTCAATTACTTAAAATCAAATTAAGTAGATTAACCGAGTCAATAAGATGTTTGTGTTATGTGATAATTTTAGGCAATTAAACGAGAAGTAAATAATAAACTTAAATGTTTAAGTGAACAATTATGTGTTATACTAATCGGTAGACTGACTTATCAATGTTAGGTCTTCCGAAAGAGACTTATATTAAGCATTTAGCCGTAATTCGATAACCAGGCAAGTTCCCTAACTCAAACTCGAGTTATCTTTCTTTACTATATGCTAAGTGGTTTAATGTTTTAAATTATTCCACATCGAGATTATTGTCATTCACACATAGTGCAGTTGAATTACATGTTCTATTATTAAATCATGAAATACTCAAAGTGTTTGACCTCATGATCTGTTTAGAGATAAAGGTCTATGCCTTTGTTCGGCTAGACATATACGTGTTGAATTTTAAAAGCTATCAAAACCATAGTGGTACGGATTCCTAAACTGAGAAGAACAACCCTGAATGGGGAGTAACCTAAGTATCAGATACATGATATAAATACAATTAAATGTTATGCATATACATAGTGTGCGAGAGGTTGATCCCCTCAAGTACAGTTCTAAGATTATAACCTAAGGGGGTATATCAAGTGATTGATCCCTCAAACAGATGTTCATGGTCTGTTTAACCACTCAGCATTTAAATAATCAATTGTCTTTTATCATTTGAGCTTTGATTATACCAATGATATTATTGTTTCTAAATCCTTTGAGTTATTCATTTTTATTCATTCATAACATTCCTTATATTTATTCCATTAAAATTTGCTGAGCAAGCTAGTTACTCAATCTTACTATGTCATGAAATATATTGCAGTTAAACCTGAGAGTTCGAAGGCTGATAAAGGCAAAGAAAAGCTGAAACCCTAGATGCTTTGGGATTTAATGCCTAAGAATATATTTTTGTTTATCTCTGATGACATGTAACACGAACCATCTTTTATATATTTAAATTCGTGATGTATTTTATTAAGGTTACGAACCTTGGGACATGTAGTGAACCTTTCTATAAACAATATATGTTTATTTCATTCCGCATTAGTATATTATATTGTTTAGATGTGTATGGATGTACGGATTCGTGAACACCAAGTTCGAGGTACAAGTACCTGAATTTGAGGGTGTCACAAGAACTATCGGTGAAGTGAAGAAGCCGAACAAGACCAAAGGAAATAGGAAAGTGGCTTTTATTCAATAAGAAATGTCTCAAGAATCTATAACTCCTCAAGAATCTAAACCTTAAGATTCAGTACAAGGACATATGACAATGAAGGAAAAAGTAGAAGAGAAAAGAGAAAAAGAAATGTAGAAGGATGTTCTCTCACAGTCGGAAGAATCTTAAGAAGAAATTGCTCCATTATCACAGATTCTGATAAAGAAGAAAGGAAAGAAAGGGAAGAAAGCAAAAAAATAAAGAATATATACTTTTATTGAACAAAGTGGAGAAACGATCGCAGTGGAAGTTCCGATCGTGGAGATGCCCCAGATCGTAAAGGACACTACGATCGGTGAAGAGATCCCAATTGAAAAAGAACTAGAGGATGTTGATAATATGATGGCTGAGAAGACTTATGAGCCTGAGCCCCAAGGAAGTGATCAAGTGGATTGGTAGATTTAGATCCTAAGCCAAAGAAGCTATAAATTTTTTTAAAGAAGATGGTTGAGAAAAAACAAAAAAAAATCAGAATTGAGGAGTAAGAGAAGAGAGGATTCAGCTAATTCTGATGACTCTTTGAAGGTTAACAAAGTGATCTTAAGGGTTATCGATGAACTCAACAAGAGCAGTGAACTAGTGGTCATAAAGCCAGAGAATTCAGACTCTAAGGGGGAGCCATTATCTATTCCTAGAGCACCTCCTCAAGCAGTAACAACATCAACCTCATCAAGATTAGTAACCAGAATTATGCTTGAAGGAATAGAGGATCCTAATGCTCGACTCCCTGATACATTCACTGGACATGGAGCTGGACAGATGAGGTTGTTGGAATGAGCACAAATGAACTGTTTAAGTGCTTTATCACTCTGGCTATGGACAAACACTCAATTGATGTACTTCATGCCCTTACTTCCATTGTTGAAAGCATTAAGCTTATGAGATCATATCTTTTTGTGGTGGAGCTACTCAACTTTACCTAATCTAAAACTCATCTCACAAAACTTTTCAAGGGTTTTGTCTTATGCCACCTAGTTGTTGTGCAATGAGTCTCTTCAATTCTCTCAAATGTATGACCAAATAATCCTTATACGTGAGTCATTTTTCTGTGATGAATCTTCATTCTTGTTCTGCTATGATGAGATTATCGAGGCATCATCATCAATCTCGGAGCACTTTTCTAACATCTCAAGTTTCTCTACTAATTTCCCGATCGTGGAGTCTCAATACCCCACGATTGAAGAGAAATCAACATCTTCTCCTCAACCAAAACTGCTTGAATCCACACCTTCAACCTCTCATGTGCAAACCATTTCACACTCTCCCTCTCCTTTAAATCTTTCATCCTTAATCTATACACTTGTACATTCTCCTTTCTCCTTCCAAAAATAACATTCAGCAAGCTACTTCTGGAGCCTCTCCATCATATATACCTTCTACCTCTCACAATGAATATTTTGACCTAACACTTGTCACATATAATACTCTTCCATCTGATACTGTAAGACCCCGAATTTTATGAAATACAAAATTTAATTTTTCTTCATATATATATATATATTTTTTTGAAACAGTAAGTGGTTAAATTAACAAAATTGAAAGTTAAGGATGTTATGTGCAAATTTTATTTTGTCGGACAATATTCGCTTTGTCGGGGAATATTCGTTTGGTCGGGGAATATTCGTGCCGTACGACGGCGCCGAAATAATAAATTATTGGTGGACCCCACAACGGAATATTTGTCGGATATAGAAAACGACAGAAGTAACCTTTTTAAATAAAAATAGTCAACGGAACTGTTAAAATACCGGTGATAAAAGAATAGTAGCATACGGTAGTTTATGGTATTTTCTGTAGCACACGGTACTCTACAGTAACACACGGTATTGCATAGTATCTCATATTATTGGTCTGATAATTGACACCGTAACTGTTACGCATCATTTCATCGATAATTGTCACTGCATAATATTTTATATTATCAATTCAATAATTGTTGTTACACAGTATTTTGCATTATTGATTTAATAATTGTCATTACACTGTATTTTATATCATTGAGTCAATAATTGTTGTTGCACTGTTTTTAAAATTATTGAACCTAATAATTGTCACAGTAACATATGCACAGTAATTCACATTATTGAATCAATAATTGTCATTACACAGTAACGTATGCTTTATTTTACATTATTGTTATCTCTATTATGATGTTATTTAAACAGTTGTATTTCATTAATTTATTGACTTGATATCTAAGAGCTAACTATACTGTATTTATAACAATTAGTCATAATAATTGAATTGATAAAGTTATTTGTTTATAATATAAAGTTAGGTGATTATTAGGTGATATGAAATGAATGGTGTAGATTAAAGTGTGAATTATTGTTGAATAATTGAATTGATTTGTTTATAATATAAAGTTAGGTGATTATTAGGTGATATGAAATGAATGGTGTAGATTAAAGTGTGAATTATTGTTGAATAATTAAATTGATTTGTTTATAATATAAAGTTAGGTGATTATTAGGTGATATGAAATGAATGGTGTAGATTAAAGATAATATAATATTTGAAATGGATGGTGTAGATTAAAAGGTGATCTTTAAATGAATGGTTTAGATTAAATGAATGATAAGATTTTTGGCTATAAATAGAAGCATTAACTTAAGGATTTTTCATAAACTTCCTTACTTGTTCTTTCTTTCTCTCTCTAAATACTTCTTGTGAAAGTTCTCTCTAAGTGTGCTTAAGTCATCTTGAGTATTTGTGAAGATCTATAAGTATACGTGTACTGTTCAAGTTAATCAACCTCATTTAAATCAATATCCAGTCACGTGTTACGGTAAGGGATACCATCTTTTTCATCTTCCATTATTCAAACATACTATGGTAAGGGATTATCATTATTTGATTCTCGATAATAATATTGTTTCTTCCTTACTCATAAGACGTGCCTTTTATTTCCATGTATTAAATTGTGGGAATAACCTTACGGAGCGGATTGCCGCCTGTTGGTGAATAACCTTTCGTATTCATTCATTATTAATCTCTGAGAATAACCTTACGGAGCGGATTGCCGCCTGTTTGGTGAATAACTCTTTGTACTCAAATTCTATTAAATTGTGGGAATAACCTTACGGAGCGGATTGCCGCCTGTTTGGTGAATAACTCTTTGTACTCAAATTCTATTAAATTGTGGGAATAACCTTACGGAGCGGATTGCCGCCTGTTGGTGAATAACCTTTTGTATTAATTTCCTTCACCTTTTGTTAATCAAACCTGCTACGGTAAGGGATATTATTTTCTTTCATACTCCTAAATCGAAATTTATTATGGAACTATTGCTTCTATAATTCCTGAAAAAATTATATGTTCCATAATAGTTGAACTTCATTATTTCAACTGAACCTTCCTATTTACGTGAACCTTTCTATTGAATTGTAACCGTTATTCTGAACTGTGGATCTTGAATATCATTTTTAAATTTCACTCCACATCATGTTGACAATTTGGACATTATTTGAATCTGTACAAAGTAAACTTCCGATACTTATTGTTATCCTATTTCTTCTGTTCATCATTTATATCATTCTAATCATCCAAAAATCAAGCTGTTGTGAATATCTGTGGCCGGGGGCACAGATGTGATATATTTGTTGAACAGATGATAGGTTAAAGGCGATATAATAGGTTAAAGGCGATACATCTGTTCGGTGTCTTTTATGGCACGTGGTGAATGTTCTCTTTGGCCCGTAGTGCAAAGATGAACTGTTGTTTGGTATGATTATGACCAAAGGCTGAATCTGGTATAATCATGACCGTTGGTGTTATATTGAATGTCTTTGGCCTGTAGTGCAAAGATGAACTGTTGATCTGCATGATTATGATCAGGAACTGTGAATTTGTATTATCTTGACTAATGATATTTCAGATGATAAAAGTTGATGATGTTTTTCCTAAAAAGAGAACCGAGTGGACATTATAGTCTGCATTATTCTTCTAATAGATTACTCATTCCGCTGCTATTATTGATCTGAACGTTGTTTAAGAATTTAACTGCAGTTTTTGATATAAACCTTGTAGTCTATTGTATTCTATCAAGAACTCAGCTGTTGAAGACTAATGATAATTTATTCGTCATTATCTTAGTCATGATATTCTTTACTGGGCTATTTGAGCTCACCCTTTCTTTTGTTCCATTGTTTTTCAACAGGAGATGAAAACATAACAGGGTCTAGCCGGGGAATGGAGTGAGGGTCCGAGGAATAGTTATCATAGTCTTCACGTTTTGTAAAATAGTGTGGCAATAATAGTGAAGACTTAGTTGTGTATTATTATACACTGTATTGTTGTACGTTGTGCTTTGTTGTAATAATTTTGTTGTAGTCTTTTGACGACTCAAGTTTGGGCTGTGTGGGCCCAGATTTGGGGGCGTCACAGTTGGCATCAGAGCTTAGGGATATGATCTTTAATGGAGATCTGGGGTTAGAACTAGGAGGGGAGAGACGAATAGAATCAGTCACTAGTGTGTCCTACCTAAAATAGATTTTATTATCTAATGAGTCGATTTGAATGTAGGAACATGAAGTGATGAGTCAGTTTATTTGAACTAACATTTATTTTGTGACCACAGTTTAGTATGGCATCTGGAAATCAAGAGGTTAACTATGGAATGCCTGAAGCAAATGTAGCCGAGAATCAAGAGGCCCCAAACAATCCTCCTGCCAACTCAGGAAATAATGTTCCTGATAACATGATGAACGATGGATTCTTTAGGAATTTCATGCAGTTCATACAGAATCAAGGAAGAGGAAATCCAATCAATAATAACGGTAGAAACGCTGGCAATTTGAGGATGGTCACTGTTAAGCAATTTAAAGAATTAGGACCACCTGAATTCCACGGGAAGCCTGACCCACTCAAAGCGGAGGCATGGCTAAAGCAGACGACAAAAATACTTGATGTCTTACAATGCGCTGATGATCAGAAGGTGCCATTTGCCACTTTTATGTTACGAGGTGAGGCGGACCATTGGTAGGAAGCGGTAAAACGTATCCAACCTTCAGCACTCGAAATGTCTTGGACAGAATTCGAAGAACTGTTTAACGAGAAGTATTTCCCAGAAAGCATCCGCCATATGAAAGAGGTGGAATTCATTAAGCTGGAGCAGGGAAACATGACAGTCTCCCAATATGAAGCCAAGTTTGCCGAGTTATCTCGCTTTGCCACCCATCTTGTGGATGACGAAGCACGAATGAGTCGGATGTTCCTAAGAGGTTTGAGATTCAAAATTCGTCAACAACTTAGCTCTCATAAATTTAGTTTGTATTCAGATGTTGTGGATAGGGCTCAAAGGGTGGAGCAAACAGATGAAACATTGCAGCCAAGAGTTAATGATCAGCATAGAGAAAGGAGTGACAACAACCACAGGAACGAGAACCATCGAGGAGGTAACCAACACTTCGGTGGTAATTCCACACCAAATAACAGAAGAGGAGAATCTAGTGGGAACAATTTCAAAAGAAAGAGATTCCATAATAATTATGGAAGGGCACCAGCACCAGTACCAACACCAGCACCGACCCCAATTTCAAGGGGAGAAGATCGACCACCAGTGAGATGCTATAGGTGTGGTCAGGAAGGTCACATCAGCCCAAACTGTACACTGCAGTCCAAAAAGTGCTACAGTTGTGGGAAAGAGGGTCATCTTGCGCGGTTTTGTCCTGCCACAAAATCAAGTCCAGCTGCAATGATGATACCAAAAGCTAGCGCGGATAAGGGAAAATCTGTAGTTCAAGGGAGAGCTTTTGTTGTGACATCCCAAATGGCGCGAAACTCGAACGAGGTGATAACCGGTAAGCTATTCATAAATTCTCGTGAAGTCTACGCTTTGTTAGATACTGGCTCTACCCATTCTTTTATCTCACCTGCATGTGCTCAGCGTTTAAACTTAACTCCTGAAAACTTGGACTTTGACTTATCAGTTGAAACCCCATTAGGAGAAATGACCATTACATCTACTGTCTATAAATCTTGCCTAGTTCAAATCAACAACATCACATTACCTGTTGACCTTATTTCTTTGGAGATGCGTGAATTTGATGTGATTTTAGGAATTGATTGGTTGACTACCCATCATGCTAAAATTGATTGTTTTCATAAGATTATTAGTTTTCATATTCCTAATCAACCTGTCATGCAAATTCAAGCAACTAAACCATTGAAAGCTATAACTGTTATTTCTAGCCATAAAGCCATTCGTTTATTGAAAAACGGATGTCAAGCCTTTTTAGCCCATGTCACTGATTTGAACAAAAATACGTCAAACTTGAATGATATTCTCATTGTTAATGAGTTTCCTGACGTTTTTCCTGAAGAACTTCCTGGCTTACCCCCAAACCGTGAAATTGATTTTTATATTGATCTTGAACCCGGTACCAAGCCCATTTCCAAAGCTCCCTACCGAATGGCTCCCATTGAACTTCAAGAGTTAAAAGTCCAACTACAGGAATTGTTGGATACCGGTTTCATTCGTCCGAGTGCATCACCTTGGGGTGCTCCTGTTCTATTTGTGAAGAAGAAAGACGGGAGTATGAGATTGTGCATTGACTACCGAGAATTGAACCATGTCACCATCAAGAACAGGTACCCGTTACCTCGGATTGATGACATGTTTGATCAATTGCAAGGCGCTCAACATTTCTCAAAGATTGATCTCCGTTCTGGATATCATCAGTTAAAGGTTAAAGCTGAGGACATTCCAAAGACTGCTTTCAGAACTCGTTATGGGCATTATGAGTTCTTAGTCATGCCTTTTGGACTAACTAATGCTCCTGCAGCTTTCATGGACATGATGAACCGGATATTCAAGGAACATTTGGATCATTTTGTGGTTGTCTTTATTGATGACATCCTCATATACTCCAAGAGTCGCGAGGATCATGAACAACACCTGAGATTGATACTACAAAAGCTCCGTGAAAACAAATTATATGCCAAGTTGAAGAAATGTGAGTTCTGGCTTGAGGAGGTCGCGTTTCTTGGGCATGTGATTTCTAGTCAAGGAATATCAGTCGATCCTGCGAAGATTGAAACGGTACTAAATTGGGAACAACCCAAAACAGTAACCGAAGTCCGAAGTTTTCTGGGTCTAGCTGGTTATTATCGGAGATTCGTAGAAGGATTTTCTCGAATCGCCACTCCATTAACGCAGCTTACTCGGAAAAGCACAAAATTCATATGGAGCGAGGAATGCGAGAAAAGTTTCCAAGAACTCAAGAAGAGACTGGTTTCAGCTCCTGTTCTGACCATACCATCAGGATCAGGAGAATTTGTTATCTACAGCGATGCTTCTGGCAAAGGTCTAGGTTGTGTCCTTATGCAACATGGAAATGTTATAGCCTACGCCTCTCGACAACTCAAAGATTATGAGAAAAATTATCCTACTCATGATCTAGAGTTGGCAGCAGTCGTTTTCGCGTTGAAGATCTGGAGACACTACTTGTACGGAGAAAAAGTGGATATCTATACGGATCATAAAAGTCTCAAGTATTTCTTCACCCAGAAGGAACTCAACATGCGACAACGACGTTGGCTTGAGCTGTTAAAGGATTATGACCACACAATCCAGTATCACCCGGGAAAGGCGAACGTTGTAGCTGACGCTTTGAGCAGAAAATCTTATGCGAGTACAAGTGCATTGCTGACAACACAAAAGTGTATTTTGTACGACTTGCAAAAGATGGAGATAGAGCTAAAGACACCAGGGACCCACTCGAAGATTGCTCACGTGCGAGTAGAACCAACTTTAATCGATAAAATTAAAGCTGCTCAAGCTACCGATCCAGAACTGATAAACATGATAAAGAAAGTACAAGAAGGTGCCATTCCCGAAGCAAGAATCGACGAGAAAGGAATACTTCGAGTCAACTCTCGACTCTGTGTTCCTAACGATCCTGAATTAAAGCATAAAATCATGATGGAGGCACACAACACGCCGTTTGCAATCCACCCAGGAGGTACCAAGATGTATCGAGATCTTCGACATACATTTTGGTGGAACAATATGAAAAGAGAGATTGCAGAGTTTATCTCAAGGTGCCTAACTTGTCAACGTGTCAAGGCAGAACATCAAGTTCCTAAAGGTCCATTACAATCACTTGAAGTTCCCGAATGGAAGTGGGAACACATCAATATGGACTTCGTGACGGGTCTTCCAAAAGTTTCTCAAGGCTTAGATGCAATTTGGGTGATCGTAGATAGATTGACCAAATCTGCTCATTTCTTGCCTATACGAGAAAACTTTTCACTTGAACGTCTTGCCGGTATGTACATAAATGAGATCGTGAGATTACATGGCATGCCAGTTTCCATAGTTTCTGATCGAGATCCTAGATTCACTTCACGCTTTTGGATCAGTCTACAAAAAGCTATGGGCACTGAACTACGTTTTAGTTCTGCATACCATCCTCAAACGGACGGACAATCGGAAAGGACGATCCAGACCCTCGAAGATCTTTTGAGACTTTGTGTATTAGACTTCAAAGGAAGTTGGGATAAGTACTTGCCATTGGTGGAATTTTCTTACAACAACAGTTACCAAGCAAGCATAGGCATGGCTCCATTCGAGGCTTTATATGGAAGGAAGTGTCGCTCTCCAATATGTTGGAATGAGGTAGGAGAAGCAAAATTGTTGGGACCCGAGTTGGTACGCTTGACGACCGAAAAGATCCAAATGATCCGACAACGAATACAGACCGCACAAGAACGACAAAAGAGTTATGCTGATCTTCATCGGAGAGACGAAAGTTTCAACGTCGGAGATCATGTATTCTTACGTGTTTCTCCATGGAAAGGGGTTACGAGATTCGGAAAGAGAGGAAAGCTCAACCCTCGATTTATTGGCCCATTTGAAATCCTCGATCGAATAGGAACCGTAGCCTACAGACTAGCCCTACCACCAAGTATGTCTCGCATCCATAACGTTTTTCACGTATCTATGTTACGTAAATATGTGAAGGACCCAAACCACGTCATTGAGTTAGAACCAGACGTTATAGCAGAAGATTTAACATACGAGGAGGTACCTGTTAAGATCCTGGATAAGAAGGAGCAGATCCTACGCTCAAAGGTTATACCTCAAGTTAAGGTTTTATGGAGGAACCAAGATACTGAGGAAATGACCTGGGAGCTAGAATCTGAGATGAAATCTAAGTATCCTTACCTCTTCGATATGTCAGGTACGTCAATTTCGGGGACAAAATTTCATAAGGAGGGGAGGTTGTAAGACCCCGAATTTTATGAAATACAAAATTTAATTTTTCTTCATATATATATATTTTTTTTTGAAACAGTAAGTGGTTAAATTAACAAAATTGAAAGTTAAGGATGTTATGTGCAAATTTTATTTTGTCGGACAATATTCGCTTTGTCGGGGAATATTCGTTTGGTCGGGGAATATTCGTGCCGTACGACGGCGCCGAAATAATAAATTATTGGTGGACCCCACAACGGAATATTTGTCGGATATAGAAAACGACAGAAGTAACCTTTTTAAATAAAAATAGTCAACGGAACTGTTAAAATACCGGTGATAAAAGAATAGTAGCATACGGTAGTTTATGGTATTTTCTGTAGCACACGGTACTCTACAGTAACACACGGTATTGCATAGTATCTTATATTATTGGTCTGATAATTGACACCGTAACTGTTACGCATCATTTCATCGATAATTGTCACTGCATAATATTTTATATTATCAATTCAATAATTGTTGTTACACAGTATTTTGCATTATTGATTTAATAATTGTCATTACACTGTATTTTATATCATTGAGTCAATAATTGTTGTTGCACTGTTTTTAAAATTATTGAACCTAATAATTGTCACAGTAACATATGCACAGTAATTCACATTATTGAATCAATAATTGTCATTACACAGTAACGTATGCTTTATTTTACATTATTGTTATCTCTATTATGATGTTATTTAAACAGTTGTATTTCATTAATTTATTGACTTGATATCTAAGAGCTAACTATACTGTATTTATAACAATTAGTCATAATAATTGAATTGATAAAGTTATTTGTTTATAATATAAAGTTAGGTGATTATTAGGTGATATGAAATGAATGGTGTAGATTAAAGTGTGAATTATTGTTGAATAATTGAATTGATTTGTTTATAATATAAAGTTAGGTGATTATTAGGTGATATGAAATGAATGGTGTAGATTAAAGTGTGAATTATTGTTGAATAATTAAATTGATTTGTTTATAATATAAAGTTAGGTGATTATTAGGTGATATGAAATGAATGGTGTAGATTAAAGATAATATAATATTTGAAATGGATGGTGTAGATTAAAAGGTGATCTTTAAATGAATGGTTTAGATTAAATGAATGATAAGATTTTTGGCTATAAATAGAAGCATTAACTTAAGGATTTTTCATAAACTTCCTTACTTGTTCTTTCTTTCTCTCTCTAAATACTTCTTGTGAAAGTTCTCTCTAAGTGTGCTTAAGTCATCTTGAGTATTTGTGAAGATCTATAAGTATACGTGTACTGTTCAAGTTAATCAACCTCATTTAAATCAATATCCAGTCACGTGTTACGGTAAGGGATACCATCTTTTTCATCTTCCATTATTCAAACATACTATGGTAAGGGATTATCATTATTTGATTCTCGATAATAATATTGTTTCTTCCTTACTCATAAGACGTGCCTTTTATTTCCATGTATTAAATTGTGGGAATAACCTTACGGAGCGGATTGCCGCCTGTTGGTGAATAACCTTTCGTATTCATTCATTATTAATCTCTGAGAATAACCTTACGGAGCGGATTGCCGCCTGTTTGGTGAATAACTCTTTGTACTCAAATTCTATTAAATTGTGGGAATAACCTTACGGAGCGGATTGCCGCCTGTTTGGTGAATAACTCTTTGTACTCAAATTCTATTAAATTGTGGGAATAACCTTACGGAGCGGATTGCCGCCTGTTGGTGAATAACCTTTTGTATTAATTTCCTTCACCTTTTGTTAATCAAACCTGCTACGGTAAGGGATATTATTTTCTTTCATACTCCTAAATCGAAATTTATTATGGAACTATTGCTTCTATAATTCCTGAAAAAATTATATGTTCCATAATAGTTGAACTTCATTATTTCAACTGAACCTTCCTATTTACGTGAACCTTTCTATTGAATTGTAACCGTTATTCTGAACTGTGGATCTTGAATATCATTTTTAAATTTCACTCCACATCATGTTGACAATTTGGACATTATTTGAATCTGTACAAAGTAAACTTCCGATACTTATTGTTATCCTATTTCTTCTGTTCATCATTTATATCATTCTAATCATCCAAAAATCAAGCTGTTGTGAATATCTGTGGCCGGGGGCACAGATGTGATATATTTGTTGAACAGATGATAGGTTAAAGGCGATATAATAGGTTAAAGGCGATACATCTGTTCGGTGTCTTTTATGGCACGTGGTGAATGTTCTCTTTGGCCCGTAGTACAAAGATGAACTGTTGTTTGGTATGATTATGACCAAAGGCTGAATCTGGTATAATCATGACCGTTGGTGTTATATTGAATGTCTTTGGCCTGTAGTGCAAAGATGAACTGTTGATCTGCATGATTATGATCAGGAACTGTGAATTTGTATTATCTTGACTAATGATATTTCAGATGATAAAAGTTGATGATGTTTTTCCTAAAAAGAGAACCGAGTGGACATTATAGTCTGCATTATTCTTCTAATAGATTACTCATTCCGCTGCTATTATTGATCTGAACGTTGTTTAAGAATTTAACTGCAGTTTTTGATATAAACCTTGTAGTCTATTGTATTCTATCAAGAACTCAGCTGTTGAAGACTAATGATAATTTATTCGTCATTATCTTAGTCATGATATTCTTTACTGGGCTATTTGAGCTCACCCTTTCTTTTGTTCCATTGTTTTTCAACAGGAGATGAAAACATAACAGGGTCTAGCCGGGGAATGGAGTGAGGGTCCGAGGAATAGTTATCATAGTCTTCACGTTTTGTAAAATAGTGTGGCAATAATAGTGAAGACTTAGTTGTGTATTATTATACACTGTATTGTTGTACGTTGTGCTTTGTTGTAATAATTTTGTTGTAGTCTTTTGACGACTCAAGTTTGGGCTGTGTGGGCCCAGATTTGGGGGCGTCACAGATACTCCCACTCCAAAACTAGAAAGGGTTTCTGTAATTCCATCAAAAATCCAAATTGTTGATCTTATGGGACTACTGTCTGTTGATATTGATGAAGACCTTAAGGATAATATGAAAGAACTCACTAAACGTTTAGACAAGGTCATTACTGCTGTCGAGAGAGTTCCAGCTGCTATGGGCAAAGAATTTGCCATAAAGATGAGAAGAATGCTACAAGAGATGGTTGATAGTCTTCGTGAAAAAGATAAGATTTTCTTGAACACAATTAATGAACAGAAGAAAGCTATCGTGGAATATCATAAAGCAAATGATGCCAGCATCAAACTCCTAAATGACAAAAATCTCCAGCTCAGTGCTCATCACATTGAACTCAATCAGGAGGTCACAAAGCAACTAATAAAATCGATACAGTCCTCGAAACCACATAAAATGCTATGACTATGGTCCATCGGCAACAAATTGACGTTAAACAAAGATTGTAAGAAAACAGACAAGATATTGTCACCTCAAATCAACAACTACAAGAAATTGTCATTGGTGTTCAGTAGCTCACCAAGAGGTCTCCCTATTAACTGATGACAAAAAGGGGGAGAAGAAAAGGACGAGATCTTCAATTCAAAGGGAGCAAGGTGGACAGAGAAGTCAAGGTCAGGGTGTGAGATCAAGGTGTTCCTCTCCACCTATAGCACAAAATTTGCCATTGGAAAGGTCAATCATTTTCTAGAACTTCTTAACGAGAGTCGTGACATAAAATCACCGATACTGGTATGAGACCACCAAGTGATGATTCAATGTTTGTAAACAAGATGTCTAAAGGTGTCTACATTCCAGGAGAACAACAATTCAATATGTATGATCTCTGTTCTAGGGACACGATTGAAGAAATCTCTAAATTAAGAAAAAGAGAAACAAAAGGAAAGAAAAATTACAATCATAGAAGAAAAGCCGGAAGAAGAAACCCGCCAAGTAGGAAGAGGAGTAGAAGATGAATAAATTTTTCTCTGTAAACTGTAAGACTTTAATATTCAAAAATCAATGACTTCATACTTGTGATTTACAAATACAGTTTCTCACTGTATTTTAAGTCATGTTTAATTTTATGTAGTACTACATGTTTAAATTTTGAATAGTGATGTATGAGTAAATTGATATTTTGAGACTGCTGATTTTGTCAATATTAAATGGGGGGGATTGTTAGGAACTGTATGTTTGATTTAATGATGACATGATCGCTTACATTGATGATGTTTGATAAAAGTATATTTGCCAAAATAGCATTTGTAAAGTCCTTTACTGTCTCGTATTGTACAAGAACTTAGTTTAGAAAAGAACAAATATGTTAGGTTGATCTTATGAGAAAAAATATTGTATAGAGTTTAGTATAGATCATATTGATGGCATCTATAGATCGTATAACAATAGGAAGATCGCATTGCACGGTTAGATCATATTGGAAGTTAAGATCGTATAACATAAGGAAGATCGTATTACAAAGACTGATCGTATTGCAAGACAAGTTCATATAACAACAGGCGGATCGCATTACGAAATTAAAATCGTATTGCAATTCTAATTCGTATAGAAGAAGAAGATCGTATAAAGGCCTAATTCGTATTAAAGCATGCATGATCGTACAACAATATATCCTCTATATGATTAGCTCATTTCCTATAGTAGTAAAAGTTGTCAAAATACTGACAATGGAAACATCATGGCATGAAGGGCTCGATGCAAATCTTTCCAAGTCAAAGCTAAAATCTAAATTCTAAAAATGTTTGTGTCTACTGGCTAGTTGACGTTGAAAGATTAATCAAAGAATTACTATATTTGGAAGTCTGGTGAGCTAACACAGCAGAAAGACGTTTTACCTAAACATAAAAATGCTCGCAGAAGATATCTCAAGAATAAAAGCAATTAATGATCAATGGCTATATTGCAACAAAAATATTTCTAAAATACTATAAAAAGATCGAGCATAATTCAATTTAAGAAGAAAAAAAAACTTTGAAGAAATTATGCCAGGATTAAAAGCCACTATACGAAAAACTGAACTACTTGTATAAGTTGCTAATTTCCTGAGAATAGAATCGTATTACAAACTTAGCAGCAACACACAAATATCTTTGTCCACAACCTGTCTTTGTGACAATCTTCCAAGTCTTAGTGACTTGAAAAGATCTAAGTGATCTGAACTAAGTGTCCATGTTTTATAAGACTAAGTGACTCAGAGGAACATTGATGGTTCGGTTGTAACTGATCTTTGTGATCACATCTTTAGTGGAATTCCTACTCGTGGAGTATAAGAGTAAAGTATGAGTTATTCAATCTTCGAACCACTTAAACTTTATTGTCTCCTTTTATTATTTGCATTTCTTCACGTAGTTTCTGTCATAAACTTAACTGTGATCGTGTGTGACTCCATCTCAAAAGTATATTTGTTTATTATGATCTAAGGGGAATTCTTAAAATTACATTCCGATGTGCATAATCATTATTGAGCAACTTATCTTAAATTAACTTTAAAGTTATTAAAAGTTTTTGAAAAGACATATTCAATCCCCCCTTTTAGATCTTTTATGTGCCTCTGAAAAACTACAATAGTAATTTTCCTTATTGCTAGAAAGAATTTCACTACCTCTTTTAAAGCCTCTAGCGATAGAATCTAAATCCATTTCATTCACAGCCCTTGAATATTATGATGAACAATCATAGATGTGATCGTTGGAATAATATTTTCAATAATCGGTTGTCATGGATGAATTCTTATATATATATATATATATATATATATATATATTGCCAGCAACCTAATAATAAATTTTATTTATTATTTTCCACCAAGGAAACCACCATCCTTTGCTAGAGCACACCTTCTAGGAAATAACTACCACTATTTCCACCATATCCACTTTTTCTATAGCAAAATTTTCAAAAACACCAATTACCAAAGAGTAAGCACGCTGCACTTACTCTCTCTCTCTCTCTCTTTATATATATATATATATATATATATATATATATATATATATAAAGAGAGAGAGAGAGAGAGAGAGAAAGAATGATCCAAGTCCAAAGTTGGACCAGAGCATTTATCCATTCAACTCAATCTTGTTCGTTCGCTGTGAAATTGAAAGGTTTAGAAAAAATGACACCACATAACAATTGTGCGGTACTTAACAAACTGTTATGCGGTATATGACCCACATAAAAAAATATCAAATTATCCCTCAACTTGCCAAAAAAGCACTGCATAATTTTTATATAGTACCTATTGGAGTCGCATAACAATTATACGATACTACAAAAGATAAGTTTCATATCATATATCTATAATCATTAAGAAATAATACACGAACACTGCAGAATCAATTAAGGAAACAATTTCATCCAAAGACTAAACTAACAAACTTTCACAGAATTCATCCGAGACAAAAAAAATAAAAAATTGAATGGAACAAATTGAATTTAACATAGATTGATTTGACACATCGAAGTAAAAAAAATGAAATATAGTAATATTTTATTCTCCATGTTCATAATCAAAGAAGCAAAAATAGAAGATATAAACTTTAATTTATGAATTCCTTCCAAATTTATGCCATGCTAACTGCAAATTACAATTATCAAAACATTCTAAGTCGTCGTACTGGTCGTTAACAGATAATTATAAATAAATACGAATACACGAAGAGAGAGAAAGAGAGGAATATGTGAACCCTAGTAGAAGAATGTTACTTACACTTGTTACGAATGGGGAAGAAAAAAAAAGAATTAAAGCGTCGACTTGAAGAAAACGAAGAGCGCGTGAGGGATTACAATTATCTCGACTTACTATCTGCATCTATGTCAAATGTAAGAAGTTGTTGTTACCGCATAATTGTTATGCGGTATTACTAGGTACCGCATAACAATTGTGCAATTCCCCCCCCCCCCCTCTATCGTGAATCTTTTTTTATCTTTTGTTCATATCGCACAATTATTATGTGATACAATTATGTACTGTATAACAATTGTGTGATTCCTTTTTTTTTTTTGTGCGGTTCTCTCTATCTCTCTCTTTCTTTTTCTTCTACCGTGACTCTTTTCTTATCCTTGTTGTGACGCCCCCAAATCTGGGCCCACACAGCCCAAACTTGAGTCGTCAAAATACTACAACAAAATTATTACAACAAAGCACAACGTACAACAATACAGTGTATAATAATACACAACTAAGTCTTCACTATTATTGCCACACTATTTTACAAAACGTGAAGACTATGATAACTATTCCTCGGACCCTCACTCCATTCCCCGGCTAGACCCTGTTATGTTTTCATCTCCTGTTGAAAAATAATGGAACAAAAGAAAGGGTGAGCTCAAATAGCCCAGTAAAGAATATCATGACTAAGATAATGACGAATAAATTATCATTAGTCTTCAACAGTTGAGTTCTTGATAGAATACAATAGACTACAAGGTTTATATCAAAAACTGCAGTTAAATTCTTAAACAACGTTCAGATCAATAATAGCAGCGGAATGAGTAATCTATTAGAAGAATAATGCAGACTATAATGTCCACTCGGTTCTCTTTTTAGGAAAAACATCATCAACTTTTATCATCTGAAATATCATTAGTCAAGATAATACAAATTCACAGTTCCTGATCATAATCATGCACATCAACAGTTCATCTTTGTACTACGGGCCAAAGATATTCAATATAGCACCAACGGTCATGATTATACCAGATTCAGCCTTTGGTCATAATCATACCAAACAACAGTTCATCTTTGCACTACGGGCCAAAGAGAACATTCACCACGTGCCATAAAAGACACCGAACAGGTGTATCGCCTTTAACCTATTATATCGCCTTTAACCTATCATCTGTTCAACAAATATATCACATCTGTGCCCCCGGCCACAGATATTCACAACAGCTTGATTTTTTGATGATTAGAATGATATAAATGATGAACAGAAGAAATAGGATAACAATAAGTATCGGAAGTTTACTTTGTACAGATTCAAATAATGTCCAAATTGTCAACATGATGTGGAGTGAAATTTAAAAATGATATTCAAGATCCACAGTTCAGAATAACGGTTACAATTCAATAGAAAGGTTCACGTAAATAGGAAGGTTTAGTTGAAATAATGAAGTTCAACTATTATGGAACATATAATATTTTCAGGAATTATAGAAGCAATAGTTCCATAATAAATTTCGATTTAGGAGTATGAAAGAAAATAATATCCCTTACCGTAGCAGGTTTGATTAACAAAAGGTGAAGGAAATTAATACAAAGGGTTATTCACCAACAGGCGGCAATCCGCTCCGTAAGGTTATTCCCACAATTTAATAGAATTTGAGTACAAAGAGTTATTCACCAAACAGACGGCAATCCGCTCCGTAAGGTTATTCTCAGAGATTAATAATGAATGAATACGAAAGGTTATTCACCAACAGGCGGCAATCCGCTCCGTAAGGTTATTCCCACAATTTAATACATGGAAATAAAAGGCATGTCTTATGAGTAAGGAAGAAACAATATTATTATCGAGAATCAAATAATGATAATCCCTTACCATAGTATGTTTGAATAATGGAAGATGAAAAAGATGGTATCCCTTACCTCAACACGTGACTGAATATTGATTTAAATGAGGTTGATTAACTTGAACAGTACACGTATACTTATAGATCTTCACAAATACTCAAGATGACTTAAGCACACTTAGAGAGAACTTTCACAAGAAGTATTTAGAGAGAGAAAGAAAGAACAAGTAAGGAAGTTTATGAAAAATCCTTAAGTTAAGGCTTCTATTTATAGCCAAAAATCTTATCATTCATTTAATCTAAACCATTCATTTAAAGATCATCTTTTAATCTACACCATCCATTTCAAATATTATATTATCTTTAATCTACACCATTCATTTCATATCACCTAATAATCACCTAACTTTATATTATAAACAAATCAATTTAATTATTCAACAATAATTCACACTTTAATCTACACCATTCATTTCATATCACCTAATAATCACCTAACTTTATATTATAAACAAATCAATTCAATTATTCAACAATAATTCACACTCTAATCTACACCATTCATTTCATATCACCTAATAATCACCTAACTTTATATTATAAACAAATAACTTTATCAATTCAATTATTATGACTAATTGTTATAAATACAGTATAGTTAGCTCTTAGATATCAAGTCAATAAATTAATGAAATACAACTGTTTAAATAACATCATAATAGAGATAACAATAATGTAAAATAAAGCATACGTTACTGTGTAATGACAATTATTGATTCAATAATGTGAATTACTGTGCATATGTTACTGTGACAATTATTAGGTTCAATAATTTTAAAAACAGTGCAACAACAATTATTGACTCAATGATATAAAATACAGTGTAATGACAATTATTAAATCAATAATGCAAAATACTGTGTAACAACAATTATTGAATTGATAATATAAAATATTATGCAGTGACAATTATCGATGAAATGATGCGTAACAGTTACGGTGTCAATTATCAGACCAATAATACGAGACACTATGCAATACCGTGTGTTACTGTAGAGTACCGAGTGCTACAGAAAATACCAATAACTATCGTATGCTACTATTCTTTTATCACCGGTATTTTAACAGTTCCGTTGACTATTTTTATTTAAAAAGGTTATTTCTGTCGTTTTCTATATCCGACAAATATTTCGATGTGGGGTCCACCAATAATTTGTTATTTCGGCGCCGTCGGACCAAACGAATATTCCCCGACCAAACGAATATTGTCCGACAAAATAAAATTTGCACATAACATCCTTAACTTTTAACTTTATCGATTTAACCACTTACTGTTTCAAAAAAATATATATATGAAGAAAAATTAAATTTTGTATTTCATAAAATTCGGGGTCTTACACTTGTTCCTACCACATAATTGTTATGCAGTAACTGTTATGTGGTACAACTAGGTATCGCGTAACAATTATGCTGTTTTTTTCCTACCGCGACTATTTTCGTATCCTTTGTTCCTACTGCACAATTATTATGTGGTACTTAGTTGTACCATATAACAATTGTGCTAGTTTTTTTTTGTACCGCATAATAATTGTGTAGTATTTTTTTGACAAATTGAGGAATAATTTGGTAATTTTTTATGCAGGTCATATACTGCATAATAGTTTGTTAGACACCGCATAACTGTTACGCGATATCATTTTTTAAAATTTTTCAGTCATGCAACGAACGAATAAAATTGAGTAAAATGAATAAATACTCCTCTCCAACTTTGAACCTATATATATATGTATATATATATAGGGGAATGATCCATAACAAACGTTTGCTATGGACACTATTCTAGCAAATTCATCTTCAACCGTTGAAATAATGATTTTAATGAATAGGATGGAGTCACACCCGCTATCTAAGATAACGGGTAGGAGAAAAAAAAAAAAAAATCTCAGTCCACCCGTCATCTTAGTTGACGGGTGGAGTTTTGTTTCTTGTCTTTTTTTTTTTTTTTTTTTAATCTAAGTTTAACAAAATCAAAAAAAATAAAATCCCACTCATCATCTTAGTTGATGGATGGAGTTTTGTTTTCTTTTGTTTTTATTTTTTTAATATAAGTTTAACAAAAAAAAAAAAATTTTCCCACCCGTCATCTTAGTTGACGGGTGGAGTGTTTAGTTTTTTTTTTTTTAATATAACTTTAACAAAAAAAAAATTCCCACCCGTCATCTTAGTTCCCGAATTTAAATGTAATAGTTATATTTAATTTAATTTATTCTTGCACCCTAGGTTTGACCATTTGGTTTATTTGGTGGCTCGAATAAACCAAACTAGAATAAAAGTCCATAATCAATCCAAGTAGAATATAGTATTCTATATGTACATGCTTATTTATATATATTATATATTATTAAACATGTTTCGCATGTTAATTAATATGACGCGTATTTTATATATATATGTGCATGTGCGCTAAACATGATGAGACAATTAATATTAATAAACCCCTCATGATGTAGAATAAATATTAATTAATTTATATTATCAATTAATTGAGAAATCTCACACCTCAAAAGCCAAAGGCACCCAAATTGTTTCTCTCTCTGAATGTGGCTTAAAACTGAGAAAGAAAAGAATACAAAAAATCAAACTATAATAAAATGTATATAACTGGGCTAAAAACATTACAGGCCTAAATAACATAACACGCCCATGCTGTTGTTTAGAATTTTACTAGTATTTTCTAGCATGCGAGGAGGTCTATTGCCCCCTATGTCATTAAGGTGGCTTCGCCCCTTCATGGGACAATTCATGTGCCAATGCATTTGGTACCGTAGACTATACTTCTTGCCTGTTAGACCTCGGATATTGTATTTTCACGATCATATTGTCCAAAAAAAATATGCCTATGGGTGTAATCAATCGCTAAAGCAAATTAAAAGAACCCGTATCTGGAAAATTGAGTTGTTATCTAGCCATTTTTATCAGAACAAAGAGGAGTCATAACATTTTCAATTCTAATTATATGTTAAATACGAAAAGGCAGAAAAATATAATTATAACGAGGATTGTATCTCAAGCACATCATAATCAGATCAATGAAGTATAAGCTTGCCATATTCTCATTTGATCAGCCCATTTTAATTACTATATGGTTCTTTAAAGCATACTAACCGCGATACATCCAGATATACATGTGTCTGTGTTTAATTGATGGTAATTTGGAATTGATTCTGGAAGAGCAAATAGGGATGTTTTATAGTAATATTGAATTGATGTGTCAGTCATCAGTTTAGCTAATACTCGCTACATCCGATTTTGTGCATCATGCTTTTGATTCCCAAAATGTTTGTGACACTTGGAAACTCATTCAATTTTAGCCTTGCATTAAATAACCCTTTTGAAAAATGGAGAAAAGGGAGATAATTTTAATTGTCAATGCTTTGATGTATGTAAACAAGGATATATATGGAATAAATTGGTCAACTTCCCCCCCCCCCCCCCCCCCCCCCCCCCCCCTCTTCTTATGCTGTGTTCTCAATTGACTATCGCATACGATATGGTGGAGGGAGTATCATTATTGATAATATTTAAACTAAAAATGTAAGCATAAATTGTGCTGTGACTTGTTTCTTTCCTACTTGTTTGGTGTTGTCTAGGGACTAGGATCGTGCATTCATTTTATGTTTGGACAATTTTTGCCTCTATTAAAATTTTGATAATGAAACAATCCTTGGCATTGAGTTTTATCGTTTATATGTAAAATTTGTGGCTACTACATTGACCGGTCTACATTTTATCACAACCACCTTGATGACTGCTGTTCTCAGGTGGCTGGGATGTATCCAGTTTTCCCATCTTCTGTTGTTCGACCTGTATCTTGTTTTCTGGAAGTTGTATCGGACAATGTGCAATACTCAAGGGACACTAAGCTTAGCATTGTATTAGTTCTTCTGGGTGTTGCAGTCTGTACTGTTACTGATGTGAGTGTCAACACCAAGGGTTTCATTGCTGCCTTTGTGGCAGTTTGGAGCACTTCTTTGCAGCAGTATGTAAGTTATCTTTCACTGAATCTATGGTCTTATATAAGTTGGCAATGGGAAAATTGGGTAATGGTCTTTGGCCTTCGGCCTTCAGGTCATGTAGGTTTGACTAGAAAAGAAAGAAAAATATAAAAATATTTAAATGTATTATTAGCGTCATAAATTTGCTATCCAATCACGCTCATTTCTGCTGCTTCTTGTGCCCATTATCTGTTAGGAATCTTGGGATATAGTGTTAGCAGGTCTTTTTTGGTGCTTAGAAACTTGAAATCAAATTCTAAATGTTTAAGATGGCAAGACTGTGCTAAGATATTATATTTATAAAAATCTGTTCAGTTTAAATTTTAAATTATCATTTCTCAGCCCCAGCTGAGTGGCATTTTCTAATGTGCTCCTTCCATTGTATTGTTCATGTGCAGTTTGTACATTTTCTTCAGAGGAAGTATTCACTGGGATCTTTCGAGCTAGTAGGGCATACAGCACCGGCACAGGCCGTATCTCTGCTGTTATTAGGGCCTTTTCTGGACTACTGGCTGACAAATGAAAGCGTTTATGCCTATCATTATAGTTTAGTACCTGTGGTAAGTATATCAAAAATCTAAATATGAAGGTTAACATAATGAGCTTATGTTGCATACATTTAATATTTTACTCTTCATTCAAATACCTTCCTTTGAAGTCTTGCCATATGTTTGGTATGGTTCAATGCACAATTTGGTGAACCGTGGTATGTCAATCTTTTTGAGTATACGCATAACAAATGTGGTACCCAGGGAACATGGATTATGCCTGCAGTACTTTTAATTTCATGTTGTTTGCGTGATTACATAGTTGTTAGAAAGTCTCAAAGCTCTCCGTTTAGTCTAGCTGGGGCCAATAATCTCTCTAGTTTGAGACCTTGAAAACATTGCTTAAACAAATTGTTGAAATCAAGTAATGCATCTAGGCACAAAATGATTATGAGATGTTGACACTGGTTTGTGAGATATATTTATTTATTATAATTCCACATCATTCATATGTCATAGCCTCCTGGGTGACACAACGACATGCCTCATTCAAGGGTCTGAAATTATTTTGATTTAAAGCATTATTTCTTGTTTTGCTGATTGTAAAAATCCGTGACCAGTGTTAGAACTCATGTAAAGAAATTCTCTTCCACTTGAAGGTTTTCAATTTCAATTTAGGGTCATATAGTGATGGGCTTTCACCGATTAACATTTGTTGTGCTGATATGGTGATTTTGAATCTAAGCTTCAAATTTTAGCTCGTTCATAATTGGGCACTATCATGTGTACAAAACATGGAAGATGCATATAACAGTCTACTGTATGCTTCTATGTGTGACCGTATGTAGTTGGAGTTGATGACTTAATGGACTATCAATCTGTATCCTTTAGTTGCGGGTGGAATTTGAAAAACATGTGACATACAGATGCATTCAGAGGTCCTCTGATCATAGGAGAGGCGTAGTTAAGAAAGATTCTTTAGGTTCTGGTGATATTTGAATGGAATGCTGGTGGAGGATGCTCCTACTGCATTATAAGGGCCACACACATAATTGCATATTTCCATTCACACAATTTTATTGTTGTTTGTGGACTGTAGTTAATGATCAGAGTTTATCATTTTTCTATGCAGTTGTTCATTGTCCTGTCTTGCACTATTGCAATAGGGACCAATCTCAGCCAATTTATCTGCATTGGCAGATTCACAGCAGTGTCATTCCAAGTGCTCGGCCATATGAAGACTATTCTTGTCCTAACCTTGGGATTCTTATTATTTGGTAACCAGGGTCTCAATCTACTTGTAGTTCTAGGTATGATTATTGCCATAGTGTTGATGATTTGGTATGGTAATGCCTCATCTAAACCCGGAGGAAAACAGCGCCAGTGTTTCTAGTCCAAGCAACAAAGTCGAAAAGCAAAATGGGTTATTATCTGAATCCAGTGATCTTGATGAGAAGGTTTAGAGTTCACAGGGATATAGATTCATAATGAAAAGAATTTTACCTTCTACCTCAGCAGATTCAGAGTCACTTTTACTAATAGCGGTCAGATTCATTATAGCCTTGTGTTCGAGTCGGTTGTTACTAATTTTTTTTCTCATTGTTCGATCATTTCTTATGCAACATATGCATAATGTTGAACTGGGTGCTAGTTACTCATATAATTTGTTGGATTATGATATATATATATAGTGGACGGATTAAAATATATCTCTTAAATAACATACATTTCTTAAATAGCATACATTTATCAAAACAACGTCGTTTTGAATTATTTTTTTTTAAATAATATTAAAAAAAGATGCAACATTCCACGATTTTTTTATTTACGAAAATGTCATCAAAGAATCATATATAACATACGTTTATTAAAATTACGTCGTTTTGAATTTTTTAAAAAAAAACTAAATAATATTAAAAAATAGTGGTCTCTTGTTTTCTTTATATATATATATATATATAAATCTTAAAGATTAGTCTTCGATAGTAATTTCAATCCATTTTCTCGTGCCAATGATGTAATTAATTGGCATTTTATGTTTTTCCCTTTAATTCAGCTATAGCTATGCATTTAATATCCTTCCCCTTCTTATGCAGACCTTGAAATGCAACACATGAAGCTACTATAGTACGCCATGCTAATATTACATCCAAAATTATTACAATAATTGCCGAAAGTTGTGATTCAGGTCATGAGCATTGAATACATCTTAATTATGCCATCTGGATTCTAAACAAAGTAGCTTAGTAAATGCTACCAAACGGTAGATGGATTTGTCATAGGAAAATCCTGCAAATCAAAATAGTACTGGAGTTAAATATAAACAGCATGCTGGCAGCTCAATGAGTTTTCAAACCCACAGTTCCTATTGATCGACTAGGTACACAGAACGGAATCAGATACGAGAAACGTTGCCTATGGTAAAATACAAGGCATTTAGTTCTCGTACCACGATTTATAATGATAGTACCCAGTACAAGGAACACAATAATAAGAGTTCTATGGTAACATTGTAATCAAGCCTCAGGTTTGGTTTTCATTTGGAGGTATAACACACTTGAGATTCTTATTCAGTTCGCAAACACAGTTCAGTTTATAGGTCAAAATGCAATGTTTAGTCTCGTTTAAACCTCCAAATGTCCCAATGTCAACACCTCATACGCCCAATAAGTCACAAAACGAACAAGTGCACTGTGATTTCACTCACTCGCTTAGTGCATCCAACAACTGACTGTAAGAACATTATTATTAATGTAATATATACACTCATTGTGGTTCCAACTACTGATTGTACGTTGAAATTAAGATCTGGGAAAGCAGAAACTGTAAGATGGTCATCTGCCAGTGGGAAATATATACATGTACCGAGTGATTTTGTGGTTAATGAATGCATTAATGGCGTATTCATCTGCATGGCACACGTGCACGTGGTCATTAATTAATGCGTTCTCTTTGTAATCAGACCTCCTCACTGATTCGTGTATCTGTTTTCATGTGTATCAAGCTGTATACATTTATTACTAGCCTTCTCCAATTTGATGCTATTCTGTGGTGTTTTATGATTAGAAATTACCGTTCTGAACACCGGAAAAGAGGTATTTACTCCATTGTTTCATTTGCATGTACTTGTATTATCCAACAGTCAATTTCAAGGCTATAAAACAAAGATTTTGGTGCCTTCATGGAAGAACGCTCTGATGGGCTTGCTGAATGTGTTTTGAAGTTTATTTTTTTGGCTGCTAATGTAACACTTTAGTCTGTATATTTAAAGATTTAGATTACTACCGCCAATACCTTTAGTCGTGGTTCTTTTGGGTGAATATGTGGATCATTAAGATAACTTAAGAAAATATTAAAAACAGTGAATAGAGTCCTTAATATGTCTTGATTTGATTCAAACTTGAAATTTGATTCACGTTATTAAAGCTAATGCCCCAACTCAACATTAAAAATAAATAAAAATCCAAACATTATATTACTAATTCCTCTAATTTCTTGTTCATTCACTACCATCCAACTTCTGCTATCCAAATGAAGTGTTAACGTTAAGTGGAGCAGTCCTTGATGAAGTTGATCATGCAGTGAAAGTCATTCCGCATTTGTCATAATTTGGTAGAAGGATTTAATATTCTTACTTTCACTTTATCACTTATATAAATAGCAAATGAAATTTATATTCACATAAGATATTGCGAAAATATCAAATATTTTTTTTATTATAAAAATAACAAATCCTATTGATATAATGCAAACATGTGCAAGCGGGAAGACACTAGAAAACAAGTAATTTTATAAAAAATATTTAATATGATAGTCACTGTGAAATGTGAAGTCCTCCCTCCAAAAATAATCATAACAGTCATATATATATATACACACACACTTGTTTAAATCTCAAGGGTTAATGAGTTCTTTGGTAAGTCTCTATAATGGGGTACCAAAAAACCTACTTTGTTACAATCAGTAAATTACTATGGCGACATTAACCTTATAATTACATGGTAAATTTAAATATTCCTCAGACATAATTATAATTACGTTGCAATCAAAGACATATTAATTAATTGATTAAAAACCCTAAAAGAGGAACAACGTACAGCTTGAACTAACTGCATGGGTTCGACCATCTTTTTCAATGGGTTGTTTCAAAAGAGACGCGTAAACGTTATATCTTGTCTTGTCCCCTAAAAGACATTTTTATAAATAAAAAAAATAAAAATAAAAATGTACTGTCCCTGCCCACATACCTTGACAGGAGCACCCTGCCATTAGCATGTGAGAACTGCAGGATGATCAAAATCAAATTCATGTACATTTTCATGCCAAACACATACACATACACAAAATTGTCACAAAGGAGATTGAAATTTACTAGAAGAAGATCTATTTAATTTCTCTTTTCCATGTTTTCTTATTCCCCAAATCTATAATGGAGATTTTGTAGTGATGATAAGCAGCTTGATACTCCCACCATTTCAAAATTGAAGAATATATTTCAATTTTTTTGGGTTAATTTTTGAAATTTTGTAATTCAAAATTGATAAAGTAGTACTAATATCGTATGCATATCAATTTTGAATTGAATCTTGTTGTTACATATAATGATAAATGTTTGTATCTCCAGATAAATATCGATGTATGTGAATACATAGATAGAATATGAGAGAATTATTTATTTTTTAAAGTTCCACATTAGTCATAATTTTAATTTTATCATGAAATTTGTCGACGGATAAATTTATTTATTTTTTGAATTTAAATTTTTTAAACTAATTTCAAATAGTGAAAATATATCCCTTATTTCGGAAAGGGAGGGAGTAAATATTTTACTTGAATCTCTCCCTCTCTCTGTGAGCTGCGGACAGGCTGGGCTTCTGGCTAAAATTCATTTACCGAAAACAGGCATGGCCCTAAAATGACAATGATAAGGTAGGCCCACTGTGTGGCCCAACACTCCCTCTCTCTCTCACACTATGTAAAAATGCCTATATATATATATATATATATATATATATTTTCATTCATTGATATGAAAAGAAAAGAAAAAAAATAATTCAGGGTGGGCCGACAGATAAATTCTTTCTTGTCATCTCTCCCGTGTGTGGGCATTGATTTTCATTCTAATCGTTTTCCTTTTTTTCTTGCTTTTCTATCCAACTTTCCATTCTTCATCACGCCATCATTTGTTACAAAGAAGACCAAAAAGAAACTTTGGCCCACACCTTCTCTCTCCAACCAACATCGACCCGCAATTTCATTAACCTAATTATATGCACCCTTTTTTCATTATCAACCCAACCGTCATCACTAATATGTAAAATTAACCTTTCCGATTATTGTGTCCGGAAGATATTATTTTTTCAAATCTATAATTATCAAAATCGACTTGCAAGAGTAAATCTAATAGTCTAATAATAATAATAACATCTCTTTTTTAATCGTATAAAATTATAAGTAACAAGTTTATTTATCTGTAAAATTAAACTCAGGTCAAACACTACATATTATAAATAAATTTTTCTTGAATTCTCCTCCGATCCCGTTTCACCATTTTCTCTCTTAAATTTCTAAATCTAAAATATTTTTTCTTAATTCTCCTTAGTCTCCTCCCTCCACAAACTTATTGAAAAATAATATATATATATATATATATATATATATATATATATATATATATATATATATATATAAACCTAGGTACAACTTTAATCACTAAGGCTATGTTTGTTTACAAAATATATACTTGGGATTGGACTATTTGTATTAATTTAAAGCTATTTTCGATTTTTTTATCCCATAATGAGGGATTATTAGTCCCTTCATGTTGAAATATTAATCCTATAAACTCATTTAATAGCTTAAAATGAGAGGGACTATTAATCCCAAATTCGTCATGAGATTATATAATCTCTCATAAATAACTTTAAGAATGATAAAAAATAGTCCAAGAACTATTTAAAGGACTACATATTATAAATAAAATTTTCTTAAATTCTCATCCGAACCCGTTTCTCCATTTTCTCTCTTAAATTTCTAAATCTAAATTATTTTTTCTTAATTCTCCTTAGTCTCCTCCCTCCACAAACTTATTGAAAAATAATACATATATTATATTTATAAAAACCTAAGTACAACTTTAATCACTAAATGTATATAAAGGATAAATTTGGTAATAATTGAAATTAAAAAATTATATTGTTATGACAAAACAAAAAAAAGTCAAATTTACTTTTTACTATACTATATATTCTTTCCTTTTTTCCCTCTTTTATGTCCTTCACCCCGCTCCCCTCTCCTTAAGAAACCCCCAAACTTCGCATAATGTAGCCTTAACTACTCAATTAGTAGGACCTTTCTCTCTCTCTCTCTCTCTCTCTCTCTCCCAATAATTGTGTGCGCGTGCTCATGCACGTGTGCTGTTTATTAGTATTTATTAAATTTCTAGGCCATCTCTTAATATTATGGATGACGTCCAAAATGAGTTAGATTCATTGAATACACGCAATTAAAGTAAACATTATTTGTGGTGGAATCATTTTTTTTTTTTTAGACAATATCACGTATAAATTAAACACTATATTAATTTTAATTATTTAAATTTGGAGTCTGACACGAATTTTTATAATATATTTTATTTTTTAATAGTTAAAATACATTTTATCACCGAATATTGTGCATTTATATTTTTCTCTTCTTCTTTTTTCCTCTTCATATTTTGTTGGTACTAAATAAAAAAGGAAATAAAAGTTACCATCCACATATAATAATTAGGGTCTTTAAATGTGTTAATATTGAGTGAAATCATTATAAAAAACAGAGAAAAGACTTCCAATTACGAGTATATATATCTATACCCAGAATAGAATGAAAAACGACGATCAAACAAAGTAGTTTGATTAATTTCTTAATTGTAATGGAAAAAATAAAATTGAAGTTAGTGTATTAATAGTAAAATGTCTCATCTAGTTCCTTAAATAATTGTCAATTATCAAAATGTCGTATTTGTTTATAAACAACTGATAAATGAACTTCATAGTTTACAATTTGTATGTGAAGGCAAAATTAAAATATTTTATCTCCGTTTTAAATTATAAAATTATTATAAATTTTTAAAATTTAATTTAAGATATTTTTGAACTTAAAATTAAAAATTTCTTAAAATTATAAAGGTGAGTATAAATTTAGAGATTATAACAATTATCATTATATTAGTTAAGATTAAAAAAATTCAGATTAATTTTAAATTTAAAAATATTTTAAATTAAATTTAAAAAATCTATTACGATCTTATATCTTAAAATCGAGAAAGTAATAATTTAGTTTTCGATAGTTTACAAAATCTATGAAGTGTATGCATCAGTGCTGTTTTGAGAAAAAAATTAATTTTTAAATTGTAATTTACAATAAGTTTTTCATCCTTTTTTTTTGAAGTGTTAAATATTTTAATTAAAATAAATATTATATAAAATTCACATGAAGAGAAAACAAAGTACTTTTGACTTTGAATGAACTTATTTATTAAATAAAAAATATATATGAAAACACTTAATTTAGGACAAAACGAATATAGTAATAGAACGACAAATAAAATAAAAAAAGAAAAAGGTGGGTTTGGGAGGTAATTAAATTTGAATTTAATAAAAGGGTAATAAGGGTGACAGGTTGGATAGGTTGTCGGTGAGGATTGGTCAAAGTTTGGCTGATTAGGTTTCCATCGGGACACTATTACGCACACAATTTTAAAATATTAATTTTTATTTATTTATTAATAATAAGATTTAATATAAATTTTTTATATTATATTTTATTTATTAATAATTTAAATGAGAATTTGTGTTTTAAAATTATGTAATTTGACTTATTCTTCTATCTCAAAACGAGAGTGTGCTGTTAGTCCACGTTAGCATGGAGGGCAGTGGCACGTGGCACCTAACATAAGGTGGGCCCCTCCAGGTCATCATCACCGCTCACCACCCTCCTCCCTATTCTCCGGTACTTAATCATTTAATCTCTTTTTTCTTCCCCCAAATTTTTTAGTGCCCATATTTACTCCCAAAAAAAAACGGATGAGAACCAGTAGGGCCCACTTAACAAGTGGGACCCACATCTATATCTAGGAGAGAGAAAAGATTAGGTAAGCGATGGATGGATAGAGTCAAATAAGAGTCATTATCAAGGGGAAGAATTTCCATAGCTCAAGTTACTGCATCAGGTGTGTAAACGATAAGTTGGAGTCCCCTGAGGCAGTACTCATGTTTTTTAATTTATTTTTACTGAGAAAAAGGTTTCAATTTAACAGTAATTAACTGGCTGTTATCTAGAGAAATTATTCGATATTTTAAAAATAAATAAATATTATATTTATTTTCTTATATAATAGTAAAGTCGATAAGTGATGGTGTCTTATAAATCTCACTGTCATTTAAAAAAAAAAATTACTATTTATTTATTCCTAAAATATTATATAATTTTTCCTATTATCCCTCTCTATGAAATAACTCTTGTTCCGTCACTTTGTTACTTCATCTACCCAACTAGACACACACGTATACATAGAATTTAAAATAAATATATTTTTATTGTAAAAAAATTATTTAAAATATGAAAATTTTATTTAATTGACGTTATAGAGACCACCGTTTTTATAATAATATAAAATAAGTATATTTTTTACGATTCAAATTTATTTTTTTATTAATATAATTATAAATTTGTTGATGCGGATCACTATATCACACAACATTTTGCATACTTTTTGTATCGCATTGTGGGATTGTTTAAATTAAGATTAAAAATTATTTTGTATATAAAATAACATTCGCTAAACTATATCTAAGGCCAATCCTATATCGTTTCTTTGTATATTTATCAAAATTTTGCCTATTATGTTTAGAATAATGGATTTGATACTTTCCACACTTATTTTACATTTATGCAATGTATAATTATACGGTGTGCATTAAAAATTATACATTTATATTATAAATATAAATCTAGCATAAGAAATAGCATTTCTTAAAAAATGGGTTTTAATTTAACACTTGCATCGGGTAATTGGGGATAAAAATATTTCACTAAAATTTCATGTAATAATCCATATTTTCCATAATAAAGAATTAGTATTGACATTTTGATGTCAATATGAGATATTTTTAAAATTTAATTGATAGTATTTAATTTAATTTTAGATAATATAATTAGGACTGTAAACAAACTAGGGTTCGACTCGACTCGACTCGACTCAAGCTTGTTAACAAGCCAAGCTCGAACAAGATATTTAGCCTGTTTAGTTAAACAAATTGAACTCGAATAGTGTGGTGTTCGATTCGAGTTCAGCTCGTTTAGGCTCGGCTCAAGACTAATTTAAACTCGATTTCTTTAAGCTTGACTCGTTTAACAATTATTTAATTAAAATGTTATTTTATACATATAAAATATATAATACAAAAATAAACATAATTAAAATAAAATTTCTAGCTATGTTTGTGTATGATATTAAGTTATTAAATGACTTAATTTGAATTTATATATTATTTCTTGCTTGGTAAGTCAAAGATCAGGTTGACTCGATTCATTTACAGCACTAATTAATACGATTATGAAAATTATAAGTTTTCAAAATAGTACCATTAGTTATAAAATTTATCATTTTTAAATAGTTAAATGAATCATTATAATTTTAAATTATATATCTTAAATTTATTTTAGAAAATAAAGTTATCCTATATTTTGAAATGAAGAGAATATAATGTAATACACGATTATAGGATACATTGTAGTTTTCATTATTTCAGAGATTTTTTTGAAAGTGAATTATATGCGTAACCGAATTTACAAACTTAAAAGAAAATAAAATTCTAAAACTAAAAAAAAAACCACAATATTAGATAACCTAATAGAACGATGAAATAGAATATTTGCTGGTTAGATACAAAAAGAGAAAAGGGAGAAAAACTCTCAATTTCTTTATAGATTTGCTTGCTATTATTTATATATAATATGTAATTCTTATTTGAAAACATGGCAATATAAAGAACTATTTTCTTTTAATGATTCACTCCTTTGCAGTTATTGGAACATATTAAATGAAATAAAAGTCGTAATTGCAAAGGTTTAATTAAAATCGATAGAAACTGAACAATTTGATTAAGTATATGTTTAGTTACTCAATATTTGTAGCATTTAGTGTATCTAAAGTATTTAAAAATTTAAACGTACTTGAAATTAATTTATTTTAAACACAGTTTACTTAACTTATAAATGTTGCGTTTGAACTTTAAAGACAACGTACTAAAATTATTGTGGTGCATTTAGAATTTTAGATACTATAAACACTGCCACTATAAAAATCCGAACAAACCCTAATTGTGATTATAGTTACAAGTAAATAAATACAATACTTTTATAATTAAATTAAAGAATTAATATTTTTATAAATAAAAATAATAATTTTATAAAAAAAATTGACATAAAAAATAAATAAGTTCCATATTTATATAAAAATAACTTTATGAACATATCAATTTTTACTTATATAAATAACAATTCTTTTAAATTATACTCCTATTATGTAACAGCACCGTGACCCTTACACAAACATTTTCTAAATTGAGAGCAAAAGTTATTTTTGGCAAAACAAACCAAAAAAACCCAAACACTGTTCACACGTGCATCTTCTTTCTTTGCTTTCTGAAATCATATGACAAATTCATACCTAATGACAACAATAGCCCTAAACTTTTGCATTTATTTCAACGTCAGATACCTCTAGATTATTTTGTTGACATCACTACCCTCTGACTATTGCCAGAAATCCACACAAAAGTGAAAGAGATCTATAATCATGAGGGTACTTTCGTCATCAAAACACAACCCACTAGATTTACTGCTAGATAGAGAAAATACAGAAAGTGCAAAGTACCTCCATCAGACCCAATCAACGGTAAGGATTTACTAAGAGTTGGGCCCTACTACAGTACAACACTGCGTCGAGTCGTACCGCATAATTGATGTTAACTGCCCCTCTTTTATGGCGCGTTGTTGTACGCCCACTCTGCAGTAAAATGTAGCAGATATGGTTTGATGGTTTATTGAACGGTGTATCACACGCTCCATAGAGGGTAGTGGTGAGCCTTGATGACTGATTGCCTGCTGTTACATATGGTAAGTATTCCCTGCGGCAAATGTTTTTTTAAATAAAAAAATAAAATAAAATTAGGCAGTGTCACTATGGATGAAGTGTACATTTGCTATCGACTATCGTCAAAATAAAGTGGTGTAACTTTATTTTCCGAATGTCCCAAAATAGTGTCACAAGTTTGTAAAATTTTAATTATATGTTAATTAAATAGAATTCACCAAGGACTTAGCCACCACAGCCAATTTTTTTTATTTTAATAATAATAATAATAATAATTTTATTTTGCAAGCTACATAGTTGTATATAGTTATACATTTTGTTATAATTTTATTTTACGAGCTACATATTTGTATATAGTTATACATTTTTTTAACATTAAAATTAAATTTATTTTCACAAAAATATAATTTAACCTTTTAGTTAAAATTGGACAAACAAGGAGAGGTGAATATAACTTAATTATTTAATATATCTTCTAATAATGTTATTAAAATGGTTCGACTTTCACCAAGGCCCTTCGACAATCCCCTCTTGCTCATTTACAGCAATAAATATAGTTTCTTTATATTAAACTAAAAAAAATCACAACATAATATTCTCTTTATTCCAAAATTAGTTGTTTAAAAATTATAGATATATTTTTATTTTAAAATTATAAAATAATATTATGTTCTTAATTTGTTATTAATTTTTTATTATTATTTTTAATATCACATCATTATAATCGAATTCTTAATTAATACTATGACTATATTTAAGAATATAAAATTATTCTTAAAAATTATTATTTTACGAATATATTTTTAATTTTAGAATGAATGAAATATCATAAAAAGAAAAGAAAATAAAGACACATTTTACGGTAAAAATTAAGACTTGAGTGTCCCTAAGTTTTAATTTTAACCATTGTACTGAAATTTCATCAAATGTAATTGTTAGCTATCTTAAAATCCCACCAAAAAAAGATAATTGATAATATCAAAATAATATTTATATTATCAGAATAAATATGCATTTAACGATATTCTTATACTTATTTTACATTATATTTGTGAGTTTGAAGAGAGAAAAAAAAATATATTTTAAAAGAAAAGAGGGTGAAAGAAAAGAAATTTTAACTTAAAATAATATATTACTATTTTACCTTAAAAAACTAAGTCTGTATTAAATTTTCTTTCAAATTTTTTTAATTTGGGAAGAAATTTTTTAAAAATCTGCTTCCTATTTTTTTTTTCTCTCGTAAAAAAACTCACAAGTAATTTATTTAATCTTTTTCTTAATTTTTTCTCATTTACCTTTCTTTTCTCTTTTTTTTTATAAAAAAAACTCACAAACACTGTTAATAATACGTAGAACTTTTAATAATATAATTATTTTACTGGCGCTATCAACATCCCTAAAAAATTATAAGGATGATACTCCTATTAGTGATGCATATTAGTGTTAATTAATGATGATGAGCAAATACAAATAAATTAAGGCATTGGAATCTCTAATAAAAGTAGAAAGTGATGGATCAATCCTTAATCACACGTACGCGGAAACCTAGAGAGACAAACAGATTGTCTTTGAAATCATATGTAATTAAATTTTTTTATTTTTTAGATCAAAATTTATAGTAATAATATATTCTATCATCGTAATTTTATAAAAAATAAAATTATAATAATAATATATACAGTCATTATAAATTTAAAAAATCATCATTATAAATGTTAACACAAAAAAATAAATAATTTAAGTACAGAAAATCACACCAGTCTTTCTTTTCCTACTCATTTTTTAGAGAGAGAAAAACAAACAAAATATATCTACTCGCTTCATAAGAATTACACACACACACACACACACACACACACATATATATATAGTTAGAGAGAGAAAAAATGGGTCATGCCATGTGGTAAACAGCTGTGTCCTCATCTCATTTTCTCTCTCTAGAACTCTCCAAAATATATACTCTTCTTACCTTCCTTACTCCATCTTTTGACTCTCATAACCCTCGCCTATCTTCTCCACCAAAACCACCAATACCACTTTCTCTCTCTAAAGATAAACCCATTTCCTCCTCTGTAATGGCAGAAGCAAAACTACCCATTTCTTGAACAAACCCATTTCCCAATCTTGAAGAAGATGAAACCTCGTAGTAATACCTTTCACTACCTTTTTAATTCTCTCAGCTCAAACTCTGTTTTCTTGCTCTTGTTCTACCTCCTCTGTTTTCTTGCTCCTTCAGCTTCACCGGCAGAAGCTCCCATTAATAATGGACTCTACAGAGATTCCCAGCAGCTCTTATCTTTCAAATCCTTGCTTTCAAACTCAAGAGAGCTCAACTGGTCACCAAAAATTAGCCCATGTAATTTTACTCGAGTTTTATGCAATAAGGACTCCAGAGTTTCAGCCATAAATCTGAGTAACTCTCAGCTGAATCTTGGTTTTCAGTCTGTTTCATCTCTCTTGTTAACTCTTCCAAATTTGGAGACCCTTTTGCTCAAAAACTCAAATATTACAGGTCAGCTCACTGTCACAACAAGATCTCCATGTAGTTTAGCTTTGAGCTACTTGGATCTGGCTGAAAATGGCATCTCTGGTCCAGTTTCTGATATTTCTGGACTGTCCTTGTGCACAAAGTTGAAATCTTTGAATCTCTCCAAGAATTCAATGGACTTTACTAGCACTGATTCGAAAGGATTGAGTCTTAGTCTGGAAAGTCTTGATCTTTCTTACAATAGAATAGCAGGGCAAAACTTTGTCCCCTGGTTATTATCAAATGGTTGCTCTGAGCTGCGGTATTTGTCCTTGAAGGGTAATAAGATTGCTGGCTCTGTTCTTCCCTTGTCAGATTGCAAGAATTTGGTGCATTTAGACCTTTCTGCCAATAATTTCTCAACTGTGCTTCCTTCTTTTGATGATTGTTTGGCTCTAAATCATCTTGATTTGTCATCCAATAAGTTTAATGGTGATATTAGTGCCTCTCTTTCTGCCTGTAAAAAACTTAGTTTTCTCAATCTCACTCATAACCAATTTGATGGTGGGATTCCTATTATGCCAAGTGGAAATCTCCAGTTTTTGTATCTTTCGAACAATAATTTTAAGGGTATTATGCCTCCTCATCTTTCGGATTTGTGTTCAAGTTTAGTGGAGGTGGATATTTCTGCTAATCATTTGTCGGGTTCTGTTCCTGAAAGCTTTGGCGGCTGCTCTTCTTTGGAGCTTCTTGATATCTCTATCAATAATTTCTCTGGTGAGTTACCAATTGATACCCTTCTCAAGTTGAGTAGCTTAAAGAATTTGGTGTTTGCATTCAATAATTTTGTTGGTCGTTTGCCTGAAAATTTGTCGAAAATGACAAATTTGGAGACTTTAGATTTGAGTGCTAATAAATTTTTGGGCTTAATTCCATCTGGGATATGTCAAAATCCTAGCAACAGTTTGAAAGTGTTGTATCTTCAGAATAATGGGTTCACCGGTCCAATCCCGGAGACTCTTAGTAATTGTTCACAATTGGTTTCGCTTGATTTGAGTTTTAATTACCTAAATGGAACCATTCCATCAAGTTTGGGGTCCTTGTCGAAGCTTCGGGATTTGATACTATGGTTGAATCAACTTCATGGGGAAATCCCAAATGAGCTGATGTACATACAGACTCTAGAGAATTTGATTCTTGACTTTAATGATTTGACCGGATCAATTCCTGCTAGTTTAAGCAATTGTACTAGTTTGAATTGGATTTCCTTGTCGAATAACCAGTTGAGTGGTGAGATTCCGGCTTCATTTGGTCGTCTGGCCAATCTAGCAATACTTAAGCTCGGAAACAACTCGCTCGCTGGGAGTATCCCCGGGGAGCTAGGAGATTGTCGCAGCTTGATATGGATGGATTTGAATACAAATTTGTTGAATGGGACTATCCCACCTGTTCTGTTCAAACAATCTGGCAATATTGCTGTGGGATTGCTTACTGGGAAGCCTTATGTGTATATCAAGAATGATGGGAGTAAAGAGTGCCACGGAGCGGGGAATTTGCTCGAGTTTGGAGGGATCAGACAGGAACTGTTGAACAGAATTTCGACAAGGCACCCTTGCAATTTTACCAGAGTTTATAGAGGCATCACCCAACCTACATTCCACAATAATGGGTCCATGATTTTTCTTGACCTTTCTTACAATAGGTTGGAGGGTAGTCTTCCAAAGGAGCTGGGGTCCATGTATTATCTCCAAATACTGAACTTGGGGCATAATGATCTTTCCGGTCCGATTCCTCATGAGCTTGGAGGAATGAGGTATGTTGCGATCCTTGATCTGTCGTATAATAGGCTCAATGGATCAATTCCTCAAAGCTTGACTAGCCTTAATTTACTTGGTGACATTGATCTGTCTAACAATCATCTGTCTGGAGCGATTCCAGAAACGGCTCCATTCGATACTTTTCCAGACTATAGATTTGCGAATAATTCAGGCCTTTGTGGGTATCCACTTCCTCCTTGTGGGCCAGGTCCAAATGCAAATTCAAATGGCCAGCATAAGTCGTCTAATCGTAGACAAGCATCTCTAGCACGAAGTGTGGCAATGGGGTTGTTATTTTCTGTCTTCTGCATCTTTGGTTTGATTTTAATAGCAGTAGAGACGAGGAAAAGGAGGAAAAAGAAGGAAGCGGCCCTTGAAGCTTATATGGAAAATCATTCGCATTCTGGCCCTGCAAATAGTGCTTGGAAGCTAACTAGTGCTCGAGAGGCTTTAAGTATCAACCTTGCAACGTTTGAGAAGCCTCTTCGCAAGCTCACTTTTGCAGATCTTCTTGAGGCCACCAACGGTTTCCACAATGATACGCTTGTTGGTTCTGGCGGCTTTGGTGATGTTTATAGAGCACAATTGAAGGATGGAAGCGTGGTTGCCATCAAGAAACTCATTCATGTTAGTGGACAGGGTGATCGAGAATTCACTGCTGAAATGGAAACCATTGGGAAAATCAAGCACCGAAACCTTGTACCCCTCTTGGGCTACTGCAAGGTGGGAGAAGAACGACTTTTGGTTTACGAGTACATGAAGTTTGGAAGCCTAGAAGATGTACTGCAGGACAGGAAGAAAATAGGGATCAAGCTTAATTGGGCTGCAAGAAGGAAAATTGCCATTGGAGCTGCCAGGGGATTGGCTTTCCTTCATCATAATTGCACTCCACACATTATTCACAGGGATATGAAGTCGAGTAACGTTTTGCTTGATGAGAATCTTGAAGCTAGGGTTTCCGATTTTGGAATGGCAAGGCTAATGAGCACGATGGACACGCACTTGAGCGTCAGCACATTAGCGGGTACACCCGGTTATGTCCCTCCGGAATACTACCAGAGCTTTAGATGTTCAACAAAAGGCGATGTTTATAGTTACGGTGTAGTTTTACTTGAGCTGTTAACCGGAAGACAGCCAACAGACTCCGTAGATTTTGGTGATAACAATCTTGTGGGGTGGGTTAGGCAGCATGCCAAAGTGCGAATAAGCGACGTTTTTGACCCGGAGTTATTGAAAGAAGACTCGAGCTTAGAGATTGAGCTTTTACGGCACTTAAAGGTAGCTTGTGCTTGCTTGGATGATCGACAATGGAGACGGCCGACAATGATTCAAGTTATGGCAATGTTCAAAGAGATCCAAGCAGGTTCTGGTCTCGATTCCTCGTCCACAATTGGCGCCGACGAAGTCAGTTTTGCAGCAGTTGAAGGGGTAGAAATGAGTATAAAAGAAGACGTGGAAATGAGCAAGCAATGTTGATATAATGTAATTCTTTGGGCAAATCAAGAAGAAAATGCTACCCAATTTTTTTTTTCATTTATACCAGTTTCAAAATTGGTATTAAAAAAAAAGAAGAAGCCGCCACTGTATTATTACTAGTAATTAATGCATGTATCATTAGTCATTTTCTTGAAAAGATCGTTCATTATATACTTCCTACATAAAAAAGGTTCTTGAATCATTTGTTGTAGCACCGTATATGTATATAAGCTGAGAGTTTGTTATGCTTCTTAATATATTTGGGTGTTATAAATCTGAAACAGAACCACTGGATTCGGATCCAAACCTTAAAAAGGAGCTGTATATGTGACCTCAGTGATGGTGACCAAAGTGTGGGATTGAAGCCTTCTTTTGGTTTGGCCCCTTTCTTTCAAGGTGCTACTTGTCTTCTCTTTCTTTCATCATTTGCCTATCTATGCCCCTCCATTTCTTTTAACGTAATAATGTAAAATATCAAAAAATAAACGACCATGAATTTATAAAGATCGAACTCCATTATGTAATGCCGATTGTGCTTTTGTTTTGCCCTAATTTGAAAATATACTCCAATTATTATTAATTTTTTAAAATTAACATGATTTATTTAAGTTTTAAAAATAATATATATCATAATAATAACACTTCTTAGATAAACAAAAATTACGTAAATTATTAGCAATTTTGAGTAAGATAATATTTTGAATTAATTTTTAAAAAATTAATATTACTCTTAAATTTGGAAACAAAAATAGTAACGTTTTTTGAAAAATAAATATAAATAGAATTAAAAAAATAATGGAGGGTGTATAACTTGCCTAGCACCATTTGAGGTAGATGCTGGCATTGGGAAAAAGAAAGAAAGAACACAAAGAGAGAAAGGGCGTCCTTGGGTTGCTTTCGTTTAGTGTGTCTGCATGCGCTTATGCACGTGTAGTTGTGCTTAAAAACTCTTCACCCCACACAATTTAAAGTTAAGATTTTGACTCAAACCAAAGTAGGGGCACATACTTAAAAAAGTGGTAACCTAATACTATTAAATTAGAGAGATAAGAATTGGACCAACCCCAGAGATTTCCTAACGCAAAACCATGTAAAGAAGTTTATAATATATATATATATATATATATTACCTGTAAACCTCACATTAAATAGTAGTACAAATTTTCAATGTACTCAATTTCAAAACTGGACCATATTATATAATAAGCCTTGAATTCATATCTCAATGTATCACTTATATAATAAAGTACTGGGGGCTTTCAAATGTCTTGATGCCTAGATTTAAATCTTTGAGAAATGATAATAAAACTTAAAATCTGTCCTCTTCTTATGGACAATGTCCCCGAACCAAGTGTCTGTACCCCCTCCAAGAATGTGATAAATTAACATATACATAAAAATGAAACAATTTGTTTGCTTGCATGCCAAAAGTAGAATGATTTAATCGAGATTTGTATTTTCAAAGCTCGACTTGAATTGATTGCCTACCATAGTAACTATTATTATTATTATTATTTTAGGAAATTGATATTTCTATAATAATAAATAATATTTTTACAGTTAAATCGTTATTATAAATGTATAACAACGATTTTGACCGTCGTTATATATCTATAACGACGATTTAACTATAAAAATATAAAAAATAACTATGAAAATATCAATTTTTATATTTTAAATTTTAATGTAACCAAGTTTATGGCCAGTTACATATTGTCTACCCAAAATAAATTAAATTGCCATGTATGTACCAGGGATTCGGTTGCTTGTCCTTATAAACAGAGCAGTTGTGAAGTATGATAATTAAGAAAACACGTACTCTTATAATTATTTTTTTGGGTGTTGTTTTGGGCTTTAAATTTATTGTAACAATTTTTTTTTATATTTCTGTTATGATATTTATAACAATAATTTTTAAAATTTATAGTGATAATTTATCCTATCACTATATAATAAGACTAGCGACAGAATAAATTTTTAACATAAACCTTAAAAATTATCATTATAAATTCCGTAATAAAAATATATATAAATTTTATTACAGAAAATTTGGCCTCATTGTTGTGTCCCTTCATGTGTACAAAATTTCATTCAATAGTTTTAAATCATTATTACAATAGACACCGGATCGTACTAGTCATAAAGAGCAAATAGTAATGTACTTAAATCCTTATTATTTCTTTTGGCCGACTTTATTTGTTTTAATTATTTTTTTATAATTAAATTAATATATTAAAATTAAATTAGTTGACTTTAATAATATATTCAATATATTTTTTTATGTAATAATTTTGTACTTATATCACTTAAACTTTTAAAAAAAATATTTTTAAATGCGATTAATTTAATCATAAAAATTAATTAAAATAAATAAAAATAGACGGATAGAGTATTATTTAATATTAAGCAACATTGAACCATGATTTTACAATATATAAGTGTCCCTGCTTGTAAAGAAGATATTTCAAATTTAAGGTAATGATATCTTCATTTGATGATAAAGATTGAGAATGGTTTTAAGTTTGATTCTTGTTATTTATTTTTCTTTGTTGTGCGATTTTTTTTTTTGTTTCTTATTTTTTAGGCTTATATTCTTACTTAATGTTGGGGATTATTGCGCTTGATATATATATATATATATATATATATATAATTAGTTTTTATTATTTAATATAGTTATGCATGCACGGGTTATAATATTATTTTATTTTTTCCCCCCGAAGGAAATGTTGAACTCCGCGGTTCACTATTTTATTAGTATATACTTATTTGCATCAGAAGTGATATTGATATGATACTTTTTTTTTTTTAATTGACATTTTATGAGAAAATATAAAAATATAAAAATATACAATTAGAAGGTGCAATTGATTGGGAAATGAAGAAAGAAACCTCCCATATTCAAGCGATGGTAGATAGGGGTGATAATTGTGCTGTGTTAGATGAATTCGTACCGTATTATGTTATAGGCATTATACTAAACAAGTTAATATTAATATTATCCGTTTAATTATTTATGTCAAAATAATAAATATTAATATTAGCCCGTTTATTAATATTGTTAGTGTATCGACCTGTTTATTACGTAAATTAAAAATTTTAAATAAAAAAAATAAAAACCATTCATTAATTTATTAAATAATAATGTAATTTATTCATCAAGATAATATTTATTTATCAAAATGCAAGATAACATGCCTAGAAAAATAATTAAGAAAGTTAAAACTCAATTTTTAAGGTAAATTATAACGTTATATCATATTTATTTTAAATAAACGTGTTTAATCATTTCAATTTTAATCATACGTATTTGACATATTTATATTTTATATATAACATATTGATCTATTTATGACATTAAAATTATTTATACTCAATATTAATTATTTTATTTTATATCATATTCTTATTAAATTATTGTGTCCTATTAAAAATTACCACAACTAATGATAGAGAAATTTCTCCACCGGTCACCAATCATAATTATGAAGAAAATGAGATAGAGTTTGTCGTTTTTTTATTGGAATCTATTAGGGAGACTATTAATAGGGCATGTGGTTGATGTTAAAATTAAAATTATTTATATTTAATAAAAAAAATATATTTATATTTTATATTTATTTGTATTAAATTATGGCGTCGTATTAAAAATAATTATGGCTATTTAGAGCATTCGCAACAGTTTCCCCAATAAATTCTCTATCCTTAATTTTGAAGAATATATCAATAAATTATCATCCAACAATTTCTTTATCCTTATTTAACTCTCTATTTTAATCTCTATATAAAATTTTACTCCTCAGGGTGAGGGAGTCAAAAGAGCGTTCTCTATATATACAAAATGACATTTCACACCCTCATTAAAGTGGACACGTCAGTTTTAAAAAGGGGTAAAGGAATTAAATGTCATTTGCAACATCGTGAATTTCTTCTTCTCCAGAGGTTTTTGAACCGGCGATTTTCTTCTGTCCTCTTCACCGACTGTGTCTTCTTCTCCATTTTTTTTCTTTCTCTCTCTTAGGATTTAATTGGTGAAAAGAGGAGAAGAGAAGAAAAAAAAGGAGTAATGGCTCAAATTCAGGTTCAGCAGCTGCAGATTCCAGTGTCTGGAGCTAATGGGGTGTCGTCGGCGGTGGCTAATGCCGGTGGTGCGAACCAGTTCGTGTCGTCGTCATTGTATATTGGGGATTTGGACTTCAATGTGACGGATTCCCAATTGTATGATCTGTTCAACCAAGTGGGTCAGGTGGTTTCAGTTCGGGTTTGTAGGGACTTGAGTACTCGTCGATCTCTAGGCTATGGTTATGTCAACTACAGCAACCCCTAGGATGCGGCAAGGGCAATGAATGTTCTGAACTTCACTCCGCTGAATAACAAGTCTATTCGAGTTATGTATTCTCATCGGGACCCCAGTATTTGTAAGAGTGGAGCAGTAAATATATTTATCAAGAACAGGACAACCCAAAACATGTAAATTACTTATTTTCAAATTTCATTATTTAAGGAATTAATATAAGGAAACTGCTGGGTACACACTGAAAAAATTAAATCCCTATTATGCAGAATGACCAAATATCACTGTAGAGTAAGGATAGAGATAAAGAAACTGTTGTGAATGCTCTAATGATAGAGAAATTTCTCGAGTTTGTCAGTTTTTATTGGAATCGATTGGGGAGACTATTAATAGGGCATGTGGTTCAGAATATACATATATATAAGAGAGTGATAACCACGCGCTAGGCGAGTGGGAGACACGTGGGCCAATGCGATACCTGGTATTGTCTGAGGGGCAGCCCTACAAGCTACAGCGTCGCCTTCCCTATTAAGCTGCTGTCTCTTTTCTGCCTCCTCCTTCTTTTCCCTCTCAAAGCTAATCATCCCCTTAATCCTTGATTTAAATATGCGAGTAGTATGAACTAGTACTAGCTAGATGGAAAGAGTTGATGAAAGGGAACATTTATGTACATATAATTTCACATCTTATTATAGAATACAGTATTGCAATTCATTAACAACGAATATCACAATTCAATTCCTAAATAATTTTTTAATTAGATGATCGGTACGAATTTAATAATATTTTTTTAAATAACACAAATTAAAAATCGTGAAGATATTAATTATTTTATGCAGAGAAATTGTTTTGTGTTATGAACTTAAATGTAATGTTGTGATACTTGTTTTGTGTTATGAACTTAAATGTAATGTTGTGATACGGGAAAAGATCTTACATCAATAGTATGAAATGTTGGCACGAAGGTAATATAATCTTGAGTTCTTTTTGGATAATTACATTAACTTTTAAGAATGGACATTACTATAGCCTTATATTTGTTATATTTGATATCAGAGCAGTACAATTCGTACTTAAAATGAAAGACGAAAACAATTGTATCTAAAATAAAAGTGGGTGTAGATGTTAATTAGAACGGAAGCGTCTCTTACATCAATGGTATAAAATATTAGTGTGGGGGGTTTATATGGCTTTTAGCACTATGTTGAATAGCTAACTTTTTATAATGGGATTTCTAATGACTATGTTCATTACATTTTTTAAATGTTAATAAATTTTGGGTTGCTGAAAAATTGTGTTAAACCTACATTTTTCGTTGGATGGCACTTAATTGGTGTATTGTTTTGAAACCTCTCCCAAAGAGTTTACCCCATAGGAAAAGATAGATCATAGACGTTACAGAATCCATGAAATCTAGTTCTAATTATATAGCTTTCATATAATTTTCTTTAAATATATTTTTTAATAGTATTACATATTTTTTACCCCCGAATATTTGATGTTCTTTACTTATATTAGGGAGAATATTAGGAGAACAGGAAAATGGTGGCAGACTGCCAGGTGGTGGCCAGCTGTCACTGTTTGTCACTATTTCCACGTGTACGGCCACCACAGCTACTGATATGTCCTAACAAGAATAGTCCGTCAGACAACAGATCTCAATCGCATGTGGGATGTGGGACCCAAAATTGGGAAATTAAGAAGGGTGGCTTTCGCTTCTTAGGCGTGACGTGGGTCCCACCGCATTTTGGAAAAGCATGCAGCGTGTACGTATGATCCACCATGCATCTGCATTTGCATTTCGCGTTACGTTATTTTGGTCTATATATAATTTTTAACGGACGCCACGTCATATTGCTTCCTGAAAATTGAGAGGGCTGCGGAGTAGTGGGTCCACGTGAAATATATTACTCTTTTTAATTTTATAAAAAGAGTTTTTTTTTTTTTCTTTTATTCTATAAAAAACATTATCATAATTTTTATTTATTACAGCGTTACTGAACTGACAATTTTATAAAATTTTAAATAAACATGGGACGAAAGTAGCATCTACCAAGTTCTTAACTCGCAAGGCAAAAAGTCAAGGAAAAGCACCTCATTAAAAACGGTATAAGTATAAGTACATTATAATTAAATATTATAATTCGATATTATATAAATTTTAATTATTAAAATGTGAAATTTAATATTAAAATTTGTATTAAATCTTATATTTTAATAATTAAAATTTATGTAGTGTTCGATTGTAATATCCGATTATAATGTATATAATATGACTCTTAAAAATGGTTAAATTTGATTAATTCCCTACCATTTTCATTCATTGCTACTTTTCTCCCAAACTTTTGGCGATGGGATTTTGCTAGCTTAATTATGTGTTTTTTTTTTTAGTAAAATAAAGGTGCAATTTCAAAACGTCATGTAAAAAATATAAATTGTTAAATCAAAATTTTACTTAAACATAAGCAAAATTTTAAAACATAATCATATTTTCGACCGCACAAATTGAGTAACATTTACTATTTCATTTGTCTTAAAATAAAAGTCTTTATTACTATTATAGGTAGTTTCAAGTTAAATATTAATTTATTTTAAATAATTTATTTTTTTATAATAATTTGTTTATAATATCTTTAGTATTAATTGTTATATTTCTATTTTCTATACAAATTTATGAAATATTACTAATAATATACAAAAAATTATATAATTAAATATAAATATACTTTTTTTAATATATATAAAAAATCAAACATAACTTTTATGCAGAGGAGTATATTATAAAGGTTTCATTGCCGCTGGCATCATATTTGGCGTATGTCACGGGCTTTCTTTTTTCTTTTTTCTCCGTAAATTTAGATACATTATTATTTTATTCTCTTTAACTTTTTTTGTATTAGCCCTCAAATTTAATAAAAAAATTATTTAATATGAACAAATTGTAAAATTGTCCATTTATATTTATACTCAAATATGATATAGACGTTAATATTTTAATTTTTGTAAACTTATAATTAACATTTCAATTTTTTTGTAAAACCGTCTCCTTTGACTAATTTTGGTCAAAATAAATGAATTATGTTCACAATATGTGAGTTTTTAAAGAATAAAATAGTCTGTTTACACACTAAAAAATATTCCTTCTAATTAGAGGTAAAATCAAAAACACAATAATAAAATATTAATATACGAAACAAAATTATTATTTATATTTTTTATGAGATAAAAAGATTAGGCTAAAGTTGTAAAATATAATAAACCAAAATAAATTAAGGAAAAAACATTATGACAATCAAATATTATAAAAGGAAGCCTATTTTTTTTAATAAAAAAAAAACTTTATGATACCTATTTATTAATATCTATTAAACTGTCATCCATACCAATAATTTAAACATGAAAACAGATTTAATACATCCAAATAATATACCCAATTTTATTTTCTTTATTTATTTTGGTTTATTATATTTTATAACTTTAGACTAATTTTTATTTTTTGAACTTTTTTTGAACTTATTTGTCTTAATGAACAGTTTATTATCTCAGAAAAAATATAAATAATTTTTTTGTTTCATATATTAATATTTTATTATTGTGTTTTTGATTTTATCCCTCTAATTAAAAGAAATATTTTTTAGTGTGTAAACAAACTATTTTATCATTTAAAAACTCACATGTTGTGCACATGATTCATTTATTTTGACCAAAATTTGTCAAAGGGGACGATTTTGTAAGAAATTGAAACGTTAGCTATGAGATTGTAAAAATCAAAATTTTAACGTCTATGTTACATTTAAGTATAAACATGAAGGGATGATTTCACAATTTGCCCATTTAATATTTCAAGTGGTTATAGCTTTTATAATTACTAATATCAACAATTTTAGACAATTCATGTCTCAGTAAAATTTCCAACCGCTCTTTTCAATTCCAGAAATGCGGCTATGAGCTATGCCCCCGATTGTGATAGCGTATCATGATTATACGGAGTTTATTATTATTATGGTATTAAAATTAAATACTACACGGATAAATTTGTTATAAAATTAAATCCCTCCTTTAACCCGCAATTTTGGTTGGTGGATTGAACCAAAACTATTGCAAAACTAAACATGTCATTGGTTTAACTCATAGCTGGACAACCAATTTTGTAAGCAACCTTAAAAATTTGATCTCACCCACATAAATGAAATGTTAATTCAAACACAACTTAATTCAGTTCAATATAATTATTAGCAAATTACTACAAAATTTTGTCACGCTAAGATGCTATTTCCACATTATTATATACATAAGAATGTTTGGAAAAGTAAGAGTAATATGTTAGGAAAATATTCATATAGCAAAAACAATACAATAAAAAATTTAAAAAAAAATAATACACAAGACACAAATTTTTATATCGTGCGGTTAAAAGTTGGACTCTATCACAATCGACGATATAACTCAATCTCATTATCTCAAACTCTAACTCGAATGTTTTTTAATTTTTCTTTTTAAAAACATTGTAATTATTACATTATAACCGTCTTATAACAATTATATAATTGACTAGTTATTAATATATTGGCAAGTTGAATAAACGAATTGAAGGTCGCCCGAAATACTAGGGCATATCACATACTAAAGTACTAGTGCATATCACATACTAATTTAATTATGATAAAATTTTGATATTTTTCCTACATCATCATGCACATTATAGTTTGGTATGAAAACAACTTGAAATTTTCTCAAATTGTGTAAATTGGAACTATTTGTCGAATGTTGCTAGATAGATAAGATAAGGGTGTGTCACGTGCGAGTTAGGGGGGGTTGATGTTGAAGCCTGTGAGTGTGGCCGTAATGGTTAAAGGAAGGGGCAGCAGACAGGAGACGGGCAATGTATGGGAGGGAGTGAAGAGTGGGGCCGTGGGGGTTAGCAGCCAAGGCCGAGGGGGTCATGCGCTGACAACGGGATGTGGGGCCCACACAAACACCCTTCCCACAGGATAACAACGGCGAAACGACAAAGCAAATGACCAAACAGGCGAACAAACACTTGCCCCTCTTTCTTTTTTGACTGAATTGCAAAACTTCCCTTTAGTTTATATTATTTTTGCAAAATTCATCTTTTAATTTTTATTTTTACAAAATTATTCCTTAAAGATATATTAATTTTGCAAAATTCACCCTCTAACTTTTATTTTTGTAAAAATTTTCTTCCAAAATGTATTAATTATGCAAAATTGATCCTCTAATTTTTTAACATATGTGCTATGGAAGATGAGTTTTGCATAATTAATATATTTTAGAGGGAGAGTTTTATAAAAATTAAATTTAAAAGATAAATTTTACATAAGTAATACAACTTAGAGGGAAAGATTTGTAAATATAAAAGTTAGAGGTTGAATTTTATAAAAATAATATAAACCGGAGCCGGAAAGAGTTTTGCAATTCATTCCTTTTTTTTAATCTCCTGTTCGAGTTTCGAGTTTTGAGTTTCTAGCTCCTGTTTCCCGCGCTAGAATTTTGTGCCATGCAAGGTTTAGAAAATCGGACCGGACCGGCGGTCGGACCGCGGTTCGACCGGAACCGGTCAACTTTCCGGTCCGGTACAAACAAAAAAATCGGATTTGGTCAAAAACCGTTCAAAACCGGTGACCCGGCGGTCGGACCGGTTGACCCAGTGACCCGATCACCGGGTCACCGGTTTTACCGATTCTGCGGACATGGAACTGTGGAAGCGATGGGCATAGTATCGCTGAGCAGGCGGAGAAGACAAACCAAGACAAGTCACTGCTAAACAGCTCCGACAGAGTTTTTGCAATCAATAAGGAAGACCTCAAGTTGTTGGACGCTGCTGATCTTGATGACTATTTCTCAACCAATCTTTCAAGCTCCCCTAAATTTTTCAGGACAACAAAACTCTTGGATACGGGCAACTTGGTTTCGATTGATGATAAAAGTATAAAACTGGAGAAAGTGAGAAACATTGTTGCAAAGCTATTATAATCCTATGGATACATTTCTTCTAAACACACAAACAATGATGATAACGTAACAATAACGTGAGGATTAGGAATGGCCACGTTATCTTCATCTAGACCGTCAGATCCGTCAATCTCATTTCTTTTCTTTGCATCGGAAAAGTGGAAAACAATGAGGAAGGGTGTCACGTGATGGAGACATGGGATGGTTATCTTATGTACTGTAAATATTTTTTATTTAATTATCATTTTGTCATACATCAATAGATACAATACAAGTATAAACTGATATATGATATTAGTATTATATTTTTAATTTAAAAAAAACATATTTTTAAATTTTAAAACAAATGGAGTATTATTTAATGATTGTGACAACTCAATTCTAATAATTGAAATTTATTATAAAAAAATGAATAGTACAAATAATATAAGCATGCATTTGGTTTAATTTTTTTTATGTGTAAATAAATTGATTAATTTTATATATTTACTAAATATTATATATAATAATAATTAATATATTTAATTATTTATTATATATTAATGACGTCACCGGTTCAATAACGGTCCGACCACTGGTTGAACCAGTGACCCATCCACCCGGTAACTTTTTCGGTTCGATGACCGGTCCGAGTCTGAGAACACTGGTGCCATGGTATCTATTACTGTTACTATATATATATAAAATAAGGAAATCGGAGATTTTACTTAAATTAATTTAGCTATTTTGTTTGCTCAATGAATTAATACCGAATGAATCTTGAGTTAATATTCATAATTATTCCAAAATTTTGGTTTTTTTTATTTTATTATTTCAAATATGTATTAAAAAATATATATAGTAATTTTGATATACATATAACTTTTCAATTTTATGTTTAATACATTATTTTCATTTATATTATACTTGTAATAACCCAAATTTATTTAATAATTAAATATTAATTTAATTTTTTTAAAAGAGTGATTGAATTGAAAATGGCAAGTTCTTTTTTTTTTCGTTTGGAAAGTTAAAATTTTTTAGTAGATGATTAGATAGTTGATTTAATTGAAATTAAAGAGTCTATTGGGGGGTTTGGTAACTTATATATTGTTTTCTAGTTGAATTTATAGAGTATTAGATGCAACCCTAATTCTTTTATAATTTGATTAGTTGAATTTTCGAGTAGAATATCTATGTGTACTGTAATTTTAAAAAAAAATCATAATTAATTCATTCAATATCGAAATTGTAATATCCCATATATTTTCAAGATTTTAGATAATATCTTAATTGATTTAATTAAAGGTTAAGGTTTAAAACCTAGAATTGGAGACGTAAAATGTGTAGAAAATGGGTAAACATTTTTTTTTAACATAATTTATTTGTTAGAAATTAAATGTGAAAATATTTTAATGATGCATGTAGAGGATTTATTAAGGAAATAAATTCAATTGAGAAGTGAAGGTGATTTTATGAATATATATATATATATATACCTAAAGTGTGCTTGTTAGCCAAATAAAAAGATGAGTAATTAATACTCAACAAAACTAATAAAGTAATTAGTTTTAATATAAAGTAAGAACGAATGTTGTAAAATATAATTAATTAGGTTAATTATATTAGTTATGAGTCTAAGTAATTTAATTGCTACTAGTGGACTAGCCCAAAAGGATTATATGTGTTAGCCCAATATACGAATACTTGCATAAATGTGGGTAATTAAATAAGAGAGCCCAATGGAAGGTAAGCTATGTAGCCCAAACTTTTAAAAGTCCAATGTTGGTCAAAGTATGAGAAAATATTATTGAGTGTAAAGAATTAACTAATTTAGGGTAAGTTGAATAACCCTAGTTGATAGACAAGAGAGAGAGCATTAACCAAACATTGGTTAATTGTTAGGTAAATAAATATGATAATGAGAATTAACCATGTATGAGTTAATTGTGTAACCCAATGTAGGAATAACAATATGGGTATGGGTAATTATATTATAAACTCAAGTTAATGATAAAAGGTAGTTAATGAATTAAATTTAATTAAGGCAAAGTACTTGTATTAATGTGTATTAAAATTAGAACTACCGCCGCAGCGGTAGGTTTAACCGCCGCAGCGGTGAAACTCTCTGGAATGTGAAAAATAGAACTACCGCCGCAGCGGTGAAACTTTTTGGAATGTGAAAAATAGAACTATCGCCGCAATGGTAGTAATCACCGCCGCAACAGTGGTACAGACTACTTGAAAATAATAGTTTATTGAATCAAATTGAAGTACTTGTATGTATGAGCATTAGGGTTTTAATTAAATAAACTCAAGATATATTAAGTGTTAGTGATTCAATAGACTAACTCAATTAAGCGGTCCAATGGACTTATAGATAGCAAGCCTAAGTGGATTATGTAATTAAGCTAATGTGTTTATTCAATAAACCCAAGGTAGTAGAATAATTTAAAGCAAGTCTAATTGGATTATATTATAAGTCCAAATGAAGTATTAAACTAAGTTAAATAAATTAACCTAGTAGTCTATGTAATTAATTAAACCTTGATCCAGTTAATAATTAAACTAGCTCAATGCTTGTTTTAATTAAATGTAACATAAGGTATTTAATGTTAACCGAATGTAATAATTAAATTGAGCCCAAACAAATTAAATAAATGAGCCCAACTTATTCAATTTCTAAGTCCAAAGTGGAGCCCAATACGAAGTCAAAATGTTGGTCAATGGTTATATATATATAAGTGTGTGTGTATATATATATATATATATATATATATATATTGTGACGCCCCCAAATCTGGGCCCACACAGCCCAAACTTGAGTCGTCAAAATACTACAACAAAATTATTACAACAAAGCACAACGTACAACAATACAGTGTATAATAATACACAACTAAGTCTTCACTATTATTGCCACACTATTTTACAAAACGTGAAGACTATGATAACTATTCCTCGGACCCTCACTCCATTCCCCGGCTAGACCCTGTTATGTTTTCATCTCCTGTTGAAAAACAATGGAACAAAAGAAAGGGTGAGCTCAAATAGCCCAGTAAAGAATATCATGACTAAGATAATGACGAATAAATTATCATTAGTCTTCAACAGTTGAGTTCTTGATAGAATACAATAGACTACAAGGTTTATATCAAAAACTGCAGTTAAATTCTTAAACAACGTTCAGATCAATAATAGCAGCGGAATGAGTAATCTATTAGTAGAATAATGCAGACTATAATGTCCACTCGGTTCTCTTTTTAGGAAAAACATCATCAACTTTTATCATCTGAAATATCATTAGTCAAGATAATACAAATGCACAGTTCCTGATCATAATCATGCAGATCAACAGTTCATCTTTGCACTACGGCCAAAGACATTCAATATAACACCAACGATCATGATTATACCAGATTCAGCCTTTGGTCATAATCATACCAAACAACAGTTCATCTTTGCACTACGGGCCAAAGAGAACATTCACCACGTGCCATAAAAGACACCGAACAGATGTATCGCCTTTAACCTATTATATCGCCTTTAACCTATCATCTGTTCAACAAATATATCACATCTGTGCCCCCGGCCACAGATATTCACAACAGCTTGATTTTTGGATGATTAGAATGATATAAATGATGAACAGAAGAAATAGGATAACAATAAGTATCGGAAGTTTACTTTGTACAGATTCAAATAATGTCCAAATTGTCAACATGATGTGGAGTGAAATTTAAAAATGATATTCAAGATCCACAGTTCAGAATAACGGTTACAATTCAATAGAAAGGTTCACGTAAATAGGAAGGTTCAGTTGAAATAATGAAGTTCAACTATTATGGAACATATAATATTTTCAGGAATTATAGAAGCAATAGTTCCATAATAAATTTCGATTTAGGAGTATGAAAGAGAATAATATCCCTTACCGTAGCAGGTTTGATTAACAAAAGGTGAAGGAAATTAATACAAAGGGTTATTCACCAACAGGCGGCAATCCGCTCCGTAAGGTTATTCCCACAATTTAATAGAATTTGAGTACAAAGAGTTATTCACCAAACAGGCGGCAATCCGCTCCGTAAGGTTATTCTCACAATTTAATAGAATTTGGGTACAAAGAGTTATTCACCAAACAGGCGGCAATCCGCTCCGTAAGGTTATTCTCAGAGATTAATAATGAATGAATACGAAAGGTTATTCACCAACAGGCGGCAATCCGCTCCGTAAGGTTATTCCCACAATTTAATACATGGAAATAAAAGGCACGTCTTATGAGTAAGGAAGAAACAATATTATTATCGAGAATCAAATAATGATAATCCCTTACCATAGTACGTTTGAATAATAGAAGATGAAAAAGATGGTATCCCTTACCGTAACACGTGACTGGATATTGATTTAAATGAGGTTGATTAACTTGAACAGTACACGTATACTTATAGATCTTCACAAATACTCAAGATGACTTAAGCACACTTAGAGAGAACTTTCACAAGAAGTATTTAGAGAGAGAAAGAAAGAACAATTAAGGAAGTTTATGAAAAATCCTTAAGTTAAGGCTTCTATTTATAGCCAAAAATCTCATCATTCATTTAATCTAAACCATTCATTTAAAGATCATCTTTTAATCTACACCATCCATTTCAAATATTATATTATCTTTAATCTACACCATTCATTTCATATCACCTAATAATCACCTAACTTTATATTATAAACAAATCAATTTAATTATTCAACAATAATTCACACTTTAATCTACACCATTCATTTCATATTACCTAATAATCACCTAACTTTATATTATAAACAAATCAATTCAATTATTCAACAATAATTCACACTTTAATCTACACCATTCATTTCATATCACCTAATAATCACCTAACTTTATATTATAAACAAATAACTTTATCAATTCAATTATTATGACTAATTGTTATAAATACAGTATAGTTAGCTCTTAGATATCAAGTCAATAAATTAATGAAATACAACTGTTTAAATAACATCATAATAGAGATAACAATAATGTAAAATAAAGCATACGTTACTGTGTAATGACAATTATTGATTCAATAATGTGAATTACTGTGCATATGTTACTGTGACAATTATTAGGTTCAATAATTTTAAAAACAGTGCAACAACAATTATTGACTCAATGATATAAAATACAGTGTAATGACAATTATTAAATCAATAATGCAAAATACTGTGTAACAACAATTATTGAATTGATAATATAAAATATTATGCAGTGACAATTATCGATGAAATGATGCGTAACAGTTACGGTGTCAATTATCAGACCAATAATATGAGACACTATGCAATACCGTGTGTTACTGTAGAGTACCGTGTGCTACAGAAAATACCATAAACTACCGTATGCTACTATTCTTTTATCACCGGTATTTTAACAGTTCCGTTGACTATTTTTATTTAAAAATGTTACTTCTGTCGTTTTCTATATCCAACAAATATTCCGTTGTGGGGTCCACCAATAATTTGTTATTTCGGCGCCGTCGGACCAAACGAATATTCCCCGACCAAACGAATATTCCCCGACAAAGCGAATATTGTCCGACAAAATAAAATTTGCACATAACATCCTTAACTTTTAACTTTATCGATTTAACCACTTACTGTTTCAAAAAAATATATATATGAAGAAAAATTAAATTTTGTATTTCATAAAATTCGGGGTCTTACAACCTCCCCTCCTTATGAAATTTCGTCCCCGAAATTGACGTACCTGACATATCGAAGAGGTAAGGATACTTAGATTTCATCTCAGATTCTAGCTCCCAGGTCATTTCCTCAGTATCTTGGTTCCTCCATAAAACCTTAACTTGAGGTATAACCTTTGAGCGTAGGATCTGCTCCTTCTTATCCAGGATCTTAACAGGTACCTCATCGTATGTTAAATCCTCTGCTATAACGTCTGGTTCTAACTCAATGACGTGGTTTGGGTCCTTCACATATTTACGTAACATAGATATGTGAAAAACGTTATGGATGCGAGACATACTTGGTGGTAGGGCTAGTCTGTAGGCTACGGTTCCTATTCGATCGAGGATTTCAAATGGGCCAATAAATCGAGGGTTGAGCTTTCCTCTCTTTCCGAATCTCGTAACCCCTTTCCATGGAGAAACACGTAAGAATACATGATCTCCGACGTTGAAACTTTCGTCTCTCCGATGAAGATCAGCATAACTCTTTTGTCGTTCTTGTGCGGTCTGTATTCGTTGTCGGATCATTTGGATCTTTTCGGTCGTCAAGCGTACCAACTCGGGTCCCAACAATTTTGCTTCTCCTACCTCATTCCAACATATTGGAGAGCGACACTTCCTTCCATACAATGCCTCGAATGGAGCCATGCCTATGCTTGCTTGGTAACTGTTGTTGTAAGAAAATTCCACCAACGGCAAGTACTTATCCCAACTTCCTTTGAAGTCTAATACACAAAGTCTCAAAAGATCTTCGAGGGTCTGGATCGTCCTTTCCGATTGTCCGTCCGTTTGAGGATGGTATGCAGAACTAAAACGTAGTTCAGTGCCCATAGCTTTTTGTAGACTGATCCAAAAGCGTGAAGTGAATCAAGGATCTCGATCAGAAACTATGGAAACTGGCATGCCATGCAATCTCACGATCTCATTTATGTACATACCGGCAAGACGTTCAAGTGAAAAGTTTTCTCGTATAGGCAAGAAATGAGCAGATTTGGTCAATCTATCTACGATCACCCAAATTGCATCTAAGCCTTGAGAAACTTTTGGAAGACCCGTCACGAAGTCCATATTGATGTGTTCCCACTTCCATTCGGGAACTTCAAGTGATTGTAATGGACCTTTAGGAACTTGATGCTCTGCCTTGACACGTTGACAAGTTAGGCACCTTGAGATAAACTCCGCAATCTCTCTTTTCATATTGTTCCACCAAAATGTATGTCGAAGATCTCGATACATCTTGGTACCTCCTGGGTGGATTGCAAACGGCGTGTTGTGTGCCTCCATCATGATTTTATGCTTTAATTCAGGATCGTTAGGAACACAGAGTCGAGAGTTGACTCGAAGTATTCCTTTCTCGTCGATTCTTGCTTCGGAAATGGCACCTTCTTGTACTTTCTTTATCATGTTTATCAGTTCCGGATCGGTAGCTTGAGCAGCTTTAATTTTATTGATTAAAGTTGGTTCTACTCGCACGTGAGCAATCTTCGAGTGGGTCCCTGGTGTCTTTAGCTCTATCTCCATCTTTTGCAAGTCGTACAAAATACACTTTTGTGTTGTTAGCAGTGCACTTGTACTTGCATAAGATTTTCTGCTCAAAGCGTCAGCTACAACGTTCGCCTTTCCCGGGTGATACTGAATTGTGTGGTCATAATCCTTCAACAGCTCAAGCCAACGTCGTTGTCGCATGTTGAGTTCCTTCTGGGTGAAGAAATACTTGAGACTTTTATGATCCGTATAGATATCCACTTTTTCTCCGTACAAGTAGTGTCTCCAGATCTTCAACGCGAAAACGACTGCTGCCAACTCTAGATCATGAGTAGGATAATTTTTCTCATAATCTTTGAGTTGTCGAGAGGCATAGGCTATAACCTTTCCATGTTGCATAAGGACACAGCCTAGACCTTTGCCAGAAGCATCGCTGTAGATAACAAATTCTCCTGATCCTGATGGTATGGTCAGAACAGGAGCTGAAACCAGTCTCTTCTTGAGTTCTTGGAAACTTTTCTCGCATTCCTCGCTCCATATGAATTTTGTGCTTTTCCGAGTAAGCTGCGTTAATGGAGTGGCGATTCGAGAAAATCCTTCTACGAATCTCCGATAATAACCAGCTAGACCCAGAAAACTTCGGACTTCGGTTACTGTTTTGGGTTGCTCCCAATTTAGTACCGTTTCAATCTTCGCAGGATCGACTGATATTCCTTGACTAGAAATCACATGCCCAAGAAACGCGACCTCCTCAAGCCAGAACTCACATTTCTTCATCTTGGCATATAATTTGTTTTCACGGAGCTTTTGTAGTATCAATCTCAGGTGTTGTTCATGATCCTCGCGACTCTTGGAGTATATGAGGATGTCATCAATAAAGACAACCACAAAATGATCCAAATGTTCCTTGAATATCCGGTTCATCATGTCCATGAAAGCTGCAGGAGCATTAGTTAGTCCAAAAGGCATGACTAAGAACTCATAATGCCCATAACGAGTTCTGAAAGCAGTCTTTGGAATGTCCTCAGCTTTAACCTTTAACTGATGATATCCAGAACGGAGATCAATCTTTGAGAAATGTTGAGCGCCTTGCAATTGATCAAACATGTCATCAATCCGAGGTAACGGGTACCTGTTCTTGATGGTGACATGGTTCAATTCTCGGTAGTCAATGCACAATCTCATACTCCCGTCTTTCTTCTTCACAAATAAAACAGGAGCACCCCAAGGTGATGCACTCGGACGAATGAAACCGGTATCCAACAATTCCTGTAGTTGGACTTTTAACTCTTGAAGTTCAATGGGAGCCATTCGGTAGGGAGCTTTGGAAATGGGCTTGGTACCGGGTTCAAGATCAATATAAAATTCAATTTCACGGTTTGAGGGTAAGCCAGGAAGTTCTTCAGGAAAAACGTCAGGAAACTCATTAACAATGGGAATATCATTCAAGTTTGATGTATTTTTGTTCAAATCAGTGACATGAGCTAAAAAGGCTTGACATCCGTTTTTCAATAAACGAATGACTTTATGGCTAGAAATAACAGTTATAGATTTCAATGGTTTAGTTGCTTGAATTTGCATGACAGGTTGATTAGGAATATGAAAACTAATAATCTTATGAAAACAATCAATTTTAGCATGATGGGTAGTCAACCAATCAATTCCTAAAATCACATCAAATTCACGCATCTCCAAAGAAATAAGGTCAACAGGTAATGTGAGGTTGTTGATTTGAACTAGGCAAGATTTATGGATAGTAAATGTAATAGGTATTTCTCCCAATGAGGTTTCAACTGATAAGACAAGATTTAAGTTTTCAATAGTCAAATTTAAACGTTGAGTACATATAGGTGAGATAAAAGAGTGGATAGAGCCAGTATCTAATATGGCATAGACTTCACGAGAATTTATGAATAGCTTACCGGTTATCACCTCATTCGGTTTCTTGACTGTTATCGTCAAATCGAATCCCGAATACTTCATTCGGATCTTCACGTATTTCAACCATGGGAATACCACTGAATAATTTTCTAGCAAACTGTTTCTCGGGTTCATCAACTTCATCAGTAGTAAGGTACCAATGATTTCCATTAAAATAGTATTTTCGATATACTGCAGTTTCCACGATAGTGACTAACTTAACCTGAATTCCTCTAAATTGTAACGCCCAAAAGTATAGAAACATCATTTTTAAATAATCTTGAAAATCATAGCTGGAACACCATAAATCCCAAAGACTAATACGAAAAGTCCATATATTCTGATCCTTTGTTATAGAGCATAACCATGTGATATCACTCTCCCAATTAGTGAGTAAATTAAAGGCAATAATTTCCGCAAGTTCGTTACTTCCTTTAATTGCTTCTAAGAATGGATCTGGAACGACTGTAGCAGAGCTTTCACCTTCATCCTTACTGGATAGAACACGCATAATTTTTGCCTTACGCAAATGATTCAACTCTGAGTTTGTAAGAAGATTATTCGTCGCCTCTTGTTTTGCAGCTACATTTGTTTCGGTAATTTCATAATTAACCTCCTGATTTCCAGATGCCATAATTAACTGTGGTCACAAAATAAATGTTAGTTCAAATAAACTGACTCATCTCTTCATGTTCCTACATTCAAATCGATTCATTAGATAAAAAATAAATCTAATTTAGGTAGGACATACTAGTGACTGATTCTATTCGTCTCTCCCCTCCTAGTTCTACCCCAGATCTCCATTAAAGACCATATCCCTAAGCTCTGATGCCAACTGTGACGCCCCCAAATCTGGGCCCACACAGCCCAAACTTGAGTCGTCAAAATACTACAACAAAATTATTACAACAAAGCACAACGTACAACAATACAGTGTATAATAATACACAACTAAGTCTTCACTATTATTGCCACACTATTTTACAAAACGTGAAGACTATGATAACTATTCCTCGGACCCTCACTCCATTCCCCGGCTAGACCCTGTTATGTTTTCATCTCCTGTTGAAAAACAATGGAACAAAAGAAAGGGTGAGCTCAAATAGCCCAGTAAAGAATATCATGACTAAGATAATGACGAATAAATTATCATTAGTCTTCAACAGTTGAGTTCTTGATAGAATACAATAGACTACAAGGTTTATATCAAAAACTGCAGTTAAATTCTTAAACAACGTTCAGATCAATAATAGCAGCGGAATGAGTAATCTATTAGAAGAATAATGCAGACTATAATGTCCACTCGGTTCTCTTTTTAGGAAAAACATCATCAACTTTTATCATCTGAAATATCATTAGTCAAGATAATACAAATTCACAGTTCCTGATCATAATCATGCAGATCAACAGTTCATCTTTGCACTACGGCCAAAGACATTCAATATAACACCAACGATCATGATTATACCAGATTCAGCCTTTGGTCATAATCATACCAAACAACAGTTCATCTTTGCACTACGGGCCAAAGAGAACATTCACCACGTGCCATAAAAGACACCGAACAGATGTATCGCCTTTAACCTATTATATCGCCTTTAACCTATCATCTGTTCAACAAATATATCACATCTGTGCCCCCGGCCACAGATATTCACAACAGCTTGATTTTTGGATGATTAGAATGATATAAATGATGAACAGAAGAAATAGGATAACAATAAGTATCGGAAGTTTACTTTGTACAGATTCAAATAATGTCCAAATTGTCAACATGATGTGGAGTGAAATTTAAAAATGATATTCAAGATCCACAGTTCAGAATAACGGTTACAATTCAATAGAAAGGTTCACGTAAATAGGAAGGTTCAGTTGAAATAATGAAGTTCAACTATTATGGAACATATAATATTTTCAGGAATTATAGAAGCAATAGTTCCATAATAAATTTCGATTTAGGAGTATGAAAGAGAATAATATCCCTTACCGTAGCAGGTTTGATTAACAAAAGGTGAAGGAAATTAATACAAAGGGTTATTCACCAACAGGCGGCAATCCGCTCCGTAAGGTTATTCCCACAACTTAATAGAATTTGAGTACAAAGAGTTATTCACCAAACAGGCGGCAATCCGCTCCGTAAGGTTATTCTCACAATTTAATAGAATTTGGGTACAAAGAGTTATTCACCAAACAGGCGGCAATCCGCTCCGTAAGGTTATTCTCAGAGATTAATAATGAATGAATACGAAAGGTTATTCACCAACAGGCGGCAATCCGCTCCGTAAGGTTATTCCCACAATTTAATACATGGAAATAAAAGGCACGTCTTATGAGTAAGGAAGAAACAATATTATTATCGAGAATCAAATAATGATAATCCCTTACCATAGTAAGTTTGAATAATAGAAGATGAAAAAGATGGTATCCCTTACCGTAACACGCGACTGGATATTGATTTAAATGAGGTTGATTAACTTGAACAGTACACGTATACTTATAGATCTTCACAAATACTCAAGATGACTTAAGCACACTTAGAGAGAACTTTCACAAGAAGTATTTAGAGAGAGAAAGAAAGAACAATTAAGGAAGTTTATGAAAAATCCTTAAGTTAAGGCTTCTATTTATAGCCAAAAATCTCATCATTCATTTAATCTAAACCATTCATTTAAAGATCATCTTTTAATCTACACCATCCATTTCAAATATTATATTATCTTTAATCTACACCATTCATTTCATATCACCTAATAATCACCTAACTTTATATTATAAACAAATCAATTTAATTATTCAACAATAATTCACACTTTAATCTACACCATTCATTTCATATTACCTAATAATCACCTAACTTTATATTATAAACAAATCAATTCAATTATTCAACAATAATTCACACTTTAATCTACACCATTCATTTCATATCACCTAATAATCACCTAACTTTATATTATAAACAAATAACTTTATCAATTCAATTATTATGACTAATTGTTATAAATACAGTATAGTTAGCTCTTAGATATCAAGTCAATAAATTAATGAAATACAACTGTTTAAATAACATCATAATAGAGATAACAATAATGTAAAATAAAGCATACGTTACTGTGTAATGACAATTATTGATTCAATAATGTGAATTACTGTGCATATGTTACTGTGACAATTATTAGGTTCAATAATTTTAAAAACAGTGCAACAACAATTATTGACTCAATGATATAAAATACAGTGTAATGACAATTATTAAATCAATAATGCAAAATACTGTGTAACAACAATTATTGAATTGATAATATAAAATATTATGCAGTGACAATTATCGATGAAATGATGCGTAACAGTTACGGTGTCAATTATCAGACCAATAATATGAGACACTATGCAATACCGTGTGTTACTGTAGAGTACCGTGTGCTACAGAAAATACCATAAACTACCGTATGCTACTATTCTTTTATCACCGGTATTTTAACAGTTCCGTTGACTATTTTTATTTAAAAAGGTTACTTCTGTCGTTTTCTATATCCGACAAATATTCCGTTGTGGGGTCCACCAATAATTTGTTATTTCGGCGCCGTCGGACCAAACGAATATTCCCCGACCAAACGAATATTCCCCGACAAAGCGAATATTGTCCGACAAAATAAAATTTGCACATAACATCCTTAACTTTTAACTTTATCGATTTAACCACTTACTGTTTCAAAAAAATATATATATGAAGAAAAATTAAATTTTGTATTTCATAAAATTCGGGGTCTTACATATATAAGTTATAAAATAAAGCAAAAATGGGGGATTTAATCCCATTTTTGCTGAGATTTAGTGGGGCCCCAATTAGGGGTGTCCAAATGATTTTGTTTTTTCAGTTTTTTACCGAACCGGTCCAAACCGGTACCGGAAGTACCGGTTTTTTTCGGTTCGGTTTTTTCGGTTTTTTTGTAATAATCGGTACCGGTAACGGTTTTGGGTTTTTGTAAATTCGGTACATTTCGGTATACCGAAAAAACCGAAATAAATAATTATTATTATTTATAAATAATAATTATTATAAAAATGAATTAAATAATAATTATTATTTGTAAATTATTATTATTATTTAAAAATTATTATTTAAAAATAGGTAATTTTTAATTATTATTTATAAATTTTAATTATATATAATATATGCGGTTTTACCGAAAAATCGAACCGAAAAAACCGAACCGATTTTGTACCGAACCGGTACCGAACCGATAATTCGGTACCGGTTTCGGTTCTTGATTTAGCGGTATTTTCGGTTCGGTACCGGTTCGGTTTTTTCGGTTCCGGTTCGGTTAAAAACCGATGAACACCCCTAGCCCCAATGGGGTGTCTAGCTAGTTTTGTGGTTGAGTGAAAAATACTCCATTGGTTGCTTGTTTTGAGTTTTGATGGAAGTCATTCATATTGGTCATTCAAGATGGTCAATCAAGCTAGTCATTCATGAGAATAGTAAGCATACTTAGAAGCACTAATTGACAAGTGTTGGTTGATTAAGAGAGCTAATGGTGTGTTCCTACACTTCTATAAATAAAGAGGAGCAAAACATTGTATAGGTTGTTTGCTCATTTACTTATTTTTACTAACTTATAGAGAGAGAAGTTCTAGAGAGAAGCTAGAGCTTTTGTAAGATAAAGGTTAAGTCATCAAGAAGGATATCTATGTTCGGGTAGGTCAAGAAGATCACGGAAGAGGTCCAACCACTTTCAAGAAGAAAATTTTCTTTTAAAGGTTGAAAAGTTTTCTTAACCTAGATCTTGTTATTTATGTTGTTAAATGTTGAACTAGAAAGGTTATAAATGATGTATGATATGTATATAATGTATGTAGAGTCATAAAACATGATGGTCTAGCAATTAATGCTTGTAGCATTATGTGTGAACCGATCGAACCAAGGATTTATGAAGCTAGTTTTTCATTCTGTCATTGTGATCGATTTTAAGCCTATATCCGTTTGTAATTTGGATTTGTGATATAAAGAAAAATTGTAGAGGCGAAAATTCTAATGAGAATGGACTCAAGAATCACCTCAAAATGTTTTAAAATGAAGATGTTATGGCTATCGGAGCGTCGGAGGGTCGAGCAGTCCTCAAGTTAAGGTTTCGGAAAATTTGTACCACCGCCGCAGCGGTCAAACATTTTGCCAGAAATAAGTTTTAGCCGTCCGGGTCGGGTCGGGTCAGCCCGGGTTGAGTTTTTAGTAAAAATTTAAGTTGAAATACATGTAAAATGAATGTGTTTGAATACCAAACCTATATATGTAGAGTTTATTAGTGATTTAATGTTATCTAAATGTATAAAATAAAAACTAAAGTTAACACAATTAAAAAGTTAACTATTGATAATATTTGAAGAATATTAAAATATTATTAAATGATGAATAATATTAGTATAAGATTAAAAGGTTATTAAATAAATAATAACATTAGTATATGATGAAAATGTTATTAAATAATTAATGACATTATTAAATGATTAAAATATTATTAAATGGTTAATAATATTTATAAGTGATTAAAATATTATTAAATGGTTAATAATATTAATAAGTAATTAAAATATTATTAAATGGACAATAATATTTATAAGTGATTAAAATATTATTAAATGGTTAATAATATCAATAAGTGATTAAAATATTATTTAATGATTAATAATATTTGAATGTAGTTGTATATTATTAAATGTAGATAATATGTTGGGGTATTTGGTACATTGTTAAATGTCTGAATCATTAAATTATGTAAAAGAAGAAAGTTTAATTGAATTAAACAAATGTAAATAATCCATTTATGACTAATTTAGACAACTTATTAAAAGTGGGTCGTACGAATATTGTATAATAAAAGCGTAAGCTGATTAAGCATACCTGATATGTCCAAACTGTATTTGGACTAGGGTTTTGTCCGGAATTTAAGGGTTCGTTTGTCGGACATCTTAAAAGTTAATAATTTGAAGTTAATGTCTTAAGTTAAGACTAATTAAAAGTCATGGTAGCTAATGATTATGTCAATTTGTTATATAAATTGTAGATTGAGCAAATGATGCAAATAAGCGTAAATGGTAGAAGCGACCAGACAAGTTTTTCAGAACTTGCTCCTATGTGCCTGGACATGCTATGATGTGATATTAAATTGTTAATAGAAGGATATTGATGATAATTGTGATATGCATGAGGTATGATTACATGTAAAATATGAAGCATAAAATGCTAGATGTTATATGTGATGCATGAGCAGTATGACATAAACTGAAATGCATAAAAAGCATGATGTAAGTATAAATTGCAGAGTATATGTGAAGCATGTAATGTGTTATGTGTAACTGTTAAACTTGTTGTGTCGTCGTGCTCGCTCTTGCTTAAACCAACATTTTCAGATAGTACAAGTGTTTGAAGTCTTGATAAGGATCAAGAAACAGGAATGCACATTACATTCACTGAAGGTCTAGCACGACCATTGTAGATATCAGTCCGAATTGGACAGGTAAAATGATTGTGTAGTATAAGAATTGGTTGGTATGTATTATGAGTCTTAGATACTCAAATTGATTGTAATAGAATGTCGTATCATATCTGATATTGAGACATACTAGGAATTTGTAAATATTTCGATTCTGGAATAGAAAGAGAAGTTGTGAAATTATAAATAAATGATTATTTAGCAATTATAATATTATTGTATTTCATGAACAATAAGGAAATGTAGTACTAGTGTTGAACCGGATCCTAGGTTCAAGGAACCCGGATTTAGGGTCGTCACAGAAATTGAGTTAATCCAAAACTTATTTTTATTTGTCTTTTTTAATCTTAGAGAGAGAATATTATTTGACACCTTTTTTCTATTTTAAATTGATGAAAATCGTATCCTGTCTTGATTTCTGTCATTATTTTCAGTCATAATTTTGAAAATTCATAATAAAGTCATATTTACTCCGAAACGAATGATTTTTGAGTCTATTTTGTATATCTTATGAGAATAAAAATGCAACACAAAAGATTTTTTTTTTAATACATAATTAAAAGAAAGTTAGAAGACTTTTGCGAGTGACATTTCACTAAGCACTAGTAATCTAGTTATAATATAAGAGTTCTAAGAATACTCAATTCATTTAAGTGTCATTTTAATTAGTTGTAGATTACAGTTTCAAAAATATAAATAATCTTATATCCAATTATTTAAAATAAATATATGATCTTAATATACCGTTGTATGTGGCCTTGCTAAATATAAGAAGAAGTGCAAGAGAATTTAGAAAATATTACCTTAAAAAAATACAATAATTAAGATAATATTACAACAGTGATAACAATAATTTAAAAATAATATAACAATACGTTACAGTGATAATTATAGTTTAATACAGTGCATTAACTATTGTAATAATTATTGGTTCAATAATTTAAAATACTTTGCAATAGCAATTATTAACTCAATGATATAAAATGTTGTGTAATGACAATTTTTGAATTAATAATGCAAATTACTGTGTAATAACAATTATTGATGAATACTGTGTGATAGCCATTTTATCAGATCAATAATATGAAACACTGTGCAATACAGTGTGTTACTGTGGATTACTATATTCTACAGTAAAATATCATGAAATACCATATATTAGTTCTTTTATCACTGGATAATTTTAACAGTTAAAAGTGATAGTATCGTTGTCCATTTTTATTTAAAAAAGTTATTATGTCGTTTTCTATATCATACAGTATTTTGCTATGAGGTCCACCAATAATTGGTTACTTCGATGCCGTCGTACATATCGAATATTCACTGACAATTCAAATATTTTTTGACATAATAAAATTTACATAACATCCTTTAACTTTAATTTTTATCAAAATAATATTTTACTGTTTCAAAATTATATATGAAAAAAATTAAATTTTATTCAATAAAAACTAAGATCTTACATATTATCTCAATGAATTATAATGTTTTGGATAAATGAAGGATAAATTGTATCTAGTTTCTAAAGGTATATAATATGGAAGTACGTACTAAATAATTAATACACTTTTTGAAATCTAAAATTGACTGATAATATATATATATATATATATATATATATATATATATATATATATATATATATATATTCTAAAATGGCAATTTAAAAAAGGATTGATTTTTTATTAAAAATAAATTAATTCGAATGAAAAAGATTAGGACCAGTAATTAGTGAACTAGAAATTGCTCCTGTCTTTTAAAGCTTCAGATTCATCAAGGGTGATGGAGGAGTACATATATGTTCTATAATGGACAAGGAATACGTCATGTCTCACAATTATTTTTCAACAATTTATATTTTTTACTTAGATTATGAAAATTTGTCAATAATTTTATTTTTAGATTTTTGATAAAAAAAAAAAAGAGTTAATTTTTATGCCATTTTTTCCACGGCTAGTAAAAAAAAATGATTAGTGGAGTGAGTATTAAAGGGGTGGAGTGGAGAATATATAATTCCTTGAAGTAAGGGTTTTGCACGGCAGAGCACGTGGTGGTCTACCATCACCGCTGGCCGGGGTGCAACTGTTTTTGTATTTTTTTAAACAAGGCCCTCCTTTTCACGACCTATCTTAATTCAAGTATGTTGTTTTGTTACTCTAATTAATAAATTATATATATATATATATATATATATATATATATATATATATATATATATATATATATATATGGCTTGGTTTAAGGACATATTTTTTTAAATAACATATCAAACATACTCTTTTTAATGACTGACCCGACGACGATTTGATCCGTTGCCATAGGTTCGTCCGTCGCTAAAACTTTTAGCGACGAACAAATATATGACGACAGATGAACTTATGGCGACGTACCAAATCGTCATCGAGTCCGCCGTTAAATGAGATATACTAGGCATGTCCTTTATTTGTGATAATCGGTTGCTGAATATTGTTTAGACAATCAATACATGAGATATATTTTTAATTGTGAATTGATCATATCACTATTTCTTTTTGCGGTAGACTATACTGTTATTTTCTCTTATGATAGATAAATTTACGTGTAAAATTAGTTGTACTACTATTTTTTTTTGTGATAGATTAATTTTTAAGTTAATTGATTATGCCGTTGCTTTCTCTTTTATTTTATTTTTATTTTTATATTTTGGAAGTAGTATCTGATTCCAATGCATGTATTGTACAGTACTATAGTATAAGATTAATTAGTCAAACAGAAGGTAGAAATTAGTTGCCCTCACGTTCTTAGGTTTAATTTATTCAAACTAATTAGGCTCCTTATCCATCTACTTATCATAATCGTCTTTTCGTGTGCGACAAGACTTCTTACTTTTGACGGACTTTTGCAGCTTATACTTTCGCTATCTTAATTAAGGCTTCATTTTTTTAAAATTCAAAATTTTGAAATTAAATCGCTAAGAAAAAAAGTTGACATAATGGACAAGATGTATGCCCTTATTAAATATTGCAGACAAAACTTTGACTAATTAAGAATGGAACTTACATTTTAGTCCATCGTTGTAATCTTTTCATAATTTATAACAGATTATAATTTTAATATACTTTCTCAGTTTTAAAATAAAAGTTCTAATTAATTTTTTAAATATATTAAAAAATTAATAAAATTGTATATATTTAAATTTTTATTTAATTGTATAATTTCTTACATATGACTAATAATATTTCATAAATATGTATAGAGAATAGAAATATGACAATTAATATTAAAAATATTATAGGCAAATTATTATAAAAAATAAATTATTTAAAATAAATAGACATTTAACTTAAGACCTAAAATAATAATAAGTACTTTTATTTTAGGACGAATGGAGTATTTCGGCCTTTTGGGTTTGTCAAAAAAATAAAATTATAAGTTAATGATCTTCTTCTTCTTCTTATTATTATTATTATTATTATTATTTTCTTGTAGCATAAAGTAATCCTACAACTGAACAAAAAGGAAAAAAATAAAAATAAGAGTTGAATGTGATGATTGAGTTGGGATAAATACAAGCATCCAGCAGAGATGTATCTTAGATAGCAGATACGGATCTTAGTTATGGGCCCTAGAGATTCAACCAATAGGGCCCCCACAAAGTTCATTTGGGTATTTGGCCCTTTTTTTAGTGTTAGATAACATAAAGTTGGATGCACCAAAATTATGAAAATATTTGACATATAAATTGGCAGGCTTGTCAAAACACAGTCCATATTTATTCTTGTCATTGCATTATTCTTTCCAATTTAAGTATATTTCGATAAATATCCTTAAAATGACGTCAGCAACTGCATGATACGAGACCACCCCCAAAAAAGTTTTATGGGGAAAAAAAGATAAAAGAAGGAAATTTTTTGTTGCAAATTAAAATTGAAATAAAGGGACTTGCTTCTTTTTCATTCCTTATCATTAACAAAACAACTTTATTATTCCCTAAAAATAATTAAAAGTGTTGAGTAAAAAGTGCAAGCCTTTCATATGGATAAGTTTACGTAAATAGCATTCGACCACAAAATCAACTATTATGTTTATTTTAATTATTAAAAAATAGAGAATGATACGAATTTTAATATAAAATCTCACTTTTTAATGACCAAGATCAATTTTGTGGTTAATTTTTGTAGTTGATGTTTGTGTACTTATACTTAATCCTTTTATATTCCAAGAATTACGTGAGACCGACAAAAGAAGGGTATATACGTGCATGGTTTTCAAATCTGGATCGAAAAAGGTATCGGGTGGATGAGTTACTGGTCCAACCAGTGGTCAAACTGTTATTGAATCCGTGACGTCATTAATATATAATAAATAATAAATAATGAAATATATTATATATAATATTTAGTAAAAATGTAAAATTAATCAATTTATCTACAAAAATAAAATAAAATTAAACCTATTTGTCCAATATTTACTTTATACTATTCAAATAAATATTAAATCTATATAAAAAGAAAGATATTAAATCATGATCATAACTTAAAACTCAAGGCGCAAGAGTGATAAAATCAAACACAAATGAACATAAACATCTCTAGAATACATTAAATCAAATTTCATAAAAAAAATTAAATCTATTTGTATAATATTTACTTTATACAATTTAAATAAATACTGAATCTATATGAAAAGAAAGTTATTAAATCATGATAATAACTCAAAACTCAATCAAGGAAACATTCAATTAAATTTAAAGGCTTAAATTATAAATAAATAAAAAAGAAGCAAGGAACTGATAAGACCGGTGACCCGGGTCACCGGGTCGACCGGTCCAACCGCCGGGTCACCGGGTTTTAATCAAAATTGATTTTTTTGTTTGAATCGGACCGAAACGCTGATCAATTCTGATTTTTAACGGTCGAACTGACGGTCCGATTTAATAACCTTGTATACATGTTACACATATTTTTAGGTTGTTATTGTTCTCAAAGTCTAATTCCTAGCATCAAAAACAAGGCAAGGAATTAAGCTCACTATATATGGAAAGCAAGATTAACAACTCACATTACGTACTTGGTCACTTAATCGGTGTACAAGGCACTCACAAATAACAAAGTTTGACCAAAGGAACAGGTGTACAACAATAATTCACATTACTACTAGTACCACAAGAAGTTGTTGAGTTGTGATGAAGAATCGTCTTCGTCTTGTGATGGCGAATGAACGTGTCTCCCTTCGTATGTGGTGATCACCATTCTCGGATCCTCTGCTAATCGCTCTACTCTTTTCTTAACTCGACAGTTATCCTGTGTACAACGGTAGTAACTCCTGCTTCCATGTCAAAAAATCCCAAACAAATACTAGTTAAAACTTAAATAAGCCTCCCAAGTCTCTTGGATAAATATATATTTTTTCAAAATAAATTGTTTTGCGGTTTGCTAAAAAAATAATAATAAGCATAGCTGCATCTGTTCCTCCTAACCCAAAATTCCACTTTCATAGTTTTGTTCCGTTATAAACTTTGCATAATCAAAGCTCTGATACCGTACATTAAAGACCCAAATGACTTGGTAAAACCTTAAGTTGTTAAAAGAAAATCTAACAATATATATATATATATATATATATATATATATATATTATCCATATAATAACCGGCTGTTAGTGACAACTAAAATTGGCTTGTCGCAACAAAAATAAACAGCAGGACCAATTAGCATAATTTTGGTCTGCCGCAATAAGGGTAGCGATGTGACCATATATGTTTTAACATATCTATGCTGCATGATATTTTTAATTGCTTGGAAAAAGTAGGAGAATTAATTTTATTTCTTTTTATGAAAAAGTGAAAAAAGAGCATAGGAAAGAGGAAAATTTGAAAATATGATAACATATGCAAACTGGCAAATTGCTGGATTTCATTATCTCGCAGAATGACCTTTAGGCAGAGTGGGATCTTTTCGAGAGATGGAAAAGTTTGCACTTGGCTATAGAGACAATAGCTAACTGCTGAAAAGAGGGGAATTAAACCCCATAATTACCATGAAACAGTAAAAGTTTGATTTACTTTTTCTATCGAAAAAGCCAAATCTTTTAAAAGGCTTCCACATTGGGGATCCTCATTCATGTCAATACTACAAAATAAGCAAAAAATGATTATAAACTTAATTAGTTAGCGGAAAACCAGGATATACTATGCATGGAATTCTGCTGTTTGTATCTGTAACTGTAAATCTGAATGTGAGTTTGCATGGAAACTCTCTAATACACAAAATAGTCCCTAATTTGGGGTATCGTAGTTTGAACTGAAATTATTTTATTAATTATAAGCTAATAATAGTGCTCGTAAAGATGTAGAAAATATTTTTAGTTGAAACAAGGGAATATATGATGTTTAATTTCCACATTCTACTAGTTTTCTCATCATTTTTATTTTTGAAAAGTGACAAATTCAGCTCCTGAATATGGAAAATTAATTATTGGGACAAACAACACGATTCAAGTGTATTGTCATGCAGATGATTTTATTAATTTCTTAAGCTCTTTCGATTGTTGATTTCATAAGATGAAACCCTACTTCCCTAGGGGCAAGACTTAATTTTGCAAAAAATTCATAATGGATTAATAACTTTTGCCATGATCAATTGCTTATTGAATAATGCTAGAAATATACTGTGTTAAATGGCAATTAATGATATGATACCCTTGTAACTAAAATGCAACCTACATCTACCGCATCATTGATATCTTATTGTGGTTTTAGTCTTTTAAGACTAACAATACTATGATCAATTCTTTTCGGCTTGCATTTCCCTTGATCAAAATGATAGTAGTGTTAGTAATGATTAACTTTTCAAATATATTTGCTCTAAAAAAACCCTGTTAAAAAAGCACCTAAAGCTTAGTCATTCATGATTATATCAAATTATGAAAGAGAGAGAGAGAGAGAGAGGGACTTCCATTGTTGAATTCATCTGTATAAAAAACTACAAGAATATATATAGAGAGAGGATAAAACTATAGGCACCAGAAGATTATCCGGATAAAAATACGGATGCAGCTTCTTATACATCTCGCATAGGAAAAAACTGCATATCCATTGAATATTGTACGAAAAATGGTAATTTTTGTATTCCAGATACAATTTTTTTATATGCGAGATGTATAGAAAAAACTTGTATCAAACGTATCGTACTCCCACCTGTGTTGATTAAGGAGATTGAGGGAATTATATAAAAAACATAACTAAATTGAAAGCAAGTACCTGGGATGTAGGGTGTTCTTGACAACTTTCTGGCCATACTTTCTCCATTTGTAACCATCATCCAATACATCCACATCAGTACTGAGGGTCTTGAAGCAAAACCTAGGCTCCCTTACCTTCCTCCTTCCTCCTCCTGCTTTTATCTTCTTCATCTTTATTGCTGATATCCCTAGATTATGATTATGATCATCATTTTCTCCACCAATATTATTCCTTCTCTTAATATAATTATTACGGCCGCTTATTATGCAATCATTCTCTTCTCCCCATGCCCTGATAAATCAAACCATAATTAGTGAGTGAAAAAGAGATCAAGAGTTTTGTGCATGACAATTAATTAATTAAGAAATCTTGAAAGAGACTAAATTGTTGTAGAAAATAAAATAAAAAAGTAGATAGCTAGTTTTTATTTATTTATTTAATTGAATTTTTTACCAGAGATTTTTATGAGTTGGTCTTTGCAAGGAAAGAAGCTGGTGGTGTCTTCCAAAATGGTCTTGATCTTTTGGTGAATCTGCTGCTAAAAACGATGAAGAAGAAGGAATGGTAGTTGTTGTGAAATTGCTGCTTTTTCTTGGACTTTGATTGCATAAAAATGGAAGAGAGAGAGAATTAGTAGTACTAGGAACAGAACTCATGTTTGTTCCGAAAGGGTTAGGATAAAATAATAATCCCATTTGTGATGATGATGATGACATCTCTAATTCCTCATGATCCTCAACCTCAAATAATCCTAATTGATTCATCATCCCTCTTAATTTCTCCCTTGAAAAAGAAATATATGTAGAAGATCAAAGACAAGTATATGATAACAATAATAGTAATCAAAAAAGATAACGATATATATATGTAGGTGGTTGATTGTTTTCTTATTCTATATCTCAAAGATGGTGAAAATAAGAATTAGAAGAACTTGTTGCCAGCTAGGGTTTTTTTAAAACTCCGAAGATGGGAAGATTTATATAAGATGGGAAGATCAAATGAGAAGGAAGACTATTATAGCCACTTTCCCTTTCCCCCCTTTCTTTATAACCGTTTTACTGATTAAAATAGAGTAAAATTAAAAAAATTATCTGTAATTTACATAAATTCTTGAGTCACTATTTGTGGTTTAAAAAATATTGAATAATCACTGATAGTTTGTCATAAAGTATCAAGTTATCTTATTTTCATCCAAACTAATTACAAGTGGACTTCATTTGCCCAAAAACGAGTAAAATGAGGTCCAACTGTCACTGCAGAAGTGACATAACTTTGCAAATTTAGGTGGCGCGGCGCACTTTTGATGATTTGGTGGTTAAGTTTTTGTTTAGGGTTGTTTTGGAAAATTTTATTTGTTTTTGTTTATTGAGAAATTGAATGTTCAAGGCTAATAGTATGCTTTTATGAAGTTTAATGAAATTTTGATGTTCTTGAAATCATGGAAGTTTGATGTGAAAATGTGGTTGTAGTTCAATAGATGAATTTTTGTTTTCTTAATTTCTTAATTTAAGGAAGTAAGAAAGGGAAAAGAGACTGAAGTGAGAGGAGAGAACTGATCGACACAAAACGTGAGTTTATATATATATATAGGGTAAAATAGTTTTTTCACACAAAAATTAACAGTGCTAGTTAAAAAATATTAATAGGTGCTGATGTAATACTTGAAGGCAAAACGCCAATGATTATTCGATAATTTTTACACCAGAGATGGGTTATTCAAGAATTTTAATAAATCACATACAATTTTTAAAATTTTATTCATTAAAATATATCAATTATAGTAGAAACATATCATTCTTACACTGTTACACATGACTCTATATATAAGGTAAAACTAAAGAAACAACTTTTTTTCTATATAAAATATATATAAAAAGTGTTTCGTCCGTGCTCTTTTTCATATTTTTCATCTGGTGGACTTATTTTATTGGTAGTATATACTGTGGGGGCATTAGGGATATGAATCGGTGGAAGAGGTAATTAAAGAACAAAATAGTCTCTTTGCTTTTAAAAAGTAAAATTTTATGTGTGAAGACTTTGATGGGTATTTCAAAAGAAGTCAACCGTTTAAAGGGTAATAACTAATAAGAATGTGAGCCGCATGTCAATGGCAGGCATGGCAAATAGTTGTTTCATAAGGTCAAACACTGTGGCACAACATTCTCTCAATGTTATTAGCTTTCTAGCTACTCCTTTTCCAATTTTGTACTCATCTCTTACTATTTTGTTTAGAATTAAATGCATGTTCGATAAAATTGAATCAATATATATGTGTGTGAATAAAGATGCCTAGATGATTTAAATAAAATAAATTTTGTGTTTGAAACTTCGCACTAAATAAGCAAATGTTTTTAATAATTCATATATACGTCAAAAATATCTGATTCAGTGTATTTTATATTCTAATTTTTTAAAATATTTTGAATTGAATAAATTTTATTATTTAAAGTTTAACATAAATGACGTCTTTTATACCAAAACATTAATATATAAAAAGAAAAATAGGACTCACATTTTCGAATAGAAATAATATCTCAATTCAACTAGTTTCTAGAGATTGTTGCATGAAATAACTGTACACACTTATTAGTGTTTGTAAATGGATCCAAGGATAAAAGCAAAACAGATGAGTGCACAATTATGGGAAAAAATTAAGAAAAGGAGGGTAGTCTGGATCAATTTAAATCTCTCATTTTCTAGGGTTTCTTTTGTAGTAGTATGATGTATTTTCATGGGTATCTTTTGGGCACCTAAAAGATAGAAATATCAAGAGCAATGATTATGAATCTTGGGTGAAAATCTCTTGCCCCTGCCGCCCTGCCCTATGGCTGGGCTGGCTGTGAAGAATCATTTTGATTTGAAAGAAAGAGAGGACCTATTTGACTTTTGGCAGAAATAAAGCTAATCACCTTTCCACACCCTTTTGCTAAATACCGAGTCGTATTTAAGTGGCTTTTTTAACATCCCTCCCAACCCCACGCCACCCCACCCCACCCCAACGCACCCCACCGCTACCCACCATTTTTCAAGTCCCAAACCACCCTTAATAATATTGTTATGATCTCTTCGATTACACACATTAATAATTTATGTTCAACTTTATTTGGTAAAATATTGTTTTCGTGGGTTAGCTAGTCATCCGATCAAAATTAAAGTGATAATTTAATAATAAAATTTATTTCACAAATTTAAATTTATCTCTTAAAAAAGTTAAAAATTAACAAATTTTATATATTGAAAATAAATTTATGTAAATTCCTCCTAATTTCCCTCGTGAGATTCCTTAGTTCCTCTTGTGAGTTCCCCTTGTGGGCTCCTTCAGGTTCCTAGTTCTTAATTCGGAATTCTCTTCCTTGATTCCTTTCACATGTACCCTTAAAATTGAAATATATTATTAAAATTAAATTATAATAATAAAGTTCTAAAATAATTATAAAAAAAAATTCGCTAGTCATCATATTGATTACATTACAGTAGCCACTGATGAAGCATTTTTCATTTAGCAATCATACCACTGTCCTCTTTTTTCTTTCTCCCGTAATTACATTATTAGATGGAACCATCAGCTTCATTGATTAGATTACCGTTATGGCCATAGAAAATGAACCCTATTCTCACGTGGTGGTTAGATTAGTTGGGATATATGCAACCCCAATATTATAGTTAGGGTTTTGAGAGTTCGAACTTTTGATTATATTTTATACTTTGATTTGTCATTATTTACTTGTAATATAGTTGGTCATTTTTATTAGTAAGAAACCCTCGGCCACCACTTATTTCTGGTTTGCATATTGAATTCCTTGACCCCAAAACCTCTTTATAATATACTAATATTTGTGACATATACTATATGTCTTTAATTAAAAATTAATAAATAAATATTTGAATAAGAGTTGTAAAATATAGATAAATAAATATGAGAGAGATTTTAGGGCAAAAAAATGAGAGAGAAAAACTAAGTTAATTAAAAAAGTGACACAATTTTAAATTACAGTTAAATTTTCTCCTCTCCCTTAACATAATAGATATAAAGTTTTATATCTACTGTGTACTTGAGAAAATAAATTTGTACTTCAGTTATTTTTTATGAAATGGAAGGAGTACTTTTTTTTATTTATAAATTTCAGTCTTTAAGATTTAATATACATTTAATATAATTTGATATATTCACCCAATAACATGGCATGCACCCTTCAAAAGTATTAAAGACAAATTTATAATTAATTTAAGTGAAAATAAATAAATAAGAATATTTTTTAAATTCTTCAATTTTATTTATTATTCATCAATATAAAATTCTTCGATGTACATTATCAAATCATATAAAATTTAATGTTCTTATATTATTATATATTTTTAATTTCATCCATATATACAGTTGAACTTATCTATAAACTTCGGAGATGATTAAGATACACGTGCAATTGACCAAGTGATTATTATGAGAAATAATTAAACGGAAATTGCATAATTGGTAGTTTGGTGCAACAACTATTTTTGAGACTAAACTTGGCATTATTTCTTCATGCCAACAAAAAATTAAATAAAATCAGACAAGACGTTATAAAGACTGTGAAATTAATTAAGATGAATTTATTAAAATGAAATTGGCTAAAAGTAATTACTACTCCTGGCGTGGTGCTAACGGGCACATGATGTCATATTTAGCCAGTACCATGAAAATTATAATTATATTAATTAATTAATTAAATAGTACTAGTAGTCCTTTCTCTCTCTTGAGAGAGAGAGGTGCAGTTGTTGGCAAACAGACAATCATTTCTTTTTGTCTCTGCTTCATAATATAGCTGCTACCCATCATTACACTTACTACTACATTAACCCCCCTTGTTTCTTGTGGATAATATCCTTTACAGTATTTTATCTAAATAAAACTAAAACAATTCAAAATTAGTTTTTGCTGAAGATAAGTAATTTATGAATCCGTGAAATTTGAAATCAAAAGCACAAATGCTGAAAACTTGAACGTATTTATCAACTCCCTTCATTTAGCTAGGTAAAATTTCTTGGTAGGTAAAGACTATGAACTAGCTTGTTCCTTGTTAAATATACCTTTTTTACCGACGAGGTTTGATCAAATTTGGGTCCATTAATTGATTAAATTTAAATGAAATTAAAGGTAATTTGATAGCCTATAACAAAGAGACTAAAAGAGAAATTATATAATTCGAGTAAAAATTATATATATATATATATATATATATATATATATATATATATATATATGTTATACTCAAAATAAAATATATAAAAATGTACATTATTATTTACAAAACTAATTCTTCTTTTTTATTATGTAACTCTACGATTCTAAGAGTTATTTTACGAATTTGTTGAGATTTTAATCAATAATTCTGAACTGCTCTATGAGTCTGTAATAGTGCTCTATGAATCTATAGTAGTACTTAAATTAAAAACACATAAAATAATAAAATATTATAATATAAGAGTTTATAACTACACAAAGAGCTGTGATTCTTCATTCAAAATCAAAAGCTAATAGTTTTTAAACAAAAGTAGAGGACTATTAAGCAACACAAAAACATCCTCTTGATTTGCAGCATTTTTGGCGAGACAATTAAAACTTTCTTTATATAAGAAACATATTGTAATAGTTTTCTTTGTTAGGAAAGAAAAGAGAGAGAAGAAAAAGAAAAAAAACTTCAAAACTTGCTCAATCTGTCATATTTCAAAAACTGATCAAATTGTTCAATTAGTTGTCACCTTCCGGTAAATTTTGATTACTACTTTTAATAAACAAAATATATTTTAATGTTAATGTAATATTTGTTTTAGTACGTAATATAAAATATACTAGTGGCAAGTCAACTATAATTTAAATTATTAAAAATAGTTTTTAGTTTATCTTTTCTTATCATCAACAATGTTTAGTCCCCTCTTACTAATGTTCTTTTAAATTTTGGTTATGATTTTAACAAAAATAAATAAATAAATTTAGAATTACGACGAACTAGACTTATTATATCTTTAAATACATATATTATTTCTACTAGTCTTTAACTCAGCCCGATCCATCCTATGAAATTTATTGTTTGTGGATGCATGACTGACTCAAGATAATTTAAGATTTAAAATAATATTTTTAAATGAAATTTTTTATATTTAATATGTTCTCTATTAATTTTTATAGTTAAATTAACTATTTTACAAATCAATATATCTTATTATTATTTAATATATATGTAAAAAACCTATAAACATTATAAACTATATAAAATTTAGTACTAATCTCAATGTTTACTTTTTTGACAATCTAAATATATATGTTTAATTGTTAATTTTAAAAATGGTCAATTTGACTACAAAAATTAATAAAGGATTTTTATTTTGGGACAGATGAAGTATTAATATCTTTTATTTAAATGAGACCTTTTTTTTATACTATTAATTTTTTTTAGGTATTTAATATTCGGATTGGTATATGGGCTCTAAATGATTAATTGAGTTTATATTTTTAGGAGAAGTTATTCAATGATTTTGGGGAACTGTCACTTGATGTCTCAGGCCACTAACATACTGCTATGTTAACATGTACAATAAGTTCTTTCGTTAGACATATTAAAATAATAGTATATGAATAATTTTAAAGTAACATATTATCGTGTCCCATAATCATAAAATAATTTTTCATGAGTTAGACCCCATCGCTCAACTTGAAATTTTACGTGAATTCAAATTAAAAACCTGTGTCTTAGCCCAACTCATGCTGTATATAGTTTGAACACAATCAAATATCCCTTTGTATTGGTTTCCTCATTCTTGTATCAATTTCAGTTTGGAAGCTTAAAGCTTGGTGCATGCATGAAATTTTAGTTTTTGTCATGATTTTTAAATTCGAATCGATCATTGTGTGACACTCTCAAATCTAGGCCTATATAACCTAATTTGAGACGCTATAAAAGACACGATTTCTAATACAAACAGTACATAAAACAGAAATACATAACTAAAAAATACATAACTAATTATTCACTATTATTGTCACACTATATACAACATGTGAAGACTACAATAACTATCTCTCGGACAGTCACTCCATTCCCCTGTTAGACCCATCTACTCTCTCGTTTTCTGAAAAATAATGGAATAAAAAAAAAGGTGAGCTCAAATAACTAAGTAAAAAAATACCATGACTAAGATAATGACAAATAAATTATCATTAGCCTTCAACAGTTGAGTTCTTAATTGAATATAATAGACAATAAGCTTTACATCAAGAACTACAATTAAATTCTTAAATAAAGTTCAGATCAATGATAGCAGCGAAATGAGCAATCCATTAGAAAATAATGTAGACTGTGATGTTCACTCGCTTCTCTTTTTAAGAAAAATATCATCAACTTTTATCATCTGAAACACAACTGGTCATGATGATACAAATTCACAGTTCCTGGTCATAATCATGCAAGTCAACAATTCATCTTTGCACTACGGGCCAAAGATATTCAATATATCACCAACAGTCATGATTATACCATTATTCAGCATTTGGTCATAATCAATTAATCATACTAAACAACAATTCTTCTTTGCCCCCGGCCAAAGAGAACATTCACCACGTGCCCTAAAAGACACAACAATTATATCGTCTTTATCTTATCATCTGTACCCCAGGCCACAAATATTCACAACAACATGGTTCTTGATGATTAGAATAACAATAGTGATATAGATGATGAATCAGAAGAAACAGTATGATCAATAAATATCGAAAGTTTATGATATTTCTTTGTGCATATTCAAATAATGTCCAAATTGTCAACATGATGTAGACTCAAATTCAAGAATGATATTCAAGATCCACAGTTCAGAATAACGGTTAAGGTTCAATAGAAAGATTTAGAAAAATAGGAAGGCTAAATTGAAATGATATTAGATAAAGCGCAAACTATTAAAGAATATATAATCATTTCAGGAAACTTTACCAATAAGAGACAAATACGAATAGTAATTCACCAAACATGCGGTAGTCCGCGTAGTCAGGTTATTCCCACAAATGAATAAGGAATGAATATGAAAGGTTATTCACCAAACATGCGGTAGTCCGCGTAGTCAGGTTATTCCCACAAATGAATAAGAAAGGTTATTTACCAAACATGCGGCAGTCCGCGTAGTCAGATTATTTTCATAAATTAATACATAGAAATAAATGACACATCTTACGAGTAAGAAAGAAACGATATTATTTTCGAGAATCAAAGAATAATAATCCCTTACCGTAGTAAGTTTGAATAGTGGAAGATGAAAAAGATGGTATCCCTTACCTTAACACGTGACTGGATATGAAGTTGATCAACCTATATTTTTATAATTTAATTAGTAACTACCATATATAATTTTATGGTGTATACCAATTCGTATAAAATCATCAAAAGTGATTTAATAGAATCAAGTAGAATAACTTCAATATAGTTTTTGAAGAAGATAATATTTCAAAATAAATCTTTCAAAGGAAGTTTTTCAAAATGAATCTTCTAAAAGAAGAGTCTTCTAAAGGAAGATTTATAAACACCGTGTGATGTGTGTGGTTACTTATATAACTTTTATAAAAAAACTTACTTGGTTAGTACTCGTACACTTACAGAGCTTCACAAATACTCAAGATGACTTTAGCACACTCAAAGAGAACTTATACAAAGAAATATTTGGAGAGTGAAAGAAAGAATAAGCAAAGAAGTTTTTATGAAAAATCCTTAAGTTAATGCCTCTATTTATAGCCAAAAATGTTATCATAAACCAAGATTTTCTAATTTAATCCAAACCATATATTTCAAGATAATGTTTAATCTATACCACTCATTTCATTTTTTAAGATTTTCTTAATCTAAATCATTCATTTAAAGATCGTCTTTAACCTATACCACTCATTTCATCTTTTAAGATTTTTTAATCTAAATCATTCATTTAAAGATCATCTTTAATCTATACCACTCATTTCATCTTTTAAGATTTCCTTAATCTAAACCATTCAATTTACTTTATATATAAAACAACTAACTTTATATAAATCAATTAACTTTATATAGAAAAATAAATAACTTTATATAATTTATTATAATAAAAATAAATAACTTTATTAATCCAATTATTCAACAATAATTCACAATTATTCATTATTATGACTAATTGTTATAAATGCAGTGTAGTTGGCTTTCTGAGTTAGATAAATAGAGAAATTAACTAATAATAGAATACAACAGTTTAATCAACATCATAAAAGAGATAACAATAATGCTGAAAATAAATAAGCACGTCACTATGTAATGACAATTATTGATTGTGAATTACTGTGCATATGCTACTTTGACAATTATCAGCTCAATAATATAAATTATTATGCATGTGACAATTATTAGTACAATAAAGTTAAAATTGTAAGACCCCGAATTTTATGAAATACAAAATTTAATTTTTCTTCATATATATTTTTTATTGAAACAGTAAGTGGTTAAATCGATAAAGTTAAAAGTTAAGGATGTTATGTTCAAATTTTATTTTGTCGGACAATATTCGCTTTGTCGGGGAATATTCGTTTGGTCGGGGAATATTCGTGCCGTACGACGGCGCCGAAATAACAAATTATTGGTGGACCCCACAACGGAATATTTGTCGGATATAGAAAACGACAGAAATAACCTTTTAAAATAAAAATAGTCAACGAAACTGTTAAAATACCGGTGATAAAAGAATAGTAGCATACGGTAGTTTATGGTATTTTCTGTAACACACGGTATTGCATAGTGTCTCGTATTATTGGTCTGATAATTGACACCATAACTGTTACGCATCATTCTATCGATAATTGTCACTGCATAATATTTTATATTATCAATTCAATAATTGTTGTTACACAGTATTTTGCATTATTGATTTAATAATTGTCATTACACTGTATTTTATATCATTGAGTCAATAATTGTTGCTGCACTGTTTTTAAAATTATTGAACCTAATAATTGTCACAGTAACATATGCACAGTAATTCACATTATTGAATCAATAATTGTCATTACACAGTAACGTATGTTTTCTTTTACATTATCGTTATCTCTATTATGATGTTATTTAAACAGTTGTATTTCATTAATTAATTGACTTGATATCTAAGAGCTAACTATACTGTATTTATAACAATTAATCATAATAATTGAATTAATAAAGTTATTTGTTTATAATATAAAGTTAGGTGATATGAAATGAATGGTGTAGATTAAAGTGTGAATTATTATTGAATAATTGAATTGATAAAGTTATTTGTTTATAATATAAAGTTAGGTGATATGAAATGAATGGTATAGATTAAAGTGTGAATTATTGTTGAATAATTGAATTGATTTGTTTATAATATAAAGTTAGGTGATATGAAATGAATGGTGTAGATTAAAGATAATATAAAATTTGAAATGGATGGTGTAGATTAAAAGATGATCTTTAAATGAATGGTTTAGATTAAAGGAATGATAAGATTTTTGGCTATAAATAGAAGCCTTAACTTAAGGATTTTTCATAAACTTTCTTACTTGTTCTTTCTTTCTCTCTCTAAATACTTCTTGTGAAAGTTCTCTCTAAGTGTGCTTAAGTCATCTTGAGTATTTGTGAAGATCTATAAGTGTACGTGTACTGTTCAAGTTAATCAACCTCATCCAGTCACGTGTTAAAGTAAGGGATTATCATTATTTGATTCTCGAAAATAATATTGTTTCTTTCTTACTCATAAGATGTGTCATTTATTTCCATGTATTAATTTGTGGGAATAACCTTACGGAGCGGATTACCGCCTGTTGGTGAATAACCTTTCGTATTCATTCATTATTAATCTCTGAGAATAACCTTACGGCGCGGATGACCGCCTGTTTGGTGAATAACTCTTTGTACTCAAATTCTATTAAATTGTGGGAATAACTTATGGCGCGGATTACCGCCTGTTGGTGAATAACCCTTTGTATTAATTTCCTTCACCTTTTGTTAATCAAACCTGCTACGGTAAGGGTTATTATTTTCTTTCATACTCCTAAATCGAAATTTATTATGGAACTATTGCTTCTATAATTCCTGAAAATATTATATGTTCCATAATAGATGAACTTCATTATTTCAACTGAACCTTCCTATTTATGTGAACCTTTCTATTGAACTGTAACCGTTATTCTGAACTGTGGATCTTGAATATTATTTTTAAATTTCACTCCACATCATGTTGACAATTTGGACATTATTTGAATCTGCACAAAGTAAACTTCTGATACTTATTGTTTATCCTGTTTCTTCTGTTCATCATTTGTATCACTGTTACTTGTACTAATCATCAAGAATCAAGCTATTGTGAATATCTGTGGCCGGGGGCACAGATGTGATATATTTGTTGAACAGATGATAGGTTAAAGGCGATATAATAGGTTAAAGGCGATACATCTGTTCGGTGTCTTTTATGGCACGTGGTGAATGTTCTCTTTGGCCCGTAGTGCAAAGATGAACTGTTGTTTGGTATGATTATGACCAAAGGCTGAATCTGGTATAATCATGAACGTTGATGTTATATTGAATGTCTTTGCCCGTAGTGCAAAGATGAACTGTTGATTTGCATGATTATGATCAGGAACTGTGAATTTCTATTATCATGACTAATGGTATTTCAAATGATAAAAGTTGATGATGTTTTTCCTAAAAAGAGAACCGAGTGGACATTATAGTCTGCATTATTCTTCTAAGAGATTGCTCATTCCGCTGCTATTATTGATCTGAACATTGTTCAAGAATTTAACTGCAGTTTTTGATATACACCTTGTAGTCTGTTGTATTCTATCAAGAACTTAACTGTTGAAGGCTAATGATAATTTATTCGTCATTATCTTAGTCATGATATTTCTTACTGGGCTATTTGAGCTCACCCTTTCTTTTGTTCCATTGTTTTTCAACAGGAGATGAAAACATAACAGGGTCTAGCCGGGAGATGGAGTGAGGGTCCGAGGAATAGCTATCATAGTCTTCACGTTTTGTAAAATAGTGTGGCAATAATAGTGAAGACTTAGTTGTGTATTATTATACACTGTATTGTTGTACGTTGTGTTTTGTTGTAATAATTTTGTTGTAGTCTTTTGACGACTCAAGTTTGGGTTGTGTGGGCCCAGATTTGGGGGCGTCACAAATATAGTACAATTGTCACTTTATTAGTTCAATAATATGAAATATTGTGCAATACCGTGTGCTACTGTGCAATACCGTATATTACTATTCTTTTACCACCGGTTATTTTAATAGTTAAAAGTGATAGTACCATTGACTATATTTATTTAGAAAGATTACGTATGTCACTTTTTATATCCGACAATAATTCGTTGTGGGAGTCTACCAATATTTGGTTATTTCGGCACCGTCGTACGAATCGAATATTCCCCGACAGAACGAATATTTTTCGACAAAACGAATATTTTTCGACAAGATAAAATTTGTACAAACATTTATTAATTTTTACTTTTGTGAATTTATTCATTTACTGTTTTCAAAAGAAAAAAAATATAAAGAAAAATTTAATTTGTATTTCATAAAAGTCGGGGTCTTACAATTAAATAAAAAAAAGTAAAATTGAATAGATGAATTATTGGTTTAACCAATATTCGAACCGTTGTTGAACCGGTGGTGTTATAAATATATTAAAAATATATTATTAATAATTAATAAAATTTTAAAATATCTAATTTTTTATAAGTTAAAATATAGTGAAATTATGTTACAATATTACTAAAAATATTTAAGTTTAAAAATAAAAATATTTTTATATAAAAAAATATTTAAAAATACTTAAAAACCGGTTCACTGTGTCAACTTAACCAGTTGAACCATCGGTTTGAACGGTGATCAATCGAGTCAATTCGAATTTTAACGAAAACTAATTTATTGGGCTAAACAGGATGGAAATATCAATCAATTCCAATTTTACGATCGGTCCATTTGGAATTTAAAAACCATGATTTTTGTCATACATATCAAATATATACATGCTATTAATTCTACGAGCGCTATTGTATCAATACCATTCTTTTAGTTTTGAAATTTTTAAGGCACCCTTGACGACTCATTGGGGGAAAATTGAGTATCTTCCTTGATGATATTTCTATGACTCTTCTCTAAAATTATTCATAAGCTTTAATATGTAAAAAGAATGGATTGATGTGTACCAAATAACGCTCAATAGTCGAAGTTCATCACCTCGGAAAGGACAATTAGCAAAAATACAAAGGCCCCATAGCAGAGACCATGAGCCAGTTCGAGAGTCACTTATAAGTCCAGTTAATCAATTTATAAGTCATTTTTCAATTTAAGTTATGCAGAAGTTATTTTTATTTTGACTTATAAGTTAAATTATAAGTCAAAAAAATTAAATAAGTATTTATAATTTTTTTTTAAACAACATATAAGTAGGTATTTTTTAAGTTTGTCAAACTACGTGGATTGTCTATTTTATCTCTCTTCTTCATTGCAAAATCACATGTTTACCCCTCTTCTTCTTCATTATTATTATTATTATTATTATTATTATTATTATTACTGCTATTATTATTATTATTATTACAAAAAAAAAACATTATATTTTAATTTATAAATTATTATCATCCGAATATTTTTATAACTATTTTAACTTAATTTTTGATTTATCAATCAAATTAATCTTAAATACTTTTATTTGTAAATCAATTTATATTTTAATTTTAAATTAACTTATATTTTAATTTTAAACAAATAAAAAAATAAATTATTCTCGAACAGGCCCGATAACTATTAAAAGTAATTGTAAAGAAGGAGTTTAAAGTTGATTGCCTCCGGAAGGACAGTAATATAATACTATATACTAAAGAAAAATATTTTTAATTAAGAGATCTGATGACATTAAAAAGCAGAGGGACCTACTTACACATGGTGTTCCACTACTTATTCTTACATCTCTGAACAACCTTTTGTGTGATTAACATTTGGTCAAATACAATTGGACTATTATTTGTTCGTAAAAAATATAAAAATGAATTATTTATTTTAATTTAATATTATTTTAAATTATTTTATTTTATAATTAAGAATTAATAATTTTTTAAATAATTTTATAATTTTTTTTTGTCATTCTTAATACTATTTATGAAAAATTATATAATTTTATAATAAATATAGAATTAATAATCCTCCTATTTTAAACAATCAAATAATTTTAGACTAAAAGACACTTTATACATCAAATTTTATATTATTGTTGACTTTATACTATTATTGACTTTTACACTCTAAATTAAAAAAATATGCCTAAATACAACCCAAACTTCACTTTACCCGACAAAAAACACACTTTTGCCGAGGAACCGGTCATAAGTGACTTGTTAAACCTGTAATCTTATCTTCACAGGGATAATTTGGGTAGATAACAAATATAATCAATTCTAAAGTCAAAATTAAATTAAAAAATCCTCATTTATCTCTCTTCCGAATCTTATCTTCTTCCTCCTCCGACACAATCGACAAACCCCCAACCTCCGTCCCTTATTCCGTTAGAAGATTTGGTAAGGGTGGTGGAGAATTAGAGGGTGGAGGTGGTACATTAGCTGGAGGAGGAGGCGGCAAAATCATAAGAGGAGGTGGTGAAGCTATATGGGGTTGTGGCAGTGGGGACGAATCAAGACCCTGATGCACAAAAAATCACGAGTTTGCATGGCAACATTGCCCCAATTTGCAAGCTTGCACTAAAATTATCTGCTAATTAGTTCCCACGGTTTCTTTGTAAAATCCCAAGTGGTAGTTCTAGATTTGTGAGACAAATAAAACTTCCCTTCACAAAAATGAATTCATCTAACACTCAAACCCAAATGTGTAAATTAGTCAATTCAATTCTCAAGTTCATCAGTTGTTAATATATGATTAAGGCCAAAAATTTCAACATTCAAGAACATGAAATCTGAAGCAAAACAGGGAATTCTTCCAAATAAATACAAAATAACAAAAATGGAGAGGATTAACAGATCTGAAAATTGAGCAAGACAGACGAGTGCAATCATCTAATTATATGGAATCAAAAATGGGTTATTAAGAACCAAGTAAATTATGGTTTGGGTGCAATGCATTATAGCTTTGGGAAATAGTAAAGGGAGGTAAGCAAGTAAATAATAGCTTTGGGAAATAGTAAAGGGAGGTAAGCAAGTAAATAATGGTGAAAGTTGTTCTGCTATGTTTATTGTTGTTGATAATGAAGAAAAGGGTTGCCTAACTTAGAACTCACAGTATTATCAGAACCAACTAATTGAATTTCTTTAAAGTTTGAATCTTTAGAACAACCCAATTGCCTTGAAGTCAATGCTCGCCTATAACTCGAGACCACATTTGGGGGGCAATTTCCGACGGTAACTTAATTTAACTTCAATTTTCTGAGTTACAGTTAATTAATTCAATGTTTCTTATTTATAGTCTCAAAGTCAATTTGATTGGCGTTGGAGCTTAACTGCAAATTCCAACGCCATTTGAAGTGGCGTTAGATGATTAGCTATTAATTAATTAATTCACTTATCTTAACCTATTTTTTGTAAAAAAAAATTATAAATAAAAACAAAATGTTTAATTTATTTTTTTAAAAATTATTTGTTTTTTTTAAAATAAATTTATTCTTTAAACAAAATTTCCAAAAAAAAAAAAAATACACTTCAACGCCAATATCAATGACGTTGAACCAAAAAAAGTAAGATGCACTTGTTTTATGTTTCAAAGCCAATCAAAATAGCGTCCAACCAAAAAAGTAATCTGCACTTGTTTTATGTTTCAAAGCCAATCAAAATGGCGTCCACTTTTTTTTTTTAAATGCTCATTCAACGCGTAAATTTTTAATTTTTAATTTTTAAAAATAAATTGTTTATTTTTTTAAAAAAAGATCTTAATTTTTTTTTAAAAAGAATTTATTTTTTAAATAAATTAAAAAAAAATACACACTCCAATGCCAATATGAATGGCGTTGAATGTCATTTTTATAAATAAAAACGAAATGTTTAATTTATTTTAAAAATAATAATTTATTTTTTTTTAAATGAATTTATTCTTTAAACAAAATTTATAAAATAAAAAAAAATACACTTCAACGCCAATATCAATGGCGTTGAACAAAAAAAAGTAAGATGCTATTTTTTTATGCTTCAAAGCCAATCAAAATAAATGGCGCTCAATTGTTGTTTTTTTTTTTTTAAATGCTCATTCAACACCTAAATTTTTAATTTTTATTTTTTAAAAATGAATTTATTTTTTAAATAAATTAAAAACAAGAAGTACACACTCCAACACCAATTTTTTAAATGGCGTTGACATTTTTTTGCTTCAACGCCAGTTTGAATGACTTTCAAATTTTAGTTAATTTTTTTTAAAATAAAAAAGTAATATATGTCCAAATCTGGAAAAATAAAATTGGTCGTCCAATTGTTAAAATAAAATAAAATTGCACCAGCCAAAAAAATTAAAAATTAAAAATAAAATTACTTCAACGCCAATTGAATTAGCGTCCAATTGTTCAGGAATTTTATTTTTTAGTCATAATTTTATAAGACTATTAATCCTTTATTATCGTCCAATGATTAAATAATATTTAAATTAAAAAAAATAGTTTAATTCTAAATATGTATATTACAAAACAAACATGCCCTTTTAAGTTTTTCATTAAATAATTGTTAGTCATGCCCATGTTAATAATCCAATGCACTTGTATACTTTATGATAACGTCTGCACGCAACACACTTCTCAATATCTCATCTATTACATGCATAATTCATTCTTCTTCTCTTTTTATTTCAACTTTCTTGCAATTGTGGTAGATAGATGGCAGATGCAAGTGTTAAGCATAAGTTGTGAACCGAACTCGAGTGGTAGAGCCCCAGCTGAGATACATTAAAGCACGCATGGAAAGACATACACCATTTTGTAACTGGAAATACAGAAGGCACAGATCTTGATGTATTTAGCAGAGATATCATTAGGCAAAAGAAAGAATCTCAGCATGCGACAAATGCAAATGAAAATGCTGGCTGGCTGACCGGCTCTTATATGATAAATTACCAGCAAAAGCTAGCACCAATTACAGCATTCTCAAGAGCATTAATTTAGTTCCTCTTCGTGCCTGAAAGTGAGGCAAAAGAAGTGAAAATAATGATTCGTGAATGGAATACAAGCATGCACAACAAAATTAATTAATTACGCCTATATATAATTTAATATTAATTAGATATTATAATTGCAGCTCAAATTTTATATATTTTCAAATAAAAAAGTACTTAAAACTTTTTAGTGCCAAAAAATAATCTACAACATTAATTCGATAGAGGTGTAATTGCATGTTTTGATGAGGGCCAAGTTATATTTATGCTTAAAATTTAGATTACTTTTAATTAAAAATAATTAAAATTTGAAGCGAAAAAACAATTCTAAGCTTAAAACTATAGGTAGTAATATGTGATTATCCCATCTGCAAGGTAGAGAGTCACCAATTGTTATGGGTTTGTCAAAAGTTGGACCAGCTAGGCTTTTGTTTGCAATAGGCTTTAAGCCCACATATAGTGTACTCTCTTTGTCCAAATTTATGTGACTATATTATTTATTTTTTTGGACAAATTTAAATGCACATTAAAATTATAATTATATATATTAGTACTACTTTTATGTATTTTTTTTAGATTTCCATATATTTCTGGTGCTTTAAATTTTTATCATTGTTAAAAATTCATGAAAAATATAATATGTTAGATGTGTCGTTAAGTTGCGTGCAAAAAATGAGTGACATCAATAACGGAAAACATATTTTAAAAATCAAATATTAAAAACTATTAAATTATAATTACAATACAAAATTTGATTAAATAAATTAAGATTAATACTAAATTAAATTAGAGCAGGCTTGCCTAATTATGTATTGGATAATGTTTAGGACAATTTGGTCACAAGACTCGCAACATAATTACACAATTATTTTGGGTTGGGAAATAATGAGTTTAAACAACATATTTACACGTTTATTTTAATGTTTATTTCCAAATTTAGTACGTATCCAAAAGAAATCTTAACCTATTAATAAAAGGAATGTGTTTTTTTTTTTTTTAATCTCTAATATGAAAGTAAACTTCTAAAAGAATTTTTATTTTTGATTATATCAAATTTATTACAAGATCAAATCTATTACAATGTTATGAAAATTGTAAATTGTCGAAAATATCTTTTAACATCTCACACAATTTAATTACATTAATATTAATCATAAATTTAATTATTAAACTAAGGTCCTAATTAAATTTAAATTATTAAAGTTTAAAATTTTATTACATAATTGTATTTGTAGACACCCAAATTTTGCATTTCTCTACTAACCCTGGCAGGAGGGCAAAATCGTGACTTGACCCGACATGCGAAAAGAAAGGTGGACCCCAACATGAAGCCACCCCAACGACTTACGGTCAAAGCCGCCACAACGAACAACGAGCGTCAGGTTACTTGAGGCAAGGCAAACAGTTGATCCAGAAGAACCTGATTTGATCACAAAAGACGACTAATGGCCACTACGCTTACGATGTTCGGGGGTCTCGCTCGGCTGCCCAGCTCGCCGATTAGCAAATTCTATATCAAGTCGCAGCCCTCCGAACTAGCCTCCCAGAACAATATGGCACGTTTCACAGGGATTTTCGGGTTGCAAATACGAGCCTTCCAGCGAAAAAACGAAAGACCGACAGCAGACGCGGAAATCGAGGAAGCACCGAAGCCGGCCGCAGTTGCACCTGCGGCCTACCGAAGCCGGCCGCAGTTGCACCTGCGGCCAAGATCTGAAGATCTAAATCGCCACTTCCAGTTCATTTCTTCGACAGAGACGGACGGAAAAAGAAAAAGGAGAGAGAAAGGCGACGGGAGAGAGAAAAAGAGAGAAAAAGAGTGAGATTTCTTCCCCTTTTGTGCAATCTTTGTGTCCTGTTTTGATTTTCAAGTGTTAAAGCGTCTATTTCATCGTTTGGAATGTGAAAAAATTCGAGTTTCATAGCTTCGTTATGTTTTATGTAGCAAATCTTGTAGATCTAGTTTTATTTTGTTCTTATTGCATTTGTTGGGTGGATCTACTGTGGATCCGAAAATATTTGATGCATTGCTATTTAAATAGTTTGATTTTGTGTATTTTGAAGTTAGATCCAATGTAGTCAATATATGTTGTAGATCTGTGGATTAGGGACGGTTAGGGAGGATTTATTGTGGATGGAATCTCCTCCTAACCTCCCGATGATATTCTTTTAGTTTATTGTATAGCTTTTACGTATGTAGCGATCGCGATGCACCTTTATGTAAATATGTAAATTTTTGGGCCTTAAAACGACATCGAGTCTAAAATCGGGTTTAAGGCCCCGTGATAGTGAAATGTGAGATTGTGGGCGTTTGGGGTTATTTGGATGGCTCACATGCCCATGAATAACTCCCACACCATTTTAATGCTTGATTTTTCCTTTCGATACGGAAAAAGAATTTTGGAATGAAAAGATGAAGATTTTCATAAAATCAATCAAAGTAGGATATTAGATCACTCGTAGGCTAAAAATAAAATCGGAAGTGTCGGATGAGCTCTATTCCTATTTGACGAAGGGTTTGGAAAATATGTTTTACAAAATATCATCGATTTTATTATCGAAACAAAAACAATAACAATGAACTTTTCGATTAAATCAAATCCTTCGTGCATAGGGTCAACGAGATTTCTGAAACACTTTCAAAATAAAGCATTCCAACGATTTTCATAGGCACACACGCACACACACGCGCGCACATACATTTTAGGATTTAAAAGGATAGAAAAACATCAAGATTGCGGTAACCGCGTTTCACGGAAGTCGGGGGGTGCCTAACAGCTTCCCCTCGCTTAAGCAAGCCCCCGAACTCTATGAATCTCGGTTTGCGGACCAATTAACTCGGAGTCACACATGAGCCAACGATTACAAAAATAAAATTCGGATGAGTTGGTACATCCATTTCAAACATACCAACTGACGACTCTGGTCAATTGGCTCATTAATAAAATCGATCTTTCAAACCCCGTCGACACTTAAGCCGACCCTTTTCAAAAAATCACATCTTAATCTAAAGGCTAAAATTGGAAAGGGCATTTTAATTATTAAAAAACGAAACGACTAAAATCCCGGCGTCGACAGTATTAATAAATATACATTAATTTTTTAAAACTTATTAACTGTAACTTAGTCAAAAATATATAGTGGACTCATTACTAATTAATTGTCATAACTAGATTAAAATTTATTAAACCTAAATTTTCATAGGTTTTTTCACACTAGAATTTCTAGCAAATTTTATCAATATATACACTAATATATAAATTCATTACAACTTAAATAAAATTAAAATAATTATTTTATATAATCATAACTAAATTTTATTTAAATATTTAGCTTAATAGTTCATCGAAGTAACTTATAATATATAATTTCACAAATTATTATATAAATATATATTAAATAATTTAATAATTATAATTATTTTTTAAAAATTCTAATTATATGTTTACTCTATATTTAATTAATTATCTTAATAATTAAGATAATAAATTATTATCGATATCGCTCGTGTTTGAGGTTGTTAAAAATAATGGGCAATAACGGTTTCGTTCGGAACTTATTCAGCCCAACCAAAGGCTATATATTAAGGAATTGGATAATGATGAATAAAACTCATGTACAAATTTACTATTTATAACAAATCAACTATATAATTTAAAATACAAATTTAGTTGTGTTTCGTTATTTTTTAGTTTTATAAATTTTTGGTTCAATTTTTATATTCATATTAGCATGAGTACTATTTAAATTTGTATCAATTAAATACTATTCAAATTTTAAAATATTTATATGTATAATCGGAATAGAAAAAAAGAAGATATTTTTCTTTCCTATTCAAATTAGTATAAATATTATACAAATTTATAATTATTAAACATAAACTATCCATATTTATAAAATATTCAAAAGAAATCCAACCAATCTTGAATAAAAAAGTAATTTTTAAAAGAATTTTTATTTTTAATAATTTAATTACAAAAAAAATTATCACAATTTTATGTAATTAATTAAGACAATATAATACATTATACTATATATTACCTAAATTATATTTATTAAAACTCAAAATTATATCAAATCACACGATTAATCAAATATCAACTATATAATTAAAAGTACAAACTTGGTTTCACAAATTTTAGGTTCAATCGTTTTCTTTTCTATTCGAATTAGTATAAGTATTATCTAAATTTTTAATAATTAAATACTATCTAAATTTGTGAAATATTCAAAAGTAACTCCAAGCAGCTGTTAGGAAAAAAGAAAGTGTTTTCTATTTTTATATCTCTAATAGGAAAAGAAACTTGTAAAATAATTTTTATTTTTTGGCTCTACCAAATTTTATTACAAGTTTTTTTTATCACAATTATATGTAAAATAATATATTTTAACAAACTTTATGTAGAATAATTTTATTATTACAAAATTATTAAGATATTGAGATATCGATCTGAAAAATCTCTTAATAAATCACATGATTTAATTATATTAATATTATTCATGAATTTCATTAACTAAATTAAATTCATTAAAACTTGAATATTATCAAATCCATTATTATTTGTATTCTTAATATATGTGAATTTTTTTTGAAACATAGTCATTATAAATTAGTTGAACAATTATAATGAATCATTAGTAACTAATTATCATAACTAAATTATTAAAACTTTAGTTTTATAGTTAAATTCGGATTAGAAATAGAAGCAATTTTTTCAATATAAACATTGATATAGAATTCAATTACAAACTTAAATAAAATTAGAATAATTATTTTTGTATAATCATAACTAAATAAACATACATTTCATTCAAATATTTAGCTTAATAATTAATCAAAGGAACTTATAATATATAATTTAATAATTTATTATTTAAATAAATAAATTATTTAATAACTTTAAGTATCTTCTTAAAATTATAATTAAATATTTTTTTATATTTAATTAATTATCTTAAGAATTAACATAATAAATTATTATCTATGTTGCCCGTAGTGAGCTTGTCTATAATAAGTAGTAAGCTATGCAGAGTGTTTTCGTACAAAAATAAATTCTATTAGCTTGTGTGTGTGTGTTTATATATAGAGAGAATGATCTATAGCATATATTTGCTATGAATTCTTATATGACAAACACCATTTATACTCTTTAAAATAAGAAATAACAACCAAGATTATGAACTGAAAATCGACGTCCGCTACTATTAATAGTTTGATAGTATGTATTTTTTTTTACCGGCTGCTACTTTTAGTAGCAGATGTCTCTCATCCTGATCATTACAATATAACAGATGTCTCTCGTCTTGATCATTACGGTCTTATTTTAAAAGGTATAAAGGATCCATAACAAATAAATGTTATAGATCATTCTTATATATATATATAAAGTGGCAGAGAGATCAAAATACAATATGATAAAGGGTTACAATATTTAGCAATATACAAAGTGTGGCAGAGAGATCGTACAATATTTAGCAATATAACGCATCAAAATGCAACGTTTGCGACTGAGCAGCAGACAACCAACGATCTTGTTTCTCTCAAATTAAAACCCGACGTTGAACCACTTTTATTAAAACTAGCCACGAAAACTATTTTTCGTAACATTAGAAAATGCCACTCGTACACCCATGCTGCACACACAATTCTCCCTCAAAACATCTATAAGCATTCCATCTCCCTCCAAAAAAATGGCCAATTTGCAAAGGTTTCTCCTCAGGTGAGCCTGCCTGACAACGAAACCTTAAAAAAATTCAGAGTACATTTTTACCACCGTTGTGTTTATTCTATTCGCCTGCGTGTCGACATTTTTTCTAGCAGCCCAGGGCGGCGTTGGCATTGGAGGGGGGCGGCAAACGTCTCAAAAATTGCTCCCATCGACCGTTGTTGACATTATGTTGGCAGATGGGATTCAAAGGGTTAAGCTTTTCGCCTTTAATACCGGAGTCACCGATGCCTTTGCCTATTCGGATATTGATGTTATGATCACAATACCGAATAAAGAAATTGATGTGGACCCCGTCACCCTAGCCATGTACAAAGAAGAAACATGACTAAAGCCCAAGACTGGATCAGCCAAAATATCACGGATATTATTGAAAGTGGGGTTCGAATCTCGTAAGAAATTTTATAGTATTTTCTAATTTATTGATAAAATAAGAAGTGTGATTTATCATTTGGAGTTTTAAATATTTTTATCTATATCTACATCTATATTATTATTAAGGGGAGACGGTTGTGTCACAAACTTCCTTTCCCTTTTATTCTTATAAATTCGTTTTTATTACAATTTCATCATTCTTATTTTTTTATATTTAATTTTACTCTTAAAATTTGATAAAACTTCTATTATATCCTTACCGTGATTATACACGCAAGACGTTACATGGATTTTACCATTTGTGCACAAATTTTTGAATCCTGATTCCAAACAAGCTATTTAGACAATCTATAAAAGCAAGTTATATTTTATATAATAAAGAGTTGGATTTATATAATACTTAAATAACAAAACTCATCTTAAATCCTACTCTCTTTAGTTTGTGCACAACTTTTTGTATATAATTTATGCAGATAAAATTATTCTTCTTCCACTGATATTAATTAATTCATTGTTCCATACAGGCATGTGTTGGTTGGGAATGAAGCAATAGAAAATACAACTTATCATAATACTGTGGTGGTTGAACAATTTAAGGAGTTCCAAGATGCTATTAGCAAGGACGAAAGGCTTAAGAAATGGAACAAAAAATTGACAATAAAAATTCCCCATTGGACGGAGGTCCTTAAACCTGGTATAGAACTACCATCTCAGGCTGATTTTCGACCCGATATAAAGGACAAAGTGCTCGAATATTTGGATGTTCTACAAAAACACGACGGCCCCTTTATGATAAATTTGTATTTCCTGTGGGATCTTCGTCAAAAACAATATCCTTTAAAGTTCGGATTATTTGATGGAAATAGCAATTTTCATATTAAAGAGGGAAATGTGGTGTATATCAACGTGTTTGATTTGATTTTTGACACATTTTTTTGGGCACTGAAAAACAATGGCTATGAGAAACTCAAAATTGTGGTTGGTCAAGTTGGTTGGCCGACGGACGGAGATTCGTATGCAAATATCCCAAATGCGAAACGATTCTACGACGGACTGCTTAACAGAAGTGCCAATAACGTCGGAACTCCAATGTATCCAGGGCCAATTGAACCATCCCTATACTCCTTATCTGATGAGAATAATTTAAAGCTTCAGCCTCGAGGCCCAACAGACCGACATTATGGAATTTATTATTACGACGGAAGTTTGACATTGATTTTACGTTTAAAGGACGAAAAGATTTCAAGCTTGAGCCTGCACAGGGAATTGACAAAATGCCCAGGAGGTGGTGCGTGTTCAACGTTAGCGCGCGGGGGAATGTGAAGGATGAAGAAATCATGCAATATGTCGCAAAAGCTTGCAGTAAGGTGGACTGCACGAGGATGTATTAGGGGGGGGGGGGGGGGGGGGGGGGGTGTTTCTTATGTCTTCAATCAGTATTTCCAATGGAGTAATCAAAAACAGGAGTATTGTAGTAGGAATGGGTTAGGGGCAGTAGTTGCTGATAATCCATCTACCAAGGAATGTGCGTTCGACGTGCAGATTTTATCGACCATATTTCTTGAAGGTGTACGCAGTGAGATGTCGAACACATTGGCAAGCAGTGCGCGAGAGACGCTCAAAGTGCCAGATTTTGGATTGATGGTGGTTTTGCTATCGGTATTGTGTTGGTTATGAATAATAATACTACTGGAGTAGCCATTGATTTAGTGTATTAGGATGCACTTTTCGGCAATCCCTTTGTCCCGAGAGGAGATTGCAATCCTTTGTATTTTGTACTTTTTTAAAAGTTGGAAAAAGAAACATCCTCCTCTTTGATATTTTATTGACTTCTTTTTTACTATTTTTTGGTACCATTGAGTATTAAACATGGTTTTTTTAAATAAAAAAAATTAAAATCATCAGAAATCGAAGCTCAGGCTTAATGATAATTAATTTAAAATACTAAAGATCCATGTAAAAGTGTATATATATAATAAAGACACAAGTGATATTATCTATTTTCTCAATGAGAGAGGCAGTTACGTGAGGAGCTTGATTGTCTTTTCATTTCTATATATAGATTAACCAGCCAAGTGTTCGTACACAACACGGGTTTATCTTTTAAATAAAATTATTTTAAATTTTTTATTTATTCTATATATGTTATGATTATAACATTTTTTTTTTGAATTTAAAATTAATTTACTATTACTCTTGAAATGACTAGAAACTTGCTCAAACAAACACTATTATCAAATACTCACACTTGAGTGTTAGTAATGTATTTTTTGATTATTTTTAATTAATATTCAATTTTTATATAATTTAAAATTTTAGTTTTCATTTTCAATCTTTCAAATTTATATATAGTTTTTTATAGTTCAAAAATGAGTAGAACGTAAAAACCTAGACTTGGTGTTTAAGAAACTCTTTATATATACAATAAAATTACTGTAGAATAATAAGTTATTAATGTGAAAATATTACATAACTGCAAGTGCAAAACATCAATTTGAAGAACTGACAAATACGGGTCAAACCGACAGAGATTAGATTAATTTTTAAATATCTTTAATATTTATTTTAGGTGAATTAGAAATAAAGATAGAGAATTAATTAACTAAAATTAAACACTAATTAAACTAACTAAAAAATAAAAATTAATAATAGGGAAGCAATCTAGAAATCTAAATCTACTAAATAATAAAATATAACATATCATCCAATCTCTTATGTTTTATAACTCAAATTATATCACTAGCTTGGCGTATATAATTCAAAAAATAAAGCAATTAAGTCTAATAAAAAAAAAAGGGTCTCATTTTGACTTTATAAAGTTAAAGTCTCAAAATTTCAAATTATTGTAAGTTTATTTGAATTTTTTAAATAATAAAATTTACTATTAGTAATACTATCTATTCACAATTGTATTGAATAAAATTAAATCAATTCATATCAATTTTAAATTTAATAATATCATAAACTATTTTCAATAATTAAAATAGTACTTTCTTTGTGGGATGAGTTAATGTATTTGTTGGTAAAAAAAGAGAACTTGGTTACAAATTAAAGGCATCGCAAAAAATAGAGTTGATGCAAAGCAAAATTACAGTTATTAGAAAATTAAGAAAAAAATAAACAAATTAAACGGAAGCATGTCAATCCAAGATTACTTAATTCGTCTACTCACAAGCTAATACAAAGCACCAGTGGTCTAGTGGTAGAATAGTACCCTGCCACGGTACAGACCCGGGTTCGATTCCCGGCTGGTGCAATCAAAATTTTTTATATTCCCAACCCTGTACGGAGGACCTTTTTCCATTTGAAACCACCACCCCGTTATCCAAAACACTAAAATAAAATGTTCCCGGCATTTTACCTCTTTTAACTCGATATTTTGCCTCCTCCAAACCAACTTCCCCCATCCAAGGTTTTAACTTGAAAAACTGGCTCATACCAGAATGACTCTCTTGCCTTGCCCCTATAGAATAGCTGGTACTGACAGGGAAATTGATCATAAGCAGGGTTTTGTCCCGCTATAACACGCCAACTCCAATCCAAATTCCCCAAACAACCCACAAAAAGATCCTCTGCAGTTTCATGACACAAGTCTTCCCCTCGAAATTTAAACATTGGTGGCACTTTCAGGGATCTTGGCGTCCAACTCAAGGCAATTATTATTCTTCTGTAATACACACAGAAAATTCTTCCTAGTGCTGGACTCTCATATGAAGGAATACATTGATAATTACATGCCTGATCTACCGGACTGCACTGATTCAGGCATTGGAGAGCCTTTCCTACAGTTGGAATTTAAGAGACAGTTTAGGACCTGAGGCCAACAATTGGGTTGAGAGAGATCAGTTACTTTGCTGAATATGTTCCCACCGGTTGCTCTCTGGATATATGACCCTCCTAGTTTATTTATTAATGCTGGAGAAGATTCAGAGCAGATTATGTTTGGGATGTCTTGACTGTTGCTTTGAATCCACTTCACTGATTCTTGATTTGTTACAGCAACAAGGACCAACATGTTTGCATTCTGTAGCTCCTTGTGAAGATTTCCGATTGTTTCATTATTAGATTGAAGAATGTTGTCAGTGAAAACCAGCATTTCAAATCCATCGTCAACCCATTTCAATCTTTTGGCCTGTTTACAAGTGATAGCTCATGAAGAATTGCAGATTTCTATTTGACAAAATATACCATCTCAAAGAAAAAAATTACTATCCCCTCTAGATATAATGAATGAGCTTTTAATAGTACGAAAGATGAAAACAGAAGAAAAGGACATCATAATAGACCTCTGTTACATACTCCCTTGTCCCAAAGTGAGGTGCACTTCAATAAGTCAAAGTTTGAGCAAACATAATCATTAGTGAAAGCAACTCACTTTGATATAATGAAATATGGTAGATAAATTGTGGCTTCGTCACTGGCTCTATTATGATTATAAACTTGGAAAAAAAAGTGTATAAATGAGAATAAATTAAGAATCCCGAGTTTTCCAGCGAGGATGAGGAGGAAATGGAGTAGGAGAAGCGAGTTGGAGAAAGCAGCGGCTCGGAGAGAAAACGGGTTTGAATTCCAGAAGGGTCCATGGCGCTACATTTAGATTGAGGAGGGCCAAACAGTGCTCGAGGAAACTGGAATGTACTCGATGATGATATATGTTTTTAACGGCATAACCTTCTTCTTCTTGCTTTATTTTATTCCCATTGAGAAAACATTGCTGATTGCACAACAAATGTAAATAGCATCAAGTAACAATTTACGAAGTCAAAATTTACAATCAAAAGAGAAGAAATATGAAAAAAGGAGAATAGTAAAGGGCCATCGTTGAAAACAGAAATGGATAATTGGCGTTTCTTTTTTTATGCAAGGAGGAGGAGAATAGATACAAGTTTGATTTTTCTAAGGGAGTAGAATTTTCTGTTATTTATTTATTTATTTTGTGAAAAAAGAGAGATCTTTTAACTCGTTGAAACCATGTGTTTTAAGGCTTAGAGTTAAAGGTGAGAACGTACGGCTGAGAGAGAGAGAGAGAGAGAGAGAGAAAGGCAACTAGCAAGATTTTGTTGTTAGGGATGCGTAATCTTTGAGCAACATAACTATGTTACAACATTAGTTGCCAACATAATGTTGGATCATATGTAAAATGTAAGAAAATGTACACAAAAATTGAGATCCCATTTGAGACCCTTAACATCAACATGTAACATATCTACAAGGTCCACAACTGAATATAAATATGTTAGGAAGCAATATTATGTTAAAAATAAAAAATTAAATAAAAGCAGCTTCTGCATTCTTCCTACGTAAATTACAGACACCATTCTGAACATATCACTGTCAAATTGACTACTACCCCTTACAAATTACTGAATTAGATGCAATTCTTCCCAAATTCAGTTCTTTGTACAAACTAAACTAAGATCCAGGACACACACATAAAAGTCCTGTCAATAATTAGCAGGACAAATGAACTTAAGTGCAGCCATGAAGGGGTTTCACTTTTTGTGTGAGTATTCAGCTCCAAACTCCTTCTCAAGTTGTTGCCTTGATTCTGTTTTTGCTGCCAATACAACATCATCAAGGAATCCTCTTTGCGGGAATTCTTTGGGTACAAGACTTCGATAAGTTTCAAATTGCTCTTCGGCTTCTTTCTTCCTGTCAAGTAGACTGTAGACGATTCCCTGCCACACATTCCAGCAAACAACCATTCAGCGTTTGTTTGTACATAATTTCTGCAAATCACTGCAATGGTTTCTGTCAGGTTTTGCCATTCAAAGCTCAATACACAATTTTGTACAGTGTTTGGTGAAATCAGCTAAGTGATTTTTTGCAATAGAAAACTGTTGCAGCCTCTATTAGTCCATCCCGTCTCATACTTCTCATTCATGTTCACATATGTTGCTCCTGTTTTACCCTTTATGTGTATAGCTAAATTCTATTAGCACAGAACTACTGCCAAACAGATAAAGATGTACTCCACCATATACGGGTTCAATCAATTTCTACTCCAAAAGGGCATACAGCTAGCATTTTCTACTACAGTTCCATTGAGTAAGTTCTTTGTGAGAAGCATAACAACATAAAACAGGCACATCATCTTTATTTATCATCTACTCCTCCGAAACTGCCAATTTAGAAGCAATTACCAAATCAAAGTTTTTATCATGTCATACTTATGTCACCTTCCTATCATAAGTTTATAGCTTGTGTTTCTGTGTCCTTAATTTATGGATTGGATCTTCGAAGGATGCATTTCAAAGTATCAGACTAAGACACACAAGCTAATAGTCACTTACTTGAACAATAAGTAATAGTCATCTTTGCATAATAATAGTTTTTTTTTCACGAGTATATTAGTTGCTAATGATAAACAGTGATTTTTGTCACTCCTTGCCCTCCTTAGACATTCCCTGTGCTTGGTCCTCACTACACAACATTCGTAATGCTGAACACGGCTTCAAATTATTTTTAACTAAAGGAATGATTAAGATTTTGATATTATTTTCTGGAAGCTGGCTATGTGCATTATCTTCATTCCAGCTTGAGAGGGAATATTACATAATATATCTTCAGTATGGTGCTTCTTGTAAATATCATCTGCCAAGTAAATGAATAGAAGAAACACTAGACTACCATTTTGCCCATTCCTTTCCTCTCTTATTCTTCCTCCTAACCTCTTCTATTTCATCTAATTCCTCTTGATACTACCATACATATATAGAAGCATGAAGAAAATCATAAACTAACTTACCTGGCAAAGATAAGGTCGAAAATCAGCAGGGTTCTCATCAATAAGATCTTGATAGTCTTTCAAACCCTCCTCCAACTCTCCCTGCATTGTACAGAACAAGTCATGGCCTAATTGAGAAATACATTCTATCTTATCATCATGAAAAAATGTTGTAAATAAAAAATCATTAAATTTCCTTCTTTTATCAATCCCAATGTTTTCCTGTTGCAATGACTCCAGAGCTTTGCTAATCAGATCTTAAGGATGGATTTGAGTCTTTAAATGCATTGTAACCATGTGATATAAAATCTTCATATGCATCTCAAATAGCTTAGTGAATAAAATGATTTCCAGATTTGAGCAAAAGAATGACAAGCACAGAAGCTTTGACCTTCACAACATGCATTTGCGCTATTAATATTCTTATATTTCTCTCCTCGTTTACTCTTTTCTCACGACGAGCAGTTTCCAAAGCTTTACTCAGCATCTCAAAAACAGCTGGTCCTTCAAGGTTCTTATGCATTACCATAGCCAAGCCCTGAAGAGAAAGGACAGCAATTGAATAAGTTTCAACATCCATAAACAATCACCCAAGAAAGGAACAGAAAGAAATGACTAACTTTTTCCATAGCGAATAAATATTTTTTTGACAAGTAATAGGGAATAAATATTATTCCCTCAGTCCGTAAGATTTTGTTTTAGACAGTTTTAAGAGAAACTAATTGAGTGCATTAATATTGGTGATATTTTTCTTATAGACCAACTATATTCTCATTGTCAATTGCGAGTAGTATTTAGGAAAATAGCATTAATCTACATTTTTTGGCTTGTATACTTTAAAGGGCAATATCCATAAGTATATGAGTTGTCAAAGTGGATTTTTTTTTTATATATCTGAAAAAGGAAATAAAGGCTTTTTGGAGGAAAAGGGGAATTTTTGTCTAAAGTGTACTTTGACATAAATGTTCATACTAGTGATTGGCTGATTGCACACTAGATTTCTCAGGCAGCTAGAGAAAGTATTATTCACACGAACATTGCACTAGTAATGTTAGAGTAGTATTATTAGTATATAATCCCTCCATCCCACGAAAAGAGTCTCATTTTAGGACTTTTTAAAGTCAATCACGAAAGCTTATAATTTAAAATTAATGTGATTTATTTAAATTTTGAAAACAACAATTTTTTAAATTAGTAGTACACAGCATTTTACAAAGTTTACAATATTCACACATGTATTGAATAAATTAGCACTTTTGAATTTGAAAATATTGCAAACTGACATCAAAAAGTAAAATGAAATCTTTTTGCGGAAACGAAGGTATATTCATCTTAATATTTATAGGGGTAGGCTCAATTTTCGACCACTCAGTGCCCAATAAACTAACTACTTGTTTGCTACAAATCAAAAAAACAAAATCAAAAAATTATCAATCCATCCATGAAGTAAATCAGGCACACAGGTTAGGGGCTTCTTGGTGGGGCTGCCCGTCCATATCTTCAAAATTCAAAATTTACCGAAAAACTACAAATTATTATATAGTATGGGTGCCCGATGAATCCAACCATAAGCTCGCAAGCAGTGGGAGGATCCCGGGGCTCGGGCAGACAAGAAAGACAGACAGGGAGATTGAAGAAATAACAAAACTTGTTTACTTGCCATCTCTCAGCAACTCCTGAAGATTTTCTTGCTAACAGATAATGTAAATCTAATGTGCATGACCAGCCATACTGCCTAACTTTTTAAATTTTAAGTACTTTGATTCAATACCTGCACAAACTCTATTTTTCCAATCCCTAACATCTATGTTACTCTTGAAATTCTACATCCAATTTTCATTAAAGATTAAAAAGAGCTAGCATTTAAACCAAGGAATATGCAAGAAATGGTACTTTAGTGAAAGAAATATAGTGATATTTGTGATATATGTGCTGGCAATGAGATCAAGTCACAGGACATTGCGCAACTAACAACAATTTCAAATGGCCTGTTTGTGAGTTTTGATTTGAGGAGAATGGAAGAGATGGGAAGAGAAAGTTCTTCTTTCCAAAAAAATTAGAAGGAAGAACTTTCCCTTCTCATCCCTCCAAATTAAAACTCAAAAACACACCCTAAGGGTCACATTGATCAGATAACTCTTTCCAATAGAATCAAAAAATCTTCACTGATGACAGCACAAAAGGAGCCATATATTCAGCTTCGTTCAATGACTGAGGGTTTGGGGCTGTGTCCCATTCCAAGGGAGAGGAGTGCTAGGTTAAAGAGAGTGGATTGCTAGGTATAAGGGAGATGAGTACTCTGTTGAAGAGACAATTAGAAAAGGAGATGGAGGCGGGTTCAGATGGAACGGGATAAAGTCCCTAGTCCTGATGGTTCCACCACATATATACATATAAACAAAAGAAAGAAAAAGAAGAGTTATGCCTTTCACTTTGATTGGGATAACACATGAAACCAGTGCTAGATATTAAATCTAATCATCAATTATAACAGTTTTAGAAATTACAGAATATCAGCCACAAGTTCGAACATGATCCACCAGTCTAACAATTAAAAAGCACCTACAAGTAGGATGATTTTCTCTCTTTTCCTTACACTTATTTTAGGTCAGGGTCAGAGGCTGGGTCAAGTTGCAGATTAGAAGGATTATACAAGTCAAGCTGTAATACTATAGTAGTAACTGAAGAAATCAAGTCAATGTGATGAAATATTCACAAAAGATAAACAAATAAATGAAAGGTAGAACAAGATATCAGACGTTCAGAGCTAGTTCAACATACACCCATATATATATATAAATAGCCTACTTCAGAATTAAGCACCATCCTCCTCGGAACTAGTTCAAGATAAGCACCACTGCCTGTAAGTAGCCTACTTCATAATTAAGTAAGAGAAGATCTTCCTAGTCGTTCTCTCTTCTCTCATAATTATATACATACACACATATATATAACTAGGTAAAGATGATGAGGAAAAACCTCACTAGCACGATAATGTGATTTATAATCTAACTATGATTAAGGTGATGCCATCAGCAGGAACTTTGCACAAAATGCAATAGTCATTATTTTGAAAGATGTGCAATAGTAATTATAACAAAAAACTCATTACTCATGCAGTCTCCTAAGTTACTGTTTCTCATGATAAGACTACAGCATCTAAGTGATTCCATTACCATGTGAAGAATGTTGTCATACACGGTGAAAAAAAAAAGATACTATACATAGTGCCAAGAAGTGAACTTCCAAAAGAATTTAACAATACGGAAATTGATTCTCTAAATGCATAATGTCCAACAACCAAAGAAGTCTCCTTACATCCATTACCTAAAATTTGATTCAACAAGTATAAACTATAAACCTAAATCACTTAACTTCAAAATAGTTAACCTTTCTGCATTCGTACATATTTTATCACTAATCAAATATTAACAGCAACCAAGCACGTAAAGATAAAGTATAAGCAGCATTCCAATCCAAGCATAATAGTAAACAATTCACCAAAATGGAAAAAATAAAAATAAAGCAAAACAAAGAAATGGATAAAGAATCATACATGTAAAGCTCTAAGCAAAAGAGGCCTCTTCTTCAATATTTCCTTAAACAGCCTCTTAGACTTGCTCAATTGCCCCATCATCTCATAACATAGAGCCTGCAAAAGCCTCCACTCAACTTCATTAGGTTCAATAACAATCAACCTCTCCACATACTTTACAGCCTCCTTCGACTTTCCTTTCTTCATCTTGGCGGTCAATAACACCTTCAAAACCTCAACATTTCTTGGGTCCTTCTCCAACAACTTCTCATACATCTCTTCATCATCAGCTTTATCATCCTGGGTCTCTCTCTTTTGCTCAGTCGTTTCACTAAAACTACTCTGTTGTGCCAAAACAGGCTTAGCGCTGAGAAAACCCAGGAAGATAAACGACCCCAGAAGCAAAATGACAATCTTTTCAGATAAAAGCTTGGAAATTCCTTTCTGGGTTGAGAGGGAACAACTTAAAGGTGAAGAAATTGGGATTTTCTTCAAAAAATACGAAAGTTGAAGAGAAGAGAAGGGAGAAACGCATAGATTGGTTGTTGGTTGGAGATTAGAGAGGAAAGAGAGTGATTTGGGAATATGGGTTTGTATAATTGATGATGGTTTGAGAGTATAATATGCATTGTGTTTTAGAAATTTGGGGTTATGTTGTGAGTGAGAGAATAGCGAGAGACTGCTCATAGACGAAAACCCCATTTGGAAATTGAAGGTATTATGGAACTTTACCGGCTAGAAAATGAACGGTTTTTGTTTCCCCCATTGAAAAGTGTGATAACCCTGGGTTTAAGAAGGGGAGACAGAGTCTGAAGATTCCAGAGGAGAAATAACGCTAGAATGATGACAATTGATTTTGAGTTATTTAATTTTTTAAAATTAACTCGGGTGTTATTTGATTGTATGTTAATAGATTTTAATAATTTATTTTTTAATATATCTTAATAATTTATAATTTTGTATTAAGAGGTTATTTGAATGGTTTAAACTCATATTTGTATCTTAATTATTCAAATGACCTTTTAATATAAAAATATGGACTGTTAAGATTCATTAAGAAGTTGACTATTAAAATAGATTATGTTCTGGTTTACAACTTATAAGTTCAAACATATTTTTCACATGTATACTATTGTTCCCCCATTATGATAGAAAAATATTATTTAATTTTATTCTCATTTCTAAATTAGATATATATTAAAAAATAATTTTTAAAATTATCTAATTTTTAAATTTTATTTTTATCATTGAGTATAAATATAGAAATTATGGTATAACAATATTTAATCAACTAAAATAAAAATAATGGCATAATAATATGCCACTTTACATTCCAATTATGGAATTGTATTTTGAAACTGATAAAAAAAAAAATACATCTCAAATTTTAGAATTGAAGTAACCTTTTTTTTTTTTAATATTTACAATAACCTTCAATTGAAAACAACATTATTTTGTACACAAGATTCTTGAGAGGCCTTTTTTATACGATTTTTTGTTTACTTAATTAATTGCATAAACAAATTATTTACGAAAATTCTAATTATTAGAACTTACTTTTCTGTTTTAAAATTAGATAATGAATTTGTAAAATGATGAATTTTATAATTTTTTATTTTTTAAAAGTTATTTTTAATATTGGTTAAAAATAGTAATAATCACATGATAATACTTAATCAATTAAAAAATAAAAGTTTTGAGCACATCAATTTATAATTTTAAAATAAAAATATTTCTAATTTTAGGAAAGAGGGAGTAATCCGAAGTGGAAGTAAAATCATTTCCCGGACCACTCTGTTTCTAAGTTTTGGACGAATAAGAAAAGAATGAAAAACTAAATTTATAATGGAAAACAAAAAAAATATAAATTTTGTATTTTTTGTCATGTTGTTACTGAGTTAATAAAGGAAGAAAAAAAAATTAAATTTCACATTTAAGTTATTAAACTACCCTCCTATTAGTCTTATTACATTATAATTTAAAAAGTATAATAGGACTTATAAAAGATGATCTTATGTTATTTAATTTTTCGTCTAAATCCGTTCATTTTTTTGACGTAAAAGTTCGACAATAAAAGTGGTTAAGTTTTCCTTTTTTTTTTTTTTTTCATTCATTAAAAAACTTAGTAACAAAATAATTGGACAAAAAATTTAGGCCCCGGTTGCTTTTAAAAAAATAGTTTTTAGAACACAATTTTCAATTTTCATATTCTATATTTTAAAAATGTCTTTGACTACTGAAAACAATTTTCTAATTTTAGAAAAAACTAAAAACAAAAACTGATGACTTTATTTTCCAAAATTTAATTTAAAAATAACACTATTAACTTATAAAAAGTATTAACACATTACGCTAATTATATTTAACCCAAACCCACTAAATTTCTCAGTCTGTCTGACCAAAACGATCTTACTGAATAGGGAACGGAGCTGCCGGAGAACTCAAATATATTGGAAGCATAGTCCAAGCTCAAATATCATGAAAAGGTCATGGTGAAAATCATGGGTTCAAGCTCATCTTATATGTCACCCAATTCAAAGAAATCAGGTTCATTAGGGAGGCTAAATTGGTGAATCATAAGGCTGCTGGATGACCTTGACATGTGCATATTAACAGAGTAAGGTTCTAAATAAGTGTAATGAATTGGGTCAAATTTTGAGTCTGAATTAAATTATAGCATTATAAAACTTAATACGCTATTTCAATAATATTTTATTGGGTTATTTTAATTCAGACTCACCAAAAAGATCATGACTGAATATCTCAATATTAACTGTTGTGGGACTGGAGTATTATAAACTCCCTTTGACAACCCGATCGGATGACTCGATTCGAACTTTTGAGAGTCGAATTTAATACCATATGTAACACAGCTTAATACATTATCTCAATAATATCTTATTGGGTCATTTTAATTCAGGCTCACTAAAAAGATTATGACTAAATGTATTAATGGTAGCTGTTTGAGTTCTTATATACACATCCAAATATCTCAATATTAACTGATGTTGGACTGAAGTATTACAAACTTCATTTGACAACCCGATCGGATGATCAGATCCGAGTTTTCGAGAGTCGATTTTGAGACCATATGTAACACTTGGGTCAAATCCGAATCAAATAAGGTTCAATGTATTATCTTAATAATATCTTCTTGAGTTCTCTTAATTCGTCACAAACTCATCAAAAAGATCATGACTGAAAATATTAATAATAATAGTTTGAATTCTTATATACACATTTAAATATATCATATTAATCGATGTCAACTGTGATATTACAATAAGATTAGCCGTATGAAACTATGTAAAAGATAGGTACAAATCTAACTCATAAATCAAATTCAAAATTAAGTTTGTTAAAGAGTTGTGGCCCGAGCTTCTATTGGGGTCCGAATCCCCATAGTATCCCAAATGCCACGACAAATGCCCGAACACCGGTTGTTACAACGTAAGTTCCCTCAATGCATAAAACACTAAAGATTTAGACTTTTTTTTTCTGCTGGGTATTCTTATATATACCAGTTAACTTATATTTAGATTTATCAATAAATGTTCTCGTCAAAAGAGGGAGAAAATCCTAGCAGGCATTTATCCAAATAACAGCTATAAATATAAGGGAGGACCTTTGGTAAGTTCCTCCGCTTATTAGCAATTCCGAAGGCTAATTCTTTACGTGTTTGTTTATTTACAGATATTCAAAGCACAGCATTATCAGAGTTATATAAAGATGTTCATAACTTACTATAATCTGCCAATCCCAATACATTCACAACAAATAAATTCACAAATCTTCTTCCTTCTTACTTCAAAAACTCAAAATAAACATAATCTCTTTTAAGGCAAAACAAGCTATTTAGATTTGATTTTAGGGGTTAAGGTTCTTCCTATCTAGGGAAGGGATGACTGAGTTTGTAAGAAATAAGATATGGAGAGGATATAAAAATCAATAATCAGAACTCGTTTGCTTGATTTGGGGTTGCAACCCGAGGAGAAGACGGTGAGAGAGAGCTCTTTAAATGGGATGGGAGACTGCAGATTAGAGCTGAGTATACTAGATAGGTTTGGAGGCTAAAGAAAAAGCTGAAATACAAAATCACCCCTCCGGTTTGTATCATTTTTGCAAAAATTTTCCTCAATTTTTTTTTGACAAAACTCTCTCTAGTTTATATTATTTTTGCAAAACTCTTTCTTGAACTTTTTTTTTGACAAAACTCTCACTCCAAGATGTATTAGTTGACAAAATAGACCCTTATATCTTTATTTCATTTATTTTTTTTATGTGAAGTTTATTTTCTATTTTATAATATTTAAAAATATTTTATATTAACCGGTGGTCTTTTGTCTAGTAATAGGATTATTGCTTGTTATAATGGAGATCGGAGGAGTTGTGGAACATGTAGCAATTGAGACTGTAATTACAGTGTGGTAGTTTTTGTAATAAAAAAATTGTGTCATGTAATAATTTTTTAGAATAATTTTTAAATATATAAAAGGATCTAATAATTAAAAAAAAGAAAAAGAAATTTGCTGTTTTTTCCATTAATTATTTTTTTCATATTAAAATTCAATTTATGTACTCTTTCGGCTTACAACAAACAGAAAAAAAAAACACCTCTCCTCTCTGATTGAAACAACAAATGATAAAATTAATACTAATAATAATTAAAAAAAAATAAGGTATGATTATATAGAGATGGTTCAAGCAAGTTTTGTCTCGAAGTAATGGAGCATAATTAACCAATAGATGAAAATTGGGCAGTATATAGAAAGAAATGTTTAATGGAGAATGATTACAACTATAATTAATTAAGAATCATATTTTATTCCAACTTTTTTTTTCTTTGCCTTAATCCAACCGAGACCCGAGAGAGTATAAAAACAAAATCGATTTTTTTTCAACTTTTATTTTGAAGAAATGTGTACCTAAATTAGGTGGGAGAATAAAGAATATTGGTATACAAAAAGTAATTACTATTTGGTGTGAAAAAATAATAATTTCTTTTTTTATTTGAATTTTTTTACAAAAAAAATAAAAATATCTTGGAATGTAATACATTTTGGAGGGGGAGTTTTGTTAAAAGATAAATTTGAGGGAGAATTTTGCAAAAAAAAAAAAAGTTTGAGAAAGAGTTTTGCATTTTAATCCTAAAAAAAATATCCAGCAATTAAAATTAAATTAGCAGAGGAGAGGAATCGATCCGCTGCTAACGAGGGCTATCCATGTTATTAGCAAGTTCCCCGCGTTTTTCAATTTCCTAATTCCTAATTTTGCTTTAGGCCCTAGGGTAACTGGCCAACCCGGTTGAACCTGAACAGACAAAGATCAAACCGGTTCATGCGTTATATTAGCTGCCCTAAAACCCAGCCTAAACCTTTTGGCCGCCAATTTGCAATTCAGACGACTAACTCCCAACTGATAGAGAAAGAACACAAATCAGAGAGCAAATGAGTTTCAGTGCTAAATCTAATTGAAATCCAAAAATCCTAGCCGTAGCCCTAGTTATCAGAGCAATGAGGAAGAAAGTGGATGAACGAATCAGAACTCTCATCGGAAACGGCGTCAAAACCAGACACCGTTCCCTTTTCGTCATCATTGGTGACAAGTCACTTAACCAGGCACACTCTTCTCTCTCTATATTGTTGTTTTGCACATACAAACGTTCAGCTGTATAATTTTGTAACATATTCATGACATTTGATTTGTAGTTATTTATTTAATTTTTCTTAATTTTGCAGATTGTGAACCTTCACCACATGCTAAGTAAATCAGCGGGGAAGTCTAGGAGAAATGTTCTCTGGTGCTACAGGGATAAACTTGAACTTAGCAGGTTCTTCTTTTACATATATATTATTGTTTGTGAGAAGGATTTTATTTTATTTTATCTTTAATTTTGATGATAAAAACATCAACTTTTCCGATGATGGTTCAAATAATTTGTCCATAAATAATGCTATGTAATGGACTGGAAAAGTGATTTTCTATGACTGTAACTAATATCATCCGTAGATCATACAACATGATTTGGAAGCTAGAGTGGAACTGAACTGAACTCAACTCGTAATACTTATGTTTTTGTGAAATTACATTTTTGGATTAAAATACACTCAAAAAGTGTGTTGTGCTCAATTATTCTGTGCGACTATAGTAACATTATATATTTCGGTATCTATTAGAACTTAGAAGAGATTATCAGCAATCAAAGTCAATTGGCTGCATCCTTCTAAAATTCGTTAAGAAGGTACATATTCAGCCCTTTCAGTTGGCGGTGCTTGCTTTCTGATCCTTTTATTCAAGTTCGAGTGGAAAGATGGGAATTCTTGTGGCGGGAGAATTTATAGAGCCGCATATGAAAGAAAGTAAACGTGACTTTTCTCATTCATATTCAACCTAGCACTCAGGAAAATTGAATGAAGGAATATATTGTTACTTGATATCCATTCTAGAGTGTTCAAGTCATGATACACATTTTTAGTATAACTGAAAGCAGCAAATACAGAGCTGATACTGTGTCTTTGAGTTTGTACAATAATATCTCTCTGTGTGCATGTATAAGGTATTGAATTGCAACAACGGTCCATAATTCTAGAATGTATACTTCCATGACTTTTTCATACATATTATGAACTTGGCCTTTCGCTGAAATAGCAAGGCGTAATTAATTTGGACTTCTGAACGATGAGCTTAAGTGAGTTAGTTTCAGCTTTCTACACACACACACACACATTTTCTTTGTGAAGTTCTGTAACCATCCCAACCTATGCATCTCATCTAATATGAGATTCATACACCTGACTTATTATGTCATGAGATTTTTGCCTTTCTCCCAGGCCTGTGTTATTTGTTGAGTACATATTTTTACCTTAAAACTTGCCTTCTATTCGTAAATGGTTGCTCAATAAAGGTTGGTTAATTATGTTTCCACAGTCATAAGAAAAAGCGTGCTGAGCAGATTAAAAAGCTATCGCAGAGGGGGCTTCTGGATCCTGAGAAGGTTGATGCTTTTTCACTTTTTATTGAAACTGGAGATATAACATACTGCCAATACAAAGATTCTGAGAGAGTTTTAGGGAATACTTTTGGCATGTGTATACTACAGGTAAATTACAAATTTGTATTGCCATTAAGGTAAAATGTAATATATAATCTCGGCTTACAGTTTCTGGTTTATGACTCATATCTGTTGCTTTGTTGTCCTTTTTTAGGATTTTAAGGCTTTGACACCAAATCTTCTTGCTCGAACGATAGAAACAGTTGAGGGAGGTGGTTTGATTGTATTGCTGCTTCATTCTCTATCCTCACTCACCAGTCTGTACGCCATGGTTATGGTAGGAGTCAACAACATTCTCTCAGGGGCACACAGTTTTTTTTTCATAAGAAACTGTCAAAATATATTTAGAAATTTCAGATCTCTTATTCTAAATTATTCTTTTACCATCCCAAACTTTGTTTCCCTCTTTCCTTTAGGTAGATTTTCTGCTCTTGTATATCTCTTATTGAATGCTGGTGCAAATCTATGTTGCTATCAAGGCTAGAGAATGTACATGTGTGTGTCTGTATCTGTTAATATGTGATATTATTACTTTATAATTTATCTCCTCTCAAACCTCTTATGTATATCAGATGGGATCATGGGAACATATGATACTGACACCTGTTATACGTTAATGCATATCTTTCTATCTGTATATATAATACTTTATCTACATCCAATTAAAAAGAACAGTATAATAAGGAGAGAAAAGTATTACGGTGGCTAGAAAATCTTCTCCCCATGAAGCAGAAATTTAGAATAAATGACCAGAAAAACTAATGGGAAATAAAAAGGAAAAATGAAAATTTAAAGGTGAACTCCATTCACTGAAAGAATTTTGGAAGGCAACCCCCCCCACCCCCCCCAAAAAAAAAACCCCAAAAAAAGGAAAAAGAAAGGGGCAGAAGTAGTAGATAACAATTTTGTTTTTGTTGTTAGCAACAAGAAATTTTATTTACATAAGAGAGAATATAAGCAGAGGGGAACAACTGGAAAGAATAAAGGAAAAACTTGAAAAGGGCAGGAATCTATACCATAGATCAGACGCAGAAATGTACTTAGATAAACAGATTATGCATGTATTTCTGTATCTTTTCTGTTTTACTTTTGATATAAAAGATTGAGAATGGAATGTGTAAAATTGAAACTAGATTTTTGGCAACCAATTAGACTTTTATCAGAATATGGTGCATTTCAAGTTTTCTGGGTTGCATTTTAGGCCTTAAGGCTCTTACCAAGCTAGGATGTGCGGTCCTAACTATGCCTTTACCCAGTTATATCTGTAGTGAGATGTATGCTAAATTACTGATATATGTATTTTTGTTTGAGCTCAAACACTCAAATGTATGTTTCGATAACTCATTGATGGTTTGGTAAATGTAGGATGTTCATCAGAGGTATCGTACAATATCTCATTCTGAGGCTACTGGACGATTTAATGAACGTTTCTTATTGTCGCTTGCGTCATGCAAAGCATGTGTAGTTATGGATGATGAGCTAAACATTCTACCCATTTCTTCTCATATGAAGTCAATCACCCCAGTTCCGGTCAAAGAGGTAACCTTCTTGACCATAAGAACTTTTGTGAGTTGAAATTTAATTGTGTAATATGTTTTTAATGATGCATCCATTGTTTTGTTAAGTTTACTATTTGTTTGAGATTATGATTTGTTGAGGGTACCGTTCTAGAAACAAAACCAATGATTAGTCAAAGGCCTGTCTGTTAAGTATATTGTTAACCCCAAGGGGCTAGATCAAGTGGTAGTGAACTATGATAAGAGTCTTTCAAGGCATAAGTCATGAGTTAAATATTCCGCAAAGTCAATTATATCCTTGGGGGTACCAAACGTAGTTATTAACTATGGGATTACCCGGTGTATGTGGTTGGTGTGGTATTGCGTGCACTTGGTGGTTTATCCAATGCATAGCATAAGGGTAGTGGTTGCGTGTTCCACCGTCGTAAAAGAGTATGTTGTTAAGTGCGAACTTCATTATCAACCATAACAATGATGATTATTTCTGTGGCTGCAAAGGTAGTATTTGGCTCCCTTAAAGGTCTGTTAATCAAATTTTTCTTTCCTTCTTGTTGGCGATGAAAGGACTCTGAGTGGCTCTCAGAAGCGGAACAGGACCTGAAGAATTTAAAAGATCAATTAAATGATGATATTCCTGTTGGTCCATTGATTAGACAGTGTCGGACACTGGACCAGGTATAGATTGTTTACTTGATCTGTATGGTAATCATAATTTTCTATTATGTCAACGAACAATTATAGTAACTTCCCTAATTTTTACAATACTTAACAGGGAAAAGCAGTTATTACATTTCTTGATGTAATCTTGGATAAATCTCTTCGTAGCACAGTGGCTTTGCTTGCTGCTCGTGGCCGTGGGAAGTCGGCAGCACTTGGTCTTGCAGTTGCTGGAGCTATTGCTGCAGGGTAATGCACATTAGTTCCGTCTCTAAAGTTTTTCCCCGGCATTTTCCCCCTTGTTATATTCTGATATGGGACAATGATCTTTGTAGGTATTCCAATATATTTGTTACTGCACCTAGTCCAGATAATGTGAAAACTTTGTTTGAGTTTGTATGCAAGGGATTTGATATGCTGGAATATAAGGTATGATGTTCTATACTTTTGGGACAAAGTATTTAAGTTATGGTCTTGTTGCATCACGTCATCCTAAAAGGTTTGTCATATGTGGATTCTTCAAAATGACATGGAGGGAGTAATGAAAAGGTATATGACACACTCTTATGATGTTCCTTTAAAGACATACTTGCTTTAGAATTAGTGGAGTATCCATTTGAACACATAAAACATCAACTTACCTAAGAAATACTGATATATGTTATATATATATAACATGTTGAGCCCTTACCCTTGGATTTGTAGAGATTGTAATATTGTATGAATTCATCACCGTGACACACACCTGCGTCTCTTGTTCTTACCCAAGTGAATTTAGTTATGACTCTATGTTAACATAGTGTGGACCTCTATATACCTTTGTACCTTTTTTTATTTATAATTTTTGTCTATTTTTTTAATAATTAATTTTATTCTGAACCTGTGATTGAAAAGTCTATTGTTAGTTCATGCCTTATCTGTGTGAGGTAAGAAAAATTGAAGGTAGGGAGAGGATGAGAGATGGTAGAGGTATTGAGGAGGAAGGGATGCTATTTTTGCCACCTTTATATAGCTCAGAGAAGTATTGAGTTTGAAGGGAAGTAGATCAAATTGGTGTCCTTGTAATATATTTGGTATCCTCGACTCCTTGTCTCCATTGAACAATGTTACCATGTTTGAGGAAATTAAATTACCTCTAATTCTCCACTTCGATTCAATAATCCTGGTAACATCTCTTATTGAAATACTAATAAATGAGGGCAGAAAGTCTAATAAAATGTTGATGCAAACAACCAGTGATTTCCACCGGAGATCTACACCATTGCTCTCTTTTGGTGGCTGAATTTGTTGGCCCATGATGTTCAGCAAACACGAATGAAAAATTTACTTAAGTTGAAATGGTATTACGAAGTGGGATGAATAATGAAAGGATTTGTCATATCCTTCCAAGCTTCCAAGTTGTCTTGAGACTACTATCTATTTAGTTATTTCAAAGAATTATTGCCTACTAAGTTAAGTTGTTGTTTCTTAACCATTTGCACTTTTGCTGTTCCCCTATAAAAATTGGACACTTCATCCCATATTGTTACTTTGTAATCAATAATTTTTCCAGTTAGTAAATCATGAAAAACTATAACATATGAGATATCATCCAAGTCTTGAGGGTTGTGATTATAATAATCTAAATACAACTCCTGTTTATAGGAGCACCTAGATTATGATGTCGTGCAAAGCAACAATCCAGAGTTCAAGAAAGCAACTGTGAGAATCAACATCTACAGACAGCACAGACAAACAATTCAGGTATTCAAGGACCATGGGATCCCTTTGGCACATTTGGTTCTTTATATAAAGATTATTACATATTATGGTCATAGTATAATATAGTTTTCTTGAATACGTGTCTGCTTCTGCTTTCCATTCTCTTTTTATTAGTTCTTTATTTTCCGTTTTCTATTATTTAAGACCTAAGAAGCATGGGTATGGAATCCCTTTCTTTCAGAAGTGGGTTAGTAAGAGTGTAGGGACCCCCTTTTTCATCTTATTTATTTTATCCCTGGGAAAAGGAAAAAATCTATGCATGCACATAATTAATGAAATTTTCATATATATATATATATATATATATATATATATATATATTATACTATATTACTGTCTCCGTTTCAAATTATAAGATTATTCTTGACTTTTGAAAGTCAATTTGAGATTATTTTTCAAACTCAAAATTGAGATGATTTATTAAAAATTATGAAATAATAAATCTTACAATGAGTAATATTTTTTAGATAGTTTACAAAATTGATCATTGTATTGACTAAAACTAAGAAATTCATGTCAATTTTGAGTTTGAAAATTTTAGTTGACTTTAAAAATTCAATAATGATCATATATTTTGGAATGGAGGGAGTATATTATATTATACAATACTATATTATATTATATTTATATAAATGACATTTTCTTCCTACTATAGACCAATCAAAAGGAGGTAAAGAGAGTTTCCTTTACTTGTGAATATGCGGCTTATCTTCTATTCTTATTCTGCATATGTCCTTGCAGTATATACAACCACATGAACATGAAAAGCTCTCCCAAGTTGAACTGTTGGTGGTTGATGAAGCGGCAGCAATTCCATTGCCAGTCGTGAAGTCCTTACTTGGGCCTCATCTGGTTTTCCTGTCATCTACAGTTAATGGGTATGATATGTTTGCACTATATTTTCGTCATTTCATGTCAGTAGTACCGTATTGGACGAGAAAATAGAAACAATATCTTTCCAACGAAAGAACACTCAATCTCTTTTCTCAGTTTTGTAAAGTATTGCCCTCAATTATGGAGTTCAAATGCATTGAAGCCACTGATGTCCCATTTTTTTTCCTTATCTTTTTTGAAGCTATGAAGGCACGGGACGGTCTTTATCATTAAAATTGTTGCAGCAATTGGAAGAGCAAAGCCGTATCTCTACAAAAAACTCTGAAAGCTCCCTTTCTGGTATTTATTAGCTTCAAGTTGTTCATGAACCGATAATATATTTCTCGTTAGTTCAAGTGGCATCTCTTTGGCAACTTTCAGTGAGGAATTCAGGTTTTGGATGAGGTGCATGGTTTAGTCCTTGTTCAAACCCTTACATGGAATAACAAAAAAATGTTAACTACTCCCTCCTTACCAAAAATGAGTCTAATGTTTCACAGTTATGTATGTGGCAAAGATTTTAAGACGTTCTGACAGGCACAATTAGAATATTATATACTACCTCCATTTGGAAAAGATGTTCATTTTTAGGTGTTTTGCACGGATTTGAAGATGTACTGAAAAGCATTTATACCTTATACTTTTAGTTATCATTTAAAATGTAGCAAACATCACAAATAAATTGGAAAATGTGTTTTTGACGCATGTTAATATTCTGTGAAAAAACAGCCGAAGGAAAGCAGTTATCTCTCTCATTTGGACATGGGAGTGTTATCATATATATATATATAGTTATTACACTTTAAATGCTAAAGGACGATTTTAAAAAAACTACATTAAAATATAATATCTCACGTGTGATGTGCCATCTTAATGTCTTAAATCTCTGAAAGCATGGGTTTCAAGATAACACTCATTCTGGAAAACGGTCTGTGATTTTTCGGTTGTTATCTTATACCAATTAAAACTTGAAATTTATTATCCACTTGCCAAACTAAATAAACCTGGTTGTCAAAATTATGGGTTTCTTTCTTGGACTCCCTTTTTTTGGTTTTCAAACTATGTGATATAATTCCATCATGCCTGGTTATACTTCATGCATCTCACAAACCCATTGAGTGGACTTAAAGCGTGGAATCACATCCTTGATGCGTGAAATTGTAATTTTCACTCCACATTTCTGAGAACATAAATTGTAATTATCTTGGTTTTTCCAAATTAGAATGAGAGCTATATCAAATTTGTTCTACTTTATGTAAGATTGTGCTGCTTCTGATTTGTATTGACTTCATCCCTCCACAACAAGGGACAAATTTTATGGTATAGGATAATATACGATGATAAATACTGAAGTATTGTAGAGAGTTACAAGTGGTCATTATCATCTTCTGGTAAATTTGCTTAAGTGGTCATAAGACCCAGGTCACTCCTGAAATAGATGTCCAGATATCTTCTTTCAAGCATGCACATATAGAGTTACTTGTTGGACTCTCTTGGAACCTGTCACAACTCTTTATTTTGTAGACCGTGAAGGTTGTTGAGCAACAATATATATATTTCCTTAACTTGGTTGTAATTAGAGTTGCTCATAATTTGATTGCCCTAATGTAGGCCGACTTTTCAAGAAGATAGAGTTGGGCGAATCTATCAGATATTCATCTGGTGATCCGGTAGAATCCTGGCTTCATGCTTTACTTTGCTTGGATGTAAATAATTTTATCCCCAATATCAGCAGGTTAGAACTTAGTTGTTGAAGACCAGCAGGAGATCGTGGTAGCTTACTTCTTGTTATTGACAACCTATCTCTCTCTGTGCAAATAGGCTGCCTCCACCTGGTGAATGTGATCTTTACTATGTTAATCGGGATACACTTTTCTCCTATCACAAAGACAGTGAGTTATTTTTGCAGGTAATGACGCACTCTTTTACTAAATATATTACTAAGTGCATCCTTCCTCCATATTATATCACAAAATCTTGGTGCTTATATAATCTAATACTTGCAGCGAATGATGGCTCTATATGTTGCTTCTCACTACAAAAATTCACCAAATGATTTACAATTAATGGCTGATGCTCCAGCTCATCACTTGTTTGTGTTGCTTGGTATATTTGGTTTTTCTACTAATTTTATCTTTTTTCTCGCCATCAACATAAATCTACTTACTTCCAATTCTTCTTTGTAGGTCCTGTTGATGAATCAAGGAACCACCTTCCAGATATTCTCTGCGTCATCCAGGTTTACCTTTTTTCTTATTTGAGATGGACTCTCAAATTATTTATTCCTAGACTGAGACCTGGAAATATGAATTTGAGCTTTATATGATGATTAATGAATAACTGGTTTGTTATTATGATATGATTTTGAAAGCTCTTTCTACTAAACCCCATTTTCGTTTTGCAAGCATAGAAATTAGATGCATTTTCATTTATTTTTGCATTGTTTGTTGCTTGGGGAATGTGGAATTCTATTTTGGAGTGTTGCCCCTCATTTTCTTTTGTAGTCCATATGGAGTGTTGCCCCTCATTTTCATGGCTCTTTTCCTTTCTTGGATTTTTTTGGAAGATATGTCACTTGACTAGTTTTTGTGTTCCTAGTACATGGAAGGTTGTATATAATTTTTTCTTGTTATTTTTTTTGTGTGGGTGGGTGCTGTTCCCCTTTTAGAGAAGGAGATTTTGGGCTGTGCAATGTATACTTTTTTGCTTCCCCAGTGATGTAGGACAGGTTGGGAATTTGTTTTAACAGTAGCAAATTAACAGTACATAAACTTAGGATTTAGCTCTATGCATAAATCGCTAGGGATATAGGATTTCAACTCAACCAAAAATTTGTCCTACATCACCCAGTATGTTGAGGCTTTTAGGATTGCGATGCCTTTTCGCCTGTCTCCAGGTTCTGGCCCATTGTTTTTAAGATTACTTATCAAAAAAAGGAAAAAGGACTCGAACCCACATTTAGGATAACGAATGAGCGTTGTAACCATACCTGTTTTTTACATATATCTAGTTATTTGGGACCCTAGACCTTGCAAGACCGAATCTTGGAAACCACACTAGTTACCATTTGGTCTAAATTCTTTAGCTGTTAGAGAATGAATCTAACAACTTATGTCGTGCTTCCAAACTTGCCACCTAAGAAAAGCAGCTCATCGCACTAGTAAAAGGTGTTGCCTACAGGTATGAATCATAAGTAGAGTATGAGGCATGCCTTGTACTTATTTTTTGCAGCTACAAGAGCATACAAATCCTCCTTTGCAGTGCGTAATAGATAATTGGTAGAGCCAAAAGGATTGTAATTTATCCATGTCATGGTCACGTGACCCAAGAACTCATTGGCACCCTGTTTTGGTTGGGATCTAGTTTTCAGTGATGTTAATATTTAAATTCTTTTTTCTAAATATTGTGTAGATTTCATTTGGCTTTTGTGTGATGATCATACAATGTCTTCATAGAAGCCTTTTTGTGCCAACTTTTCTGTCTTTTCCCTTTCCCCTTTTGCTTTTTGATTCCACAATTGGGCATCACATTCAGTCTCAAACTAAACATAAGAATGATTTGAAGCTCGATAGTTTTTATATATGTAATTTAATCTGCAGGTTTGTCTTGAAGGACAGATTCCTATTAGTGCAGCCAAAAGAAGTTTAACCGAGGGTTATCAACCCTCTGGAGACCAAATTCCATGGAAATTTGTCGAGCAGTTTAAGGACACAGTATTTCCAAGTCTTTCAGGTGCTCGTATTGTACGCATTGCCACACATCCTAGTGCAATGAAGGTATTATCTTTTTTATGCATATGAACTGTGTTTTAATTTAGATTTCAGCAAAGCATCTAAACAACTCCCTTTTTCACCCTCCCTCGACATTCTATTCTACAGCTTGGATATGGTTCGACTGCTGTGGAACTTTTGACTAGGTACACCCATTTTCTAATTTACACACGGAGGACTTTTTCATCCTATTTTGGTTATTATCTTTTGTTGCTTACTTAACAGTTTTACATTGAGGAGCTCATAAGTTCCGGTTGCTGATTTTGCCTTCTTTTTTTTTTGGCTTTGGCTAAGCGTCATACTTGGGGGGGGGGGGGGGGGGGTAGATATATTTCGTTTTAGGCCCATAGTGGTATTGGGGGTGCACCTCTTGTCAGTGGCTATTTTGGGTTCTCTTTGTACATCTTTATGTCTTATGGAGAGGGGAGAGTTTTTATTCCTTCTCTTTTTTTTTTTTTTTTTGTGAACACATACTCTCTTCTTCTACGTAGTAACCAAGGACTAGGCATAATTGTCATGGCGTTGCCATGGAGAAGGACAAGATAACGCTTTGGACGCCAAACTGCCGAGGCTCACGCCTCAGTAGTTGGCCCAAGTTAAGTAATTAAGTCATTTTGTACCCATGGTTCATCATAACCTATGGACTTGCTATGTGGTGTAATTTTATTACTTATTAGACTTGTAATATGTGATGGATGTTGAATTGGTTAATGTTTTATTTTCTACGTAGTATTTGTTGACTTGTTCTACTAGTTTTCAATTTTAGTTGTTTTATTTTTGAATTTTGATTGTGAATCATTCATATAATTGTGTGTTTTGAGTTTTAATATATATAAAATTTTGTTGTTCAATATACATTTGAAGTAAAATAAATAAATGTATAAATTTCACATTGTTAACGATTTGTCGCCATATGAACGTCATGGCGGACGCCTTTATCGCCTAGACGTCCTAGAGGTCAATTACCGCCATGACGCCGTGACAACTATGGGACCAGTTATTTTTAATTGATTTTGGCATCACCAAAGTGAACCTCAAAATGTAGAAAGTTCAATCACAGAGCTTCTTGGCAATGGGGCAGTGCAACAAAAGATGGTACACATTTTTCCTGTTAATCTGACAAAGGAAACACCAGTTAATTAGTGTCTTACGGCTCTCTCTCAAATTTCACCTGATAAAATAAAAGTTAAACGGTTGAGACGCCCTTCTTCCCATTATCAAGCCATAACAAGCTGCCTGCCAGGGGAAAAAATTCAACCTTCTTAAGAGTGATTTAACCAGTCAGTTCTCTAAGGTGAAAAATTCTATCCTCCCTCTTCACCAAGCAAAAGTTAAATGGTTGAGATGCCCTTCTTCCCATTATCAAGCCATAAACTCTCTCCCAAGCTCAATTTCAGCATAAATTACTCAAACAGGTACTCCTTAGGGCGAATCTGCTCGCTATCCTGAGGTGTTCTCCAAATGACAGGGCTCCAATTAACATCCCCCACAAATGTGACTAATTGATTCTTTGCACAAATATAAAACTGTCACCTCAGCGAGTGTTCTATGCTGGATGGTTCAGCATTTGCTGAATACCCACTAAATATAAGCAACCTGTCCAACATGTAAGACAGTAAGAGTACTTGTAAGGCAGTAATTGATGAGTTAAAATAACAGATGAAATACATCTATGAAAGATTTAAAATATCAGTTGTCTGATTTTGTATTTGGCTCATGATATGCTTTTGAATGCCATGCCAGTTCCTCATTCCAATTAACTTTATATCTGTTGGGATATGTTTCTATTTTATTTTTCAGTTTTAATTTCTTGGCTGGGATATAATATAACGTGTATATGTCTAAATTCTTGGAGGCAGGAAATGTTTATGCAACTTGATTGGGAAAACGATGCATTATTTGTAGTAAAATTCTTGTATATTGTTAAATCCCTGCTGTGAAGTGTAAGAATCTCTTCAAGCCATACAAGCATGAATCACATTTTTCTAATTTATCAAAAATGTGGGGAAAAACATGTCAGTAGTTAATGGTGAAGTTTTGAGTGCACTAGTAACAACAAGAAACAAAAGTTCTTTGCAGTATATAAATGCTTCTATATGTCTTCTAATACACTGGCTTGTCTTATGGGATGTCCATATGTGTGAGGGTGTTACAAGGATAGCAATTACAATTTCACTGTTTGTTAGGTACTTTGAAGGCCAATTGACTCCTATATCTGAAGTTGATGTTGACAACGCTTCCGAGCCTACATGCATCAAAGTTACTGAGGCTGCTGAGAAGGTTCATTCTTTCACCTAGATTTTCTTAATGATGATGGTGTTAATTTTTTTGAATTATTTTTTATCACCTCTGTGACAATAGCTTAGGTCACATGTTAAATTTTTTCTTTGTTTTCTAGTAATTGCACATTCACAAGCATTACAGTTCCTCCGTGTTTAACAGGTTTGAATACACTATCATATCATAAGTATTACCATCTATTTTAACTTGTCAACAAAGAAAAGAATATCTTTTTTGTTATATGATAATTTCTATTGGTAGGTTGTAAATCTTGATTCAGTTAAAAATATTTGTTGCATGAAATGTGAAAAAATGTTTCCTTTTTGGTTGGAAGAAAAGAGGTAGAGGGAAGAAAAGAGGATTATGGGTAAGGGAACATGTTGATTGGTTTTTCTTCTATTGACATAGACTTGTGTCTGGATTTGCCTAATGCCGTTCTTGTGGTGTAGGTCATGTACCCAGGGGATTATTTTGACACTTTAAGAGGTTCATTCCCTTGTTTCCTTATAATATTTAATTGCATCCTGACAGTTTTATTATTCTCATTACAGGTTTCCTTGCTAGAAGAAACTATTAAACCAAGGACAGATCTTCCTCCTCTGCTTCTGCATCTTCGTGAACGGCGACCTGAAAAGCTACATTATATTGGTGTCTCCTTTGGGCTTACCCTGGACTTGCTCCGCTTTTGGAGGAAACATAAATTTGCGCCATTCTATGTTGGCCATAACCCAGTTAGTATCTTTTTTTATTTTCCTTTACTTTGGGATTTTAGGTTGTTTTAAGAGAATTAATTGGTGGTTTGACATTTCTTTCATGTACCAGAATTCTGTTACTGGAGAGCATACATGTATGGTTCTGAAGCCACTAGATAATGATGATATTGAAGCTAGTGGAACAGATGATTGGGGCTTTTTCAGTCCTTTCTACCATGGTGGGTATATTCTCTTAATCAAGATTTTGCGTTAATTTTGAAATCTAGAGAACTCCAGATCAATATTAATATTGTGTACACGCTTTCAGATTTCAGGCAAAAGTTTATCTGGCTTTTGGGTTCTACTAGCTTCCGTGCAATGGAATACAAGCTTGCTTTGAGGTCCGAGTTTAAGTTATTTGTGTCTTCATATAATTTCTTTTTTCTTTAGTATGCTCATTATACCGATGATACTGCAGTGTACTGGATCCAAAGATCAACTTTCCAGAGGTGGAGCCAGCTTCATCCACTTCAAAGGATTCTTTGTATTACCTTAGACATGTTTTATCGCCATACAATATGGCTCGACTTGAGGCCTATGTGAACAACCTTGCTGATTATCTTTCGGTAAGATCTCCAAATGCTTGATAAGACAACTCCCCTTTTGCAATATTTGGACTTTGTCTCCCACTCTTCTTTGATACCTAAGCTGCTTCAAAGTTCAGGATTAATTTTTTTTTTAAAAACTTATATATTCTCACGGGAAGAAAACAACATTTTTCAAAAGTTGCTCATTGTTTGGTAGCGATCAATATCAAAACAGATATAGTGAGTAAAAGTGGCCTACTAGATTGCATAGACAGAAAGTCTCCTCGCATGAACACCTGCCGGGGTGCGGGTTGGGGGGTTTCAAGAACTATAATATTTGTGTTTACCAAATGCATGAAAATAAAACTTGAATCTGAGTCAGGAATTTGACTTTGTGGGGGCATTTGGTTTATGGAAGCTTTCACACAAGGCCATATCAAAAATATTAATGCTGATAAGACATCCATGTTTATGACTACTATACGCGATTTATTGGGATAACCTTTTTATTCTTCTCAAGAGTGTTTTTATTCACCCCCCATTTCTTCCCCCTTCTGAAGACTCGAGGACATGCTGGATTAAAATTCAATAGCAGAAACTAGTTGTGTTTTGAAGCACATTCTTTTAGACTTTCTGTTGATTGAGGAGAGGCATTCTGTTCAAGATGCTTCAAAATTAATATGATTCATTTCTGTTTTGCTTGCTGCCCTCCTTGACTTTAGAACCAAACAATGAATGCACAATGCATTTTTGAGCATATTTATCAACTGGCCTAACAATGAGCTCAATAATTTTGTTTGTTGTCATACACCCATTTTCACTTCATGATTGGACGGATATCATCTACATGTTCACTAGCCAATTGGTACTTCATGTGTTTTCATTTGTGATTTTCTCTGATCAACTCCTGCATTCTTCAAGGATTTTCTGCTGTTCTGATTCGTGTTTTTGATATTGCCCAAGTACATACAGATTCTTTTGTTCATGGTTTCTCTGTCAACTATAAAAAAACACGCGGTTGAGTTTTTGGAGAAATTTCACCCCACCCCACTCAACCCATTTGGTTCATGGATTTGGATAGGGGTTTCTGTATTTCAACCCCTCAAATCCAAATAAATTGTATGCAAATCCTAAATTTAGCAATTTGTTTTTTATTTGGTTTAATAATACTGTTATGTGAATGTTCCCTAAAAGAAGGAAGATATCAACTCTTAACGAAAATGTTGGTATATAAACACTAAATTCACATTGGGAAATGAAATTGATCAACCTTGTCATTGAAATGAAAAGAGTTTCAACTTTATAGAATTTGCGTTTTACATTTCTTAATCCTGGATTTATATATCTCATATTGAAATCCAAATGCTTGAACTGATCGTAGCCTTGGATAACTTTATCACGTATTAATATATTTATTGGGTGTTTGTTTGACACTCGTCTTTTGGTAAAATATGTATCAAGGTACAAATTGTTACTGAAATTGACTGTTGGAAGTAGTCTTTATAACTTAATTAACTATTTATCTTATATCCTTTATTGGTATTTATATATCAAACTAACTTTACATTTCACAGATTTCATATCTTGAACCGATCCTTGCAGTTCTGTACTTTGAGGAGAAACTTCCAGTTACACTGTCGTATGCCCAGGCTTCTGTATTATTATGTATGGGATTGCAGAGGCAAGAACTCTCATATGTTGAGGTTTGCTTCTCAACTTTTCTGGAATAATTCTTTTATATATTTTGTTTTTAGATGGAATAGCTAATGGTTTATACTTTATGGGTAAGTTTTCTGGGCATATAAAAAATTTTGTATTAATTTTCCGAGTTTTAAAACTTTATACTCTGAGATGTGAATATCGTTCACAGAACAGAACCAGATCTATGAATGTTTTGGTCACCTCACAGCTTAGTTTGGACTGCCTTATTTCCTTCATTCATTTGGATGGCGAAACACAAGAAATGCCGACGACATTCTAAATCCAAACATTTTTCATTTATGTGCCAGCAAACTGGGGGGGGGGGGGGGGGGGGGGGGGAGAGAGAAAATATCCTAGAGCTAAGATTAGAAAAATGCCGGAACCATTATAATTTTTTTTTATGTTAAGTGTAATTGTTCCATCACAAATCATGATAGCTTGGTCTAGACGGTTTCCTTAATTTTTGTCTGAAAGTCGGTGGACATGCTATCCCTACTTTGCACGTTTGTATTTGTTGTAGCCCTGGTGGATGCGCTGTTGTTTAATAATGTTAGTGTCGTAATAATGGTGGTACTTTTTGGAAAACATACAATGGAAGAAAGTAGTAGTGAAATCAATAAATGAACTTCATTGATTTATATGCAGCTTGTCTTTTGTTTAACAGGGGGCGATGAAGTTGGAAAGACATCAGATATTGTCATTGTACATAAAAATTATGAAGAAGTTCTACAAGTATCTAAATGGTATTGCCTCCAAGGAGATTGAGTCAATCCTACCTCGCTCAAAAGAAGTAAGTATTCAAGTGGATTATTGGTTACATGTGTAGAGTCGTGCTTTTCCTTTATTTTGGTGTCACCTTCAAATTCAATCCTACTTTCTTGATAGAAGTTTAACTTGCATACTTAATATTGATGAAAGTCATTTGGAGCTTGAGAAATTGTAGAGGAGCCTCATTGTTATGCAAGGAAAACTCTTCTGGTTGATTTTGCCTATTTTAACTGAAATGTGGACTTTAATGGGCCATATTGGATTGATGTGGTGTCAATAGATGATATTTTTGCTTTTGAAACTTCTACATAAAAGGTCAGGTGTCAATTTTTTTTCCAGCAGATGTACTTTTACAAACTCGATACTCAGCCAAATTAGAATGCATGTACCAAAGGTTGAAAGCTCTATCCGACCACTTTATTCCTCCAATAATTTAATAGGTTTTCCAGTTTTATCGATCTTTTGCCAGCACGTTGCAGACTACTTTCCACATGAGAGATTTTTGGAATTGTAAAATCATCCAATTAGTAATTTCCCATTCACCAAGTGTGGAAAGCAGGATTTCTCTCTAATTACCATCCTATTAGTGGTTTCCTATGTGCCTGTAGGCTGGAATGAATGTTGAACATTATTGTGTGTCCTATTTTTGGATGTATGAATTTCCATCCTGAAGCGAACACTTCAAGGCTATGCCTAACAATGTCATCATTACGTGCTCTACCTACTGACCTAGTATGCAGAATCAATAACTAATCACATATATAAAGTAACAATGTAGATATGTGTGCTTCATTGTTAATTGTTTGGTTGTTTTCCTTGACATGTAACCAGCAGTTAATGTTTCCTTTTGTTCTCAGATTGTGATGAAACCTCACGCTATATCTTTGGATGAAGATCTTAATGATGCAGCCAAGCAAGTCAAGGTTCATCCAATTTCCCTAAACAAATTGCTTTACTTTTCTTTCTTGAAAGGGTTGCACTTACCCGAGGCTTATCTTTTAGGATGAGATGAAAGCCAAGATGGATAACATGTTAGATCCTGAGCTCCTTAAAAGGTATGCCATTGTAGATAACGAAGTTGATTTTGAGAGTGCGTTGAAGAATGGTGGTGGGAAGATACCTTCAGGTGGTCTTGTTAGCGTAAAATCCAATAGAACTAAAGTTGAAAAGCATGAGAAACTGAAAGAAAGTCACAAGAGTGGGAAGAAAAGAAGCAAGGACGATCATGGTTCCAGATCGAACAAAAAGAAGAAGTTTTAGTCATTTTAAACTCAAAATATTTCAAGATGGAATTAGTAATTATTAGGTGCATCCCTTGTCATATGGAGCTCAATGGGGGGAACAGAGAGAAGGTAGGTTCAGGAGAAGTAGAATGTGACTTGTGCCATCTACTACTTGTTATAGTTTTGCCAATCAATTTTGCACACGTGTGAGCTAATATAGTAATCTTCTTGATTTTGATTTGCTAAAAACTTTTTTGTACCATATAGAACCATTTTGGCCATTCAGAGGAATAGCTGATTCTGTACCCTTGCACCTCAGATCTATGTAATGAATACTGGTCTTCATTTGTCATTTTGTCCGGCGTCGAGCACAATTCCATTTGACAACGATTTGTTTATGCTTTCTTTTTAATAATTATCTCTCCTTTATAATTGAGAATAATATATCGGTGTATACATCTGATAAAATAGGAAAACTTCATTAATATAAAACATAACAGCACAAGCTTAAATCCAAAAACTAAATTAAAGCAATTTCATACTACAGAAACACACTACATATCCTGTAAATAAACACAAACAACTTTATAATGATACACGTAGCCATTATAACAGATCTCCACGCATGTCAATACAGCCACAGTTTCACCAAAAAATGTTATGGAATTCTACATCTCTAACACAGATCATTAAATTTTTTTGGGATGTAATACATAAAATTATCGAGACCTTCCTAACTCATCCAACGGAGGCATGATTTGGCCTGGCACATCTCATCTATTAAAATAGATGTTTGTTGTACAAAATCAAATTATAGGATAATTGCTTCCCCAGATTCAAGACTATACTATCCAAGTTAAAAGGCAATCCTCCATTGTACGTCACAGTTAACTGGCATTAATCCAAGATATGAAGACAAACTAAAACATTTTATAAATAATGGAAATTTAGGATGACAGTCCATCATCAACTGCTCCGGACAATTCTGAATTAACATCTCAAGTTTGAAAGCTAAAGAGTAATCCAAAAAAATCAAGACAGGAATCCGATTTTATATAAAAATGGCCTTGATTCACACGAACCTTTAAGAAACATAGAATAAGTGCAACTTAACATCTCAGATCAAGGTGTGTCAGACCATTGTGTTTTGTTCAGAACTGGAAACATAAAGCGTTGTCTGCCTCCATTTGAATGCTTTTATTTTTCAACATAGCAAATACCACAAGTATCCTCACCTTCAAAGTAAATGCTATTGTCCACTCCCATAAAAATTAGTTAATTTCAAAAAACAAACAGAAGGATAGGAAAGCTATAACTCATAGAAAGTTCCTGATGTCAAGTGACTTCACATCAACCATCTCCTCATCCTTGAACTCCTCCCTGAAGAAAAACAAAACAGAAAGGATAGGTTGATAAACACAATGAATTGTCTTGCTGACAAACACCCAGAAATGTTACAGACTAATATTTTCAATCATTTGGGTATTTTCAGGTGAACATGGAAAGGTGTTCCAGTTTTTAAATCACGGGCATGTGATCAAGCAAGTACACCCATATAAACTAACATGCCAGATAATTGGACCTTAGAAATGCATAAGTCAGACTTTATTGAGAATTCACTAAAGCATTGGTGCCAAGTTCACAGCATAATCTACATTTCCTCATATCGGCAAATTTCAAATGCATGCACATGATGGATTTACTAACAATTCAGCACTTTCTCAGGTAGGTGGGATGGGGGAAAGAATGCGAATGAAATGATAAACAGGTGGGAATGAGTATAATGTCTCCCATTTAGCCCCATCCTTCCCCGCCCCAATTACATAGGTACTTCATACACACACACACACATGCATAATATTTTAATTTTTGAATGGGATTTTGGCTGCACACACCTCACAACATATCTTGTATTTTCACACGTGTTTTAAAATGAGTAGTAGTACTTGTAAATAAGTACAAGTTAGATCCTTTCACAAATTTGCTTCCCTAGTCACTACACCATAATTCATAATAGATTTGTACAATAGACTTAATTTCTAGGGGGTTCAAGAATCTAATAATGTATTTTTGTTTTTAGGCTTCAGTTTTAATCTGTAACTAACTTCCACAATAACAAAAGCAATTATGAGTCAAGATAGAATTGAATTTAATTCGGTGGGAAATCGTACACCCTGCCCACCCCACCATAATGCTTAGTAGGTATTTAGCTGAGTAGGGGCACAGGGTGGAATATTCCATAATGAAACAGCAAACTTGCCTTCCCTACTCACATATGCTATATTATCAGGAATCCAAATAGTTTACCTGTATCTTCATGACAATAATTACATGGGTGATATTATATCAAAAATCTCCGAAGGGGATATAGATATTGACAAAAAAACACGCTTTGACATTGTCCGACATTCATTAGGCAGAAATGAGGTACATTGATACAAGGCCTTTGGTCATATACTAACGATCAATTTTTCAGGGAGTTTTCTGATCATCATTGTATTTAAAATTCCATGGACAAAAGTTTTCCTTTACGTTTATTTTGGGTCATTAGAAAATATATAAACAGTATCTTCTACAAGTTCACAACATGGTAGCATGACATCACCAGCGAACACAATGGCCTTCTTGAAATCAAAATATCTTGCATTCTTGGAAGTGGTATTGATATTAAACAAAATATTGTCAGAAAGTCACATACCGTTTCTTTTGAGTTTCCATTGCCTCAACAGCATCCTTCTTCAGCTCCTCCAACTGTGCTTTCGCAATTTTAAGTTCCAATTTCTCTTCATATTTGGGTAAATTTTCTCCTTGGATTCCAAGTCTAAACAAAGGCAAACTCAGTCTACTTAGTCAGATGTTAAATCATTTTACTTTGATCACAAATGCAGAAATAGGAAAAGCGCAGTAGATTAAGATTGCATGTGGAGCAAGAGTAAAACAATGATCTGATAAATAAACAAAAAAAGAAAAATAACAAGTGCTCTGATTTTAGTTCAAAACTACGTTTTCACGGACATGCTTCCACAATAATAGTCAATTTATAAAATTTAAAGCTTTATGGTATTAAACATGCTAGGTATCCAATATGTTGACTATGAAAAACATAAACTATTAAAGCAATTTAATAGGTCCATTCTCTTGTGTATTTCTCACTTGCTAGCACTTGTGTCATCACTTTACATGTTCAGAAAATTATAATAGGATGTGACAGCTTCACTGCTTTTAAATAACATTATCATCTAGCATTTCCACTTGTCCACCTAGGCTTGTATTCTTCCATTTCATCTAACAAAATTTATTCTAGCAGCACAAGTGTCACAACGTAAGAATTATTTTTTAAGTAATGAGATGCTATCAGTTCCATATTAAACAAGTCACCCTGTTAGCATAAAATGCTAAAGCTGTTATAAATTCTGGTTCTAACTTCTAAGTAATGCTTACTTCTTATTGATCTTATCAAACTCTGCCATAAGAAGAGACATTCCCTTCTTGTCATTCCTCATTAGTGGTTTATTGATGTCTTTCTCTACCTTTTCCAATGCATCCATCATCATAGCCTCTGCACCAAGATCATCAGCAAGACCTCTCCTGCAAAAAAAAACATAATGGCAAGTCAAATATGTGATAAATATGGAGGAAACAGCAAGTTTGCAGAGTAGAAAATGCAGCAGTCAAATGCAACTTCTCTTTCTTTCGTTTCAATTTTGGATAAGCAACCGTAACTTTCAAATTATCATATGTGCATATGTACCTCGTTGTATTGAGAGGTAACATCTAATTAGAAATGCAAACATCTTCAGTACATGTAGGGTATACAAGGAGCATATATAGTTATATACACAATAATTAGAAACATCATGTGAGTGTCACCTTAATGAGAACAGGAAGCACAAACAGATATCTTACTAGAACATTTCAAACTTGGGAGCTTCAAGTTCTAAAAAAACCTTTTATTCTGTTCATTTGAGTACCGAACACACAAGTTATAGACATTTGGTATAGTTTCTAGTACCACAAAAACATTTATCTAATGCTATTTGCGGCATATAACACCAATTTAAACCAACCTGTTAAAACTAATATTTCTTATTTTTTTAAAGTTCCAATCAGAAACTTGTTACAGCCAAATCCTACGAGTACATGAACTCAAAACCTTGTTAGCCAAAAACATCATTGCCTCTCAGCCTCCCAAACTCGGAAAAAACTTAGCACAAAAACACATCTTTGGTGTAATCATGACAATATATGCTAAGCCATTCATAGTAAAGAAGATCACATGTTACACCATATAATACTACATTTAGTAACTAAAATAACAAGTTCTTCAGTAGAACATAATACATTGTTACCATGATAAGAATAATACAAAAGAAAATATAATATATCATATGTATCTTACATATCTATTCACATTTAAAGCACGGAGAGCAAGAAAAAGAATGACAGTTAAAGAATATGCACAAGCCACAAGATCATGTTATAAAAGGAGATCTAAGGTAGATATCTCAAGTGGTATAAAAAATGAATATTACATACTTCAATCGTATCTCCTTCAATGTCAACAAATATGTTCTAGCATCTGGAATGCCTTGTGTTCGTGTTTGAATGGTGTACTGAATTCTTTGAGATTCTGAGAACAAGTTTGCCCTGGGAAAGTTACATAAACAGAAAAGAGGAATCAATCATAATTCAAACAACAACTGAAAGCAAGCATACAGTGAAAAGCTTGAAAAGGAATAACTTGCAATCTCCCCATATATTATCGACTTTTTTACCGACGAATAGTAAAGGAAAAGCTTGAACATTATTCAGAGATGACTCTGGGGCCCAAATTGGTCAAATTTAGATCTTACTTCTAAAATTAAACTTCTCAGATGCCAACTTACTTTTCTCTAACAGTCTTCATAACCTTTGCATACTGTGAAACTGCAGCTGGATCATCAGGGTCTATGGTTATTTTTTCCTTCCTAAGTACCCCCACAGCAGTCTCAAATTTATTCTTAACCTCCAAGAAAATGTTCTTCAGCATCTCTGCCAGCTCAAATGCAAATCATTTGTCAGAGAAAGTAACTCTTCTCTCCAAGCATTACAAATAAACTACATTGACATTTGATAAAGTGAATTCTTGGATTATCCACAACAATAGATGAACAAACCAAGAAATGGTTGAAAAAATTGCATTATGATTTATGACAGTATTTGAATCAAGTAATTGTAACCTTAAAGATTGTTCATCATAAAAAAATATCAAAGTAAGGTCAGACACACAAACACAAAAATAAAGAGAGATATAGAGATAGAGAGAGTGTAACTTCACATGGTTAATATAAAACAGAGGCAAGTGTGTGCATTCTATTCAGGACCCTGAGACACTTGATTTTTATTAAAAGGATTTATGTAATATAAAAATGAAGAGAACTTCAAAGATCTACTAACCATCTCCCTTAAGAGCAGCGGGTGCAGCTTCTTTGGCAAAGAAACGGACTGGAACAACATGACCTCCTTGCAAGAATATCTGAGCAGCATGCAACTGCATATGCACCGAAGAGTAAGTCAGCAAATGTAATATAAGCTCCCAGGTAAAATTGAAAAAGGGTGCTTAATAATACAAGCTTCCAAATAACGTAAAATGAAATCAACAAACGGTTCTGATTCTGGAACACAAGTGTGACAGTGCCAAGGCAATGCAGAGAGCACGAGCTTAAGCTCCAATATGCCTGCCTAGTTAAATATGGGGTCTAACAACAAAAGAATAAATACAGGCTTGGCTAAGAAAAGATAAAATTCAGCACCTCTTCAAAATTATGCACTGTAATTTGGCGATTTTCCAGCCCAATCTATGCATATACGGATACACCTCAACTATGCAGAAGCCCATCCATTTGACAAGTTACAAAAATCATATTTGCCAACTTGATCCGTCAGTTTATTTAGCACTAATTACCTTCAACACACGAAAAGAGTGTAGTTGTCTTTCTTTTTGTCAGATTGCTCACGTTACATTTGCAAGATTCTATAAATTTATTGGGTGGTTCGGTTTAAAACGGAATGTATGATGGACAACTAAATTTTTGACTTGGCTTCAACAAAAGTAACACCATAGCTTTCATTTATTTGATTAATGATTAGTACTCCCTCTTTCCCAAAAAAAAAAGGCTTATTAACAGAATTATGGTACACTTTTTTCCGGACGGAAGGAACATACAAAAAATATTTTAACGTTATGATATCTCATACTCAACCAAATATCTTAGCATTGCCTATACCAAATGAAGGCGAGGAACAAAATGGGATGAAACTTGAAAGGAGTACTTCATTTTAGCTTTATACTAACTTAATATTAGAATTTTTAAAACTACAAACAGTTGGAAATGTATTCACTAATATAGCATTTTCTAATTTTAATTTGCTCTTTTGTCATTTTCCTTTCCTTGGCTCTTTCTGAGTTCAAAACGATGCCTAATTTGTAAATAACCTCTCTATTTCCTTGATTCAACAAAACAACAACACAATATCAGAGTCCCTAACAAATTACAATGCCACTAATAACATCTTCCTATCCATTCATTGTTACATTCTTCATCTCGCTGTGTATGTGCTCAACTCCACCCTAACATCAAAATCAGATTTTTATTCTTATACCTAAGAAAGTAATAATTAGAAAACAAATCAGTGAACAGATTTCACTATAGTGAAAGGAGTATACAAATTAATCCCACATATATATGATATATGTATATGTATATAATATATGTAAATGCGTATGGATTGAGAGAATACCTGCTTTGATTTGGATAAGAGACGGGAAGCGAAGGCCATGATCGTAGTCAGTTTTCGTCGTTATTGTTCTTTTTCTTTTCAGTGTTAGGGTTTGGGTCCGATCCGAGGTTTGAGCTTCAAAATTCTGAGTTCAAGGTGAGTTGGTAGTTGTACTGTGAGAATAGACGGTCGTGATGATGCCACTGATTATTTTTGCAAAACTCTTTCTAATTTTTATTTTTTTTACAAAACTCTCTCAGATGTATTAATCGAGTAAAATGGGCCATAAACACTTTTTCATGGAAAAAAGAAATGATTTGTTCACTTTATCACGTCTAAATATTAAAAATACAATATATATATATATATATATATATATATATATATATATAGACACAGACACACACACATGCGTTTGACAACTTAACTTTGTTTCACAAAATAACTAAGGTTGATCAAAGTGAAAGAGATGGAGCAAAGTAATTAGGGTTCGAAATTTGATAATTATTTTTACTTATTGGATTGACATCTATGGAGGAGCCGATATATGGTATGAATCTCTTGAAATGATTAAATATTTTTTTTATATGATTGATGTGTATTTATTTGTTTCAGAACAAAAATTATTGTTTATTTATTTGTTAAACATTGTGGGTATATAAATAATATTTTTTTTATAATTTGTTTTTTATTTTTAGGATTGGTGTGTTTATATTATGTGAATATATTCTTAAATATAGTGGGTACATATTATTGCTGCATGTGTATTTGTTTGTTTTAAAGTAAAGGGTATTTTTTTATTGTTTATTGTTTTGGATGTTGGGAGTTATCCTTTCTTGTGTAATTTATGTTTTTTTTTATATTATTTATATGTGTTGGGGCCAGCACAACAAATGATTTTTTTTTAAATATGAATTTTGTTAGCTTTCTTTTTTGGCTTATATGTTGGAAATGGTTGTGTATTTCTTTCAAAGTCAATACTAAATTGACAACACAGGAGCAATTTGCAGGAAGATATTCCCTTTGTTCTAAAAAAATCATCAGTAATGCACAAAACAAAACTAGAGGTAATTTAATCTCATATATTATTAGGCCATTGTCTTGAACAAATATTAGCCACTAAAGTCAGAAATCTTAAGTATGAGCTAATAAGAACAATGAATTTAGAGAGAGAAAATTTTATTCATTGTATTAGGTTAAAAAGTTTACACAGTAACAAAATTAAAATGTGCTTAATAATAGCTATAACTATTTGCTTATAAAGATGCCACTGTGGTTCTATGTATGTGTTAAGCATAGTCTAACTTGTGTTTTCAGCTGTATATGTTTTTGCCTAACTATAACTGTTTGTGACTGCTCTTGAATTGCATCTTCTATATTTGCTGAGATATTGTTTAATTTATATCGTCTTTGATACGAACTAAATATGAAAAAGAAAATTTAAGCTAGAACATTTAAAGTTACGTGTTAATAAACTATAATTTAATAGATTGAGACATAATATAAATTGTTATACGTTATTATTAAAATTGATGTTGAATTATAATAATAAGTCATTTTAATCTATTAGTTAATAATTATTTACTTAGTTTTGCTCATATTTTGCAGATCTTAATGACGGTTGATTTATAATAAAATTGCATCATGAGGGTGAATTTTCTGAAGATGGAAGTGACTGCATAGGGTGGTTAGTCTCTTATGTTGATTATTGTAATGCAGACAAAATATTAATGTTGGAACTCATCGAAATGACTAGTTTATTGGGGTACAAAGATAATATCACTTTTTATCACAACAATCTATCTTTGCCAATGCCTAAAGGTTCGAGGAATTTAGTAATTGGTCAAGATGTGCTAGATTTAATACATTTTATTCTTACAAACCATGAAGTTCAGATATACTTGGTGATGGTTGAGGTAGTAGATGTAGATTTGGGACAATTTACACAAGCTAGCCAGGCTCTTTATGGAACTGAAGGGTTAATATATCTTGATGAAGGTGAGAGATTCATGAATTTTAATGACAATATTACAGATGATGAAGTGAAAAATGAAAATGAAACGCTAAATGAAAATGGTGGTGGAGTTGACAAAGGCATTGACAAAGATGATAGTGACGTTTCTTATGTACACTTTGATGACAGTGCTTTTGAGGATGACGAATGTGATGATAAACTCTATAAAGCAAATGTCACCAAAGGTATAGAAGAGGATGGGGTTGAAAGAATCAAGAAAGGAAAAGTTGTTGTCCTAAATGAGGATGAGGTTGATAGTGGCAAAACAACAAATGAAGGTGGAAATAATAGAGGTGAGAAGTCTAAGCTTAGGAAGAAAAAAGATGGTGTGAAAAATTATATGGGAAGTGATGACTTTGATGAGGCGGTTCATGATGACTGATTTTTATACCTATGTATTTAATACCTTTGAACTTAATGTTATTGTGAATTCTTTAGCATTTTAGTTAGTTCTTATGTTATTATTGTATAATATGATTTAATATTATTATTATCTGTGTTATTTGTAGTTTAGGTTATTTATATTATTTATATATATTGTAATTATTCTAATTTAATTTTTGTAGGAAAATATAGTTGGAAGGACATTTTGGTAATTCTGCACAAAGGCCACCGCCGCAGCAGTGCCTTGCTACCGCTGCAGCGGTAGAGCAAAATCAAATTTAATAGCAGGTTTCACCGCCGCGGCGCCCAAAGTTACTGCAACTAAAAGTTAACACTACCGCTGCGGCGCTCCCCTGCTACCGCCGCGGCAGTGGTACTGTTCCCACGTGCAGATTGCAGATTTTAAGTTCATTTTCAGCCATAATTTCATTAACTTTCATTTCCTTTTCAAATTGGAGAGAGATAGGCGATTCTAGGGAAATAGAAGAGAAGGGAATGTGGTTTCCTTCATTGGATGCCTACTTCCTCTTGATTCATAACCCTAGTTTTCCCAATTTTTGGAACTAGCTAGAAATGGATGAAGAAGATGAAGAGCAAGAAAAAAAAGCTATGGATGGAAGCCATGGATGATGAGATCTGGAGATTGAAGCTTGGGTGACATCCCTTTAATCTTTTAGACTTTTATTATTCATTGTATTTCATTTTATTGTTGAATCTTGTGGGATTTGTAATGAATATTCGCTAGTTTTCATTCATTGGAATTTAAGTATTGTTTTGAAACCCAAATAGTCGTTTGAATTGATTCTCTCTCTCTTGATTGACACCATGAATTGGATTATCATGTTTAGTTTTTCATGTATGGATTGCTTGACTTAATGATTAGTGTGGGTTTCTATATGAAATTGACAAATGAATTATAGGATTGACCTAAATGTGATAACATGTGATTGTGCTATTCTACATAGTTGGGATGTATGATTTGCGTATTGGATAGAAATATACATGTATGTCATGTGTAACCAGTTAAGAACCTAAGCTTCATAACCCTTGTTTATTGTAATTCTCATAGAAATATATAGGATTATTTAGACTTGGGTATGCTTGTATTGCTATCGAGAGAGGCGTATAAGTATTGATGTGTTCTTGGTTGACCATTCGTTGGTTAAGACCATATGAGTGGGTTATCGTGTTTTGTGATAATTGTTAATTGTTTGACTTTGTAATCACTTTGGTAACTTGTATGAAATCGGAAGATGGATTATAAGTTTGGGCTTGAATATGTTAACACGTGTATGTTATTTGGTCTTAGGATTGAATTCATATTTGCCTAAAGGATAGACATATATCTTTGTGCCTCGTGTAGCCTATGTGAGAATCTGTGCGTTAAAAACCCTATTTGTGTTAGTTCTCATAGAAATATAGTGAATTATCTTGTTTGGGTTGTTCTTGTCTGAATTCTGTTGAATGTGATAGGTTTGGATGAGATATGCTTATCTGGCTATCGAAAGATGCCTATAAGTACTATCGTATTCTCGGTTAACCATTTGTCGTGACCGTAAGATTGAGAGGAGAGATAGGAAATGAAAATAACATATTGGGATAAATTACAGACTTAGATTCACATATCTTTAAATGCTTTCTAGTTTAATTGTTAATTTGTGTTATGTCCTTTTACATTTTCCTTCTTCCAGTGAATCAACTGTTTGAACTAAGATTGACTCGATGGATTCGATATTTGGGAAATCATTAGAACTAATTCATCGTGAGATCGATACTTTACTTTCACTTTATTACTTGTTGACCGCGTATGCTTGCGCGTTATTGTTCATTCAAACGAACTCGATGTTGGAACTTTTTAAATAAATAAATATTACAAAATAAATAGTTCCGATTTCGACCAGCAGTTCATAGCTCGAATGAAATGCCAATATGTAGAAAAAAAATGATAATGATGATGATGATGATGATGGTGATGATAATGATGTTGATGATGATGATAACATGCCTCCATACCAATGTATGATGCCAAATTACAGATGGATGATTCAACTAAAACAAAGTTTGAAGTAGGGATGTTGTTCAAAGATAACAAGGCCTTTTAGGAAGTTGTGAAGAGTCTGTCCCTCAATTGCAATTGGAATAACTATTTCGTGTGTTAAAAATGAGAAGTACAGGATACGATTCAAATGTCAACAAGGCTACCCTTAGGTTATTTATACCTCTCAATACAAAGAGGGTGAAGATATTATTCAAGTTATGATATTCATTTGTGATCATGGTAGTTACACAAGAAAGAGAGAAGGGGAGAGGTGAGGTACATGATTGTTGATTGGTTAACTAAAAATCATCTAGAGGATTATATAATTCATCCTAAGATGGGTGTCAATGAGTTTCAAGCCATTATATAAAAAAATATCAATTGGATGTGCCTTTTCACAAGGCTTATAGGGTGAAAAAGAAAGCAACAAACATGATTAAGGGTACTTTAGTTGAGCAATTTGCTGATTTATACAACTACGTGATTGAATTGAAGGTAAAAAATTTAGGTAATTCTGTGAGCTTGGATCCTATTCCTTGGAATTTGGCTTTTAGGCAGCCAATATTTGAGAGAATGTATGTATAAGTAGCTGCAAGTAAAGAGGGTTTTAAACACTATACACCCTTAATGGGCCTTGACGGTGTCTATCTGAAGGTTCCATATGGTGGTGTTTTGTTGACTGCAGTAAGTATTGGTGCCATAATAATATGTTTCCAATTACATATGCTGTTGTTCAGTGTGAAAATATAGCTTCTTAGACTTGGTTTCTTGAGAAATTGAAGGATGATATAGAAATTGTTAATGAATCTAGTTATGCATTCATCTTAGACAAACAAATGGGGCTTATCAAAGCACTATAAGATGTGAGTCCATTAAGTGATCATAGATTTTACTTTATGCATATGTATAACAATTTTAGAAATGCTAGCCATAGAGGATTGGGACTTAGAAAAAAATTATAGGATTGTGCAAGAGCAACAACTGAGAGGACCTTCGAAATAACTATTTATGCTTTAAAGAGAATGGATCCTTGGGCATGTGAATGACTAAATGAGAGGGATCTTATTCATTAGTGCAGGACTTTCTTTAGTACCGATCCAAAGTGTGATATGCTTTGTAAAAATTTGTGTGAGGTATTCAATAACAAGATTGGAGAGCCACGAAACAAACCAAGTCTTGGGCTAATGGAAGGAATTAAGGATTATTGCATGAAGATGATGCAAGAAGTTAAGGACAGACTTTTAAAATGGAACTCCAAAAAAATTTGTCCATTTATTTTAGAAAAATTTGGGTGTTGGAGGTTGATTCTAGAATATGTATTGCAACTTATGTTGGAGTTGGTAGATACCAGGTCAAAGAGACGTATGGCTCCCAAACTTGTAAGGTAGCATGCATTATAGTTGTCTAATTATACATTTTTGCTAATAAATTCTTTTAAACTTGTTTAGATGGCAAGGGTGTCACATGGTTTTGTTGAAGTGTCAAGACCATCTATTAAAACAAAGTGAATCGTCAATATCACTAGATAGAACTGATTAAAAAGAGCGGCAATCTTTATATCAATTTGAAGAATCTTATGAGTGCCATGAAGTCTTCTATGAATCTTAAAAAGTAGTTTAATATGAAGCTTTTGGTAATGAAGTAGAGAAAACATATGTTAGTTAGTTTACATGGTATATTTTTGGGCATTATATAGTTTAATGTGGTCTTTGGTATAGATTTTGGGAATTATATGGTTTACTCAAGTACGTTTTTAAGAATTATATGGGTTACTGAAGATTTTGAGAATTATATAGCTTACTAAAGAAAACTTTGGGGAATTATATGGTTTGCTATATATCATTTATGGATGTAAATAACAGCTTTCATTTCACTGTTAAGTTAATGGTTTATAATAGCATTTTAAGACAATGTCACCTTCTAATATGTTATGAAACTTGAATTTATGTACAGCTTTATTTCTTCTTCTTTTGTGCATTTTGGTTGAACAACATTTATTTTACAGCAGTGTTAGAAAAAAAAATTAAAATATTGCCTTCATTGATTCACTGATTAAAATATTACATAGTTATTGCATTGCATTCTAAGTTTTAGCCTAGTTTTATACATAAGCAGATCACTCGTGACATTCATTTTCACTTGTCATTATAGATAAAATCTATATTATAGCCCCAATAACAACAGCTGCCAGAAGTTTTCTCTCCCTTGTATTTTGTTGTCTAAATTGCTCCTTTAAAGTATCATTTCTTCTCAACAGTCCAGGTATGATTTAAACAATTGGTGGTCCTGTACGAGGGTCCATCCAGGCAAAGAAATCACATCCATTTTTTTGTATATAATTATTAGAGATCCGTGAGGTACAAATTAAGACAAAGTCAGAATTACAACAAAGTATAACACTTACCCCTCCAGCTGCACATCGATAGAATCTTTTACATGGATTTGCATCCATCCATAAAGTTAAAATGATGCAATTTCATTAACAAGTTTTCTTTTTCCTTTACATCGAAAAGGAAGGAGCTATCATTTCCCTCATTTTTCTAATCTCATTTTCTATACCAATTCTAGCATTTCCTTAGTTAACATTGTGAGATTTTTTAACAGAAAAGTGTTTAGGGTCTTTTTTATCCAACTAATACATCTTAAAATGAGAGTTTTGCAACAACAAAAAAAAGTTCGAAAAAAAGTTTTGCAAAAATAGTATAAACCGGAGAGTTAATTTTATATTTCAGTTGTGGTGATGCAGTCTTTCTCTCTTCCTTTACAATGAAGATAGCCGATAACAGATAACAGTTTCAACTTAGGTGAGTTGGTTGTTTTTACCGATGGGCCAAATCAACAAAAATTTGGATCTCTCGGTCATCGTATTTTTTATTTTTTTTTCACTCCTTTCAAGAAATTAATATTTTCACAAATAAAAATTAATATTTTCATAATATCCTTCTTACACATCATTGAAATAATTATTGTTATTGGAAAGAAAAAGACACTATTAATTGTGCAGGATTATAATTTATATTCGCATAAATTTGTGTTTATAAAACAAATAAGATGTAAAATGATAACTTATATAAACATGTTTGTTGACTATAAATATTAGATATTATATACCACTCCGAAAAAGAGTAGCATCAGATTTTTTGTTTTAGCCCCATTATTAAGACCAGTCTATGTGGCACTTGCAATTTAAAAGAAAATAAAAAATTTGAATAGAATTAAAAAAATATGAATGAGAAAAGATAGGTGAGAAAATAGAGATAATAAATAAGAGAAAAAAATAAAGTGGCTATTAAAGCCTCAAAAAATAACCACCACCCTCCCCTCTCCCCTCTCCCTTTATAATATAAATTTTGTTAGGTCTTTGATTATTTCTTTTCAATAATAAGTTTGTAACATTGTGAAAAAGTTAGTGACTAATGTTATTTTGAAAAATGAGAGATAATTATCGATTTATCACTCAAAATAAAAATTTAAAGAGTCCCTTTTTGCCTTCAACTTGATTCAATAACTATGTTACCCTTAACAAAATGCTTTACAATTAATTGTGAAAGTACAATCACTGCTTAAAAATCTAGTGCATCTCTAGTCTACTCTATTATTTTATTTATGCTTTAGTAATATTGAAAATAAATAAATAAGCTAATAATATGAGCAGCACTAACAAATTTAAGTTATCCATCTGAAAAGTCTGGTAAAAGTGCTTATAATATACATGGGACAGTTTATAAATTCTAAGCGGAAGAGCTAGAACCCATTGAACCAATAAAACTAGGTTTCATTTACTATAATTTAATTCTATGCTTAATGTTACAGTGTACACCTCTTCACATTTCTGCAGCAAATGATTTACCACATCCACAGGTTTGTGTTGCATTTGGATTTTTGAAAGAGAAGCCTCCACCAATGAGTGCATCGCTAAAGTCCAATTGCATCCCATATATGAAAAGAAGGCTCTTAGGATCACAAACTGCATCGACAAATTAAGAAAAGTATGTTCAACTTAATAACAGCAAAAAGGAAAACTATAATATCATAACAATATATCAAGCATCTTAACACATTTGGATTTATGATCATTCCGCTATGGCTTCAATTTGCTAAATACTAAGCAACATATTTTCTGCAATTGTTATCAATGGATTGCCATTTCGTGTTAGAAATATGGACATCATCATCATCATCTCTCTCTCTAATTCATAATTTAATAGAATTTCTGCACTTAACCAAGTCTTTTTTCGCAAGAATAGGTGCTCACTCTTTTGCTTGTTCTACGTTAATCCTTATGACACCTGATGACAATGATTGGAATCAGTTCAAAATGAGCAAAAAGTTACATTTCGGATTATCTTTTTTATATAATTGCAAATCTTTACTATATAAAGGCAACTTATTTATTTAGGGCTGCCAAATGAACTGCCTAATTTGGACCGCCTAGAATCCAAATCCCATCTTCACATGCTTATGGGTTCAACTGTTACTCTAATGACAAGAGCATCTTAGTGGACGATAAAATAAAAAGATCATCTTGTCCTGGCCTAAATCTATAATGTAACTTCTCAGAATGCTACAAGTTCTTAATTTCCTATTTTACTGTTTTATGCTTCACACTCACCCATTAGATATAACCTTGTTGCTCATTGCCTCATTCTCCTAGTTGTCTCCAGACTACCCAACAGCATTTGTCCCATACAGTCTAAATCCAAACTTACCTTTTGAGTCATGACTGATTAGTGAAGGTCTTACTTGGACCATGCTTCCTCAACAATCCAATAACAGTGTTGGCCAAAGCCATTAAACTATTATACATAGATTAAACCTATCCCTTTCACCACTTCTAATAGAAAAAAGAAAATGACATTAATAATTTAAATTTGTGCTCAATATTGTGGCCAGTGCAGAGCTGGTTCCATCTAGAGTCTAGACCACTCTAGTCTAGCTCAAAGGTTTAATATCAAAACAGTATATTGGTTAAGAAGCTAAGAAAAACAAGTTTACAGTGTATACTACAGACAACATATCATTGATGTGGACAACCCAATATAACACATTACAACAGCGTGTCCAAAGGGAAGGGAATGGACAAGCGACTAATCGATCAAACACACATAAATGAAGTAAATTTGGGTATTGGGAACATAATGTCATTAAATTAGATTTTGTCTAACATTTAGATTTGTGTAAGGTCCTCCTCCACTTGCTCAAAAACTCCAACTGGGAACTCTGCTATGCATGCTTAATTTCAGAGGTTTACTCTATAGGGTCAGTCTCTTTTTAGCAAGTTCATACTTTTACTTAATTAGTTATAGGTTAAGTGATAAGTTTTTCTTATAAATTTCAAGTCAGTCTCCTTTTAGCAAGTTCGTGCTTTTACTTAATTAGTTATAGGTTAAGTGGTAAGTTTTGCTTATAAATTTCAAGTTACCATGCTAGACAGGGCTTCAATATTCGAACTTCATACTCCATTCACCATCGTTACTAAATGTTTAATTCACATGCTGAAATGCAGAGTTGTACCAATGAAGTTGCAACCATAAAATGTACAAAACATATCATGTTTTAATATCAGTTCATAATACTTGTGAAATTCATGTAAGAAACAAACAAGATAGAAGCTTACCAATCACAAAACCGTTGTATTCCATAAATGAATCATCTGGTCGAGCGTTTTCTTTGCGCTCAAACTCCATTGTGTAAGACATGCCAGAGCATCCACCCTGTTTAACACCAATTCTCAAGCATAAATCTTCTTTCCGTTCAGACCTCATCTTATTCAAGTGCTTTAATGCGTCATCTGTCAAGGAAATTGCAGGTGCAATCCCCCCAGCTGTTGATGGTGCTGAAAGATATGAGATCATTTATTAATACATTCCTTTTGATGATTAAACAAAACCCACGACAAACTATCAATTATCAAATCAGTTTTTACTATCTCATGCATAAAATATGTATGGATCAATATACAAAAATATCTGTGAACCACAATCTACTTTATTCTTAATTTAACAGTACTTGTGATAATTACAAAAACCTTAAGAAAACATCTTCAAATTTCCAAGCATTATTAATGCATCTTTGAGGACAGATATGTGTGCTTCTTATTAATCTAAAAATTACATCATTCAACAAATAAAACTAAAAATTACCACAAGAGGCTCCATATGATATAGAGCATATACTTGAAGCAGACAAGTCTGACCACATTATTCTTATTAATTAATCTAACATGATAAATGTGACTACGAGCAAAGTTTTTTAGTATTAATCTTACTTCTATATGCTTATTCGTTGTATTGAAACTGAAGTGAACTATATATATATATATATATATATATATATATATATATATATATATATATATATTACTTTTTATTTTTGATTGGTAATTTTCTGAAGTGGACTATGATATGAGACAAATGATAAATTTAATTTCATTAAATTGTTCGTGCTATATTTCTTGTAGGTGGAGAAGGCTGAGGTGCAAGTTTCATCAGGATAATTCAAAAAGTCTACGACTCTACTTGTATTTAGAAATTCATGTTGAAGTATTGGTGAACGCATGGCACCTTTAGATGACAGTTGATTAAGAAACCTATGCTTTAAGGTAGAAGAGTTAAAACTGTAAGATGCAATGCTTTTCTTTTTTTCTGTATTCTTCTGTATTGTAATTTTTATTTCCATAATTCCATGTCATGCTGGATGATGTGCACTGAATGCACAAATTTAAACTCATTTACTAAGGATGATTGAAGATCATCTTACTTTTAGTGCCATTAGTATTAAAAATGGTTTTCTTTTACAAGTTAATTAGTATAAAAAAAATGCTATTTTAGCATACAATAAAACTCCAGCTGCTAAATTCTAATTTATTTATTTATAGTTGCACTAAAAGTCTAAAAAACATTGCAGAGTCTACAATTTGAGGCTTGTGAATGTTGCAGTGTTTAGTGATATAAAAGGTTCTTAAGTGCCATAGAAAGCTCCTGTATTGTTCATTAGAAGTAACACCATAAAGATCGAGGGACGTTCATAAATGGAAATTAAGCTCTTTCAGTTTCATTTCAAACCATCACCTAACAACATTATTGTTCCACTCTCACACAATTCTACTGACTAGCACATGATAAAATGCCATTTTCAGTGACCTTGATATATGTGGCATTTTTTGTCCTGCCACTAGCTTAAAATGCCTCTAAAACTAAACGACCTTCTAACTTTTTTACTTGCATAAAATAAGGTTTTTGGTTGTGGCACATATCAAGATTTAACAAATACAGGGAGCATCTAAGCTTTTCTACTTTTATACAGCTCCATTGCTTCCTTGTATGTCCAGTAAGATGGTAAAACCCAGTAACAATGCATCTGTTCATACTGAAATTTTACAGCTATTTTCCAAGCCTAATGTACATTAAGTTGTTCGAAATAACTCTAGTAGGTTCCACACTGCTACTCTTCTCAAAAATAACTATTAAAAATCTGTTCTTCCTGACTTTTATTCAAATAGGTAAATCTACCTCATCCTTATCTTTCAAATCACTTTGCAATTGCATTCCCACCTTGATTTTTTCCATTTCAACAATCAAATTTCATTCATAAACATCATGTACTAATCCTAACCACAACACAAGCTAATTTATAATCCTAATTTTCAGATAATTCCATTCTTCTTTCATAGGTATTCAGCAATGCAACCAGATCAAAAAATATCAAATCGATGACTAATTAGAAGGAATAATTCGATTATATATGTAACTAACTCCAATTTATAAACACACACAATCAAAAATACATATCTACATAATTATACACACAAATTATATATCTATATATCTATATATATACGAAGTACCTTGGGTTGAAACTGATCGAATAGATAAATTTGTTCTTCGATTAAAAGCTAACGATCGGAAAGAAACTGAAGCTGAGCTTCGAGGAAGAACAGAGCTAGAATTCTTCGCCAGAGTACAAAGAGACGGAGAACTAAAGGTTGAAGAGAACGCCATTTTAGAGAGAGAAATGAATTATTGTGTATATAAATTCTATGCTTGTATAAATATACAGCTAAAGAATCTGTTGAGAAAGATCATGGCCGTTGAAAAGATTGAGATGAAAGTGAAGAATGATCAAACGGCCGTGATAGTGCTTGCTCGTGTTAATTTGAAGTTACGTGGGTCACGTGTTGGCATACGTTTTGAGGTCATTTTTATTTTGGTTGCTATATTCTAATTTTGGGTATTTTTTGAGGTCTACATTGTAGCGTGGGGAAGGAAGATACTAGTATGCTTTGTTTGGTTGGTGGGATTATGGGAATGGAATGATGATTTTTTCTAGAATGATTTAAAACATGTTTGGTAGTTATTTGGAATGGATTGAGAATAGACCATTATTTCTAGAATGACTTGAAACATATTCAGTTAGTCATTTGGAATGAATATTTTACTCAATTAGTTATTTTATTCTCATTTATAATGTTATTTTTCATTCTCAATTGAATATATGAATAGGTAGATTTAACTTTATTCTTAACTTATTTTTAAGTATCGATCAATCTCTCTCTTTATCACCTCTAATAATAGATGGAGCACTTCGTCGCTCGTAATAGATTGAGCATCGTTCGACAAAGCCCTAACTTGAAGTAATTGAGGAGAGAAAATATTCAATTGGGATTCAGTCTCGAAAGAATTTACAGGTGAGAGAGAAAAGTGTGAATATTTTTTTTGAATTTTGTATGAAATTCGAATGGAATATGTAGTTCGAAGATGTACGAGCCTTGGAAATTTTAGGCTTTTGAAAACTTGAGAATGAATAATTATTGATCGGGCATTTAATGGCGACTGAAGAATTCATCTCGAGAGGGAGAAATGGAGTATTACTGAGTATTGGTGGCAGCGGTCATTCTATACGTATCGGATGAAACAAAATGGGCTTAATTTTTTGTTATATTATCTGAAATGTCATTCTATAAATAATAAGTTCTGTTTAAGGATAAACATTTGTGACAATTTTGTAGATTTTACGGGGGCAATTTATTTTGTTATGACGCCGTATAATTGTTGGACATGACTTGGAGTGAGATAGTGGGATTTGGATAAAAGTTGCCTTTTAAAATTTAATTTAGAAAGAGAAATGGGACAAGATGAAATGAAAACAAAATTAGAAAAAATTACCACTAATAAAACACCCCATAACAAATGTTATGCTAAAATTTTATATTGTGTAGTTTTTTAACTTTTAATAAATTCCTTTCCATTTCTCTATGAATTTTAAGTGTTCCAAACACAGTCTAAAGAAATTAATTTAAACGTAATAAAATAATGCCCCCATTCCCTTACATTCATGTATCTTATATAACAGAGTTGGGCAATATACTCATTTCAAATTTTCATATTATGATTTATTTATTTTTAAAATTAGGGTAGGAAAAAAAAGAATAATAAATTTATAAGTTTTTCCTTTGTTATGTGTGTTAGTTTATTATAAAAATGAAAAGAAAATGTCACTTTTACTGCTTACTCTTTTTATTACTCCCTCCACTTTACCCTTTTTATTACTCCCTCCATCATTGTTTATAAGGCAAAATAATTTTAAATTTTCAACCATTACCTTTTTTGTCATCCGTTTTGGTATTCTATATATATATAATAATACCATCCAACATAATATTTTTATTTATAATTGATGCTCTAATTGTAACCTATGCTTCTACCCCGACCTTATATAAGTCCAAAATGTCAGGGCAACTAAAGTCTAAAAGCTTACTTATTTAAACAAATAAATCACGATCAAATAAGCTTTCAATTATTTGAATGAACTCGTAATATTTCTTTAAATTATTTTTTGATTTAGGAAACTCATTAAAATATTAAGAATATGATAACCACACAAAATCATCCATGTACCCCTTCGGGATGGTAGGGCTGCCTACACCCTTGACCCCACGTAATTTGAAACTAATCAAGAATCGATTCAAATTAATTTTAAATTTTAATATTAATTTAAAATAAAGTAGAGGCAGATAGAAATTGCCCTAGTTTTATTTAATTTTATTTCCTTAAATAGTATTATTCAACATATTTAGGTTTATTAAAGAATTTTAACAATTCAATAATTCAATAATAAATAGTAGGTAGGTCTAGTCCAATATTTTTAAATACCAAATGCTTTTAATGCTATGTTTATTTGCAAAAAACATAATTAGAATTGGAATTGGACTATTTATATTAATTTAACACTATTTCAGACTATTTTATCTCATGATAAGGGATTAATAGTCCTTTAAATAGTCATATGATTTTTTATTTTATTTTTATCATTCTTAAAAATATTGATGTGAAATTATATAATCTCATGAAAAATTTGGGATTAATAATCTCCCTCTTTTTAATCTATTAAATAATTTTATGGGACTAATAATCTCTCATCAAAAGAATAAATAGTGCAAAATAATATTCAATTAAGGTAAATAATATAATCTCAAGTATTTTTTTGCAAACAAACATAACTAATGTCATTAGTTTTTTCCTAAGTTTATAATTCAGTATTTTCAAACTACTAAATACTCTTAAAATAATTAAACTGTAGTTTTACAAAAAATGGCACTGATAAAATTATACAAGACATTTTAAATCTTTATCAACTCCTTTCTCATCACACACAGCACTCCAAGGTATCATAATACAGTAGAAATGCAAGAATCCATCATTTCACTATCATAGCCATTTGAAAATAATGGGTGGAGTCTGGTGGTATGTTATTTTTGGTTATTAAAAGCTGAATGGTCTTTCTCCTCCTTTAAATAATGATTGGAAAAAATTACTCCAAAACTATGACAGCATGACAGACTTTGTGAAAGTCTTCTCCTTCTCCACCATCAACAACCTGAACTCTTTTCTTGAATGCTTCTTTCTGGCATTCTTTCAATGGTCAATTGCGCTTGGAGCGCTGTCACGAATCTCAATCCATCCGGCAACATTTCCAACTTATCGTACCCCATAATTTCTAAAGAAGAAAGATTAGGCATCGCTCCATCTACCTTCCACCCTTCCAAATTTGGAAGAAAACGGAAGCTTAGTCTTTCTGAGTTGAGGGAAACCCGCAGCAGAACATACCATTTGGTTCCCCATGTAGGATTCTCATTTACTACTAACAGATTTAGTAAATTGGGAAAAGCTTCTCAAATGCAACAAACGGATCTTCATCGAGTCTAGAACACCATAAAGATATAGTGCTGAGTCTCAGAAAGTAACTGTCCTGTTTGTATCCTGGTAAATTCCACATACCGTTTATGGTCAAGGCCTTGAGGCTGCAACACCTGAAAACTTCACCTAAAAGAGAGAGCTCTGCATTCGAGCAGAAATCAATGCCCCTGATGTCAACAAATGACTTTTGCACGCGTTGCCAATGGATAAGGTAGTTGATGGTTGTTGACGCATCCTCAAGATTTCCATCAATGTTTGCCTTCAGATTTCGAAGATTGGTGAGTTTGGCAAGATAGGTCACATTGCAGAAACTTGTGTGGAAGTTCTTCAATGTCTCCAGTCCACTCAAGTCGCCTAAACACAGTTTTTGATCTTCTTTTTTTTTTGTGAAATAGGTAACGTGTAAATGCCTCAAGCTTTCATCTTCCACAGGACATTTGGCATACATTTAACTTCAGGAACATTATATAGATCAAGAATTTGCAAGTATCTCAAGTTCCTCTAAGATGATGGTAGCTCTACCAGGATACAATCATCCAAACTCAAATATCTCAAATGGATTAGTTTGCCTACCCACTTTCTTTCACCAAAATTGATACGATGAAGCCTCAAAACCCTAAGAAACAACCAAGTGAGCTTGGATCTCTCTAGTGGCCATTTCATGTTTTCCCACGATGTGCGAGGACCCTGAAATAAAAGAGACACTTAGTGTGCCTACATTCTTCGCGTCGCCTAAAAGGAATATCACTAGTACCAGAATTCTTATCAACATAAATGGCAAGTCTACGTGCTTTAGTATATCAGTCCTTGAAGGATGACTAGACCATGAAACTGTTACTGGCAAGGGATCGAAAATCAAACACTTTGAGAAAATATTCCTCTTTCCCTTTTGACAAGCATCGATCGCACACGAGGTCATGAATACAACATGATCCAAGCCTTTTAGTTGTTGACCACCAAAATGTATCACCTATTAATGTCACTTGAACCATGCCTCTCTGTGCCAGTTCACCCAAATAGCATTCCACTACCTCCATCAATGTTTCTCCTTCCCCTTGGTCCTCCAAGGATACCATACCTTCAGCAACCCATAGCAGACAAAGGTACTCTACTCGTATGTTACCATCCTCAAGAAAATGGCCCAAATAAAGAAAACACGACTTCAAACGATATGGTAAGTCATTACAACTTAAAGCTAACACTTGTTGTACAGCCCCATGTTCTTCATAAATTCTTTCTCCCCTCCTTGAATATGAAGTAATATCTTTGTTCACCATCTCCCAGTCTCTTGAAGTAGGTTTGTCTTTCAATAGACCTCCAAGCACATAGATTGCTAATGGTAAACCCCCCACATTTTCGAACCATGGCCCCTACCTAACCTCTCCATTTCGAACCCGACTTTGAAATCTAGATAATAATAAAAAAATAGAATTCATTCATCATTGATTTGCCCCTGACTCGAGGGCAAAAATGAATAATTTTCTCCTGGTGGGAAGACAAACAAAATAGTCAATAAGAAAGACCTGGTGTGAAGACAAACAAAATAGTCAATAGTCCTCATTTGTTATAAATTTCTATTTAAGACCTAATTGTCAATAAGAAAGAAAAAGAAGGATCAATATCATCTTAATGAGTCCACTTGCTTTAAAGGAGAAAAAATAGATACAAAATTTGAATATTTCTCTCTACCAGGTAGTGCCATCCTCACTTTCACAGAAAGGAAGGAAAAATAACTACGCTCAAGGAGAAACTTTGTATATGATTGGAGAGAAGGGGGGGGGGGGGGGGGGGGGGGGGGGTGAAGAAGACCCTAGAATATATGAGTTTAATACATTCCTCTTAATTTTGGGAGGTGAGGTAGGAGGAAACTTTATATGCAAATAGCATTACTATTAATAGAAATCCTTAAAATCATAATTTCCAGACATCACTTTGGGATGGAGCAACCTGGTATAAGATACACACCAATCCTTGGCAAGGAGAAAGTAGTTTCAAATATGCTCTTCCTATCCACTTCAAATCAGTTGCCAATATTAATTACATTAAAATTTTCCGTTTCTTTATCTCCATCTCTCTCACTACAAGAAGTAATATATTTCATTCCTAAGAAATGTTCTTTTAGTGGAACTAAGGTGCAGTAGCACCTTTCAAATACACATTTATCAACCAATACAAATTCTGTAATAGAGGTTTGGTAGAGATTTTCTCTTAGATTTTCCCAAACAAGACGAGCAAACCATTATGCAAGGCTGTGTACAATCAACGTCCAAGGATTATAAGTCGTTTGACATTATGATTGGAAACTCCGAAACTACATACTCTGGAAAAAAAAGTGGTGAGCTTGTAATGTACTAATGCCTCAAAATGAGATAGTTGAATAAGGAATGCAGATTCTAGATGGTAATTCTACCAACCATTATGCAAATGTTCATAAATGCTGATTAGATCATCATCAGTACATGTAGCAGTGCAGCTGGTAGTTCTTGTGCATAATATATATGGGATTGCTCCCGAAAACACTGAAAAATGGAAGCCTATTTTTTGGTACACTTAAAACATCATTCCTAATCCCCCTACACCACCCCACCCCACCTAGCACCGCGCCCCGCCCCCCTTAAAGGGAAACCCACTGAGGCTTATATTTTTGGGAGGATTCGATCCCTCACTCCTGATTACCATTGGACTAGGAAGAGTATTTTAATTTACTTTTCCTTTCACTTTATTTTCTCCTTTTTTATTTTTTTCTTTTGTTGTTGTGGTGGTAAGAGATTGCAATCAATTCCGTAATCCCTCCCCTTGTCTTAAACATTAGAGCCTCGCCTATAGAATTTTTATAACTGTATAATGCTGATTATTGGCAGGTAAGAAACCCCTGTCCAATTAATATTTAATGAAAGGGACATTCTCTACAACACCAAAATAATCTTTTTTTTAGACCGTTGCTTTAGATAGAAAAGGAGTACGGCATCATAAATCAAGATATAATTTAACAGGGTAAAGAAGAAAGAATACCAACCTGGAGCATAATCACCTGTAGGGAAAGCTTTAGTTTTTGAAGTAGTTTCCATCCCTCCTCTTCATTTAAACAGCTAAGATTATGCAACTACCCCTCTTCCGCTACTCTCTTTGAACAAGTCGTAAGCAAAGGAAAGCTAACACAGTAAATGAAGAAGCAAATTTTTTGTAAACATAAAACAGAATCAGACAACTGTAGTAGAGTCCAATTGAAATGTTATACACGTCAATACAAACACCAATAGTAATAGCACTGTTGCTATACTTTATGTGATACATGGTATATAGAAGCGTAAATTGTTATAGATTAAACACTATGATATCTTTTCATGCAACAGTAAGGGGCATTAAAATTGTTCGGGAAAGAATAAACACTAGCTTCGCAAGTTATTTAAGACCCAAAACGAGACAAGAAAAGGAGTGCATTATTGCTGGAGATGCTTAAAATGAAAAATAATAAATAATAAAATCCAGAAAAGAAATAATCCTTACCTCACTTAACTTTTCCATTTTGCAAGTCCTTAATGACAGTAACAATTGATTATTTTAAAGATAATGTACTCTAGATCATTCAGTGACATTCATCGAGTTCAAAAGAGTACTAGGTCAATTCAATAAATTCACTGCTCTAAAATGCCCAAGATATAAATTAAATTGCACAACAAAAAACACATAGTCATCACAATAAAAGAAACCAAAAACCATTAAATTCAGAGGCTTTCTCAGGAGTCACAAAGTCCCATGTCTTCTCCAAAGCTTTTCTGATCTTTAAATTTGTTTCGCCGTCCAGATTTGCAGTCTGTAAATCAAGTAATGGAAACATGGAAGACATAATGAAGTCTCCAACATAGTCTAGATAAATCAATAGTAGACTTAATAAAAAATATTTATGAGTTACGAGTATAAATGAGAAACCTCTGTGTAGCAAACACCAACTGGGTTTGCAATAGCAAGGAATAGCAAATCAGCAGGAAAGAACCCATCTTTCCTAATTAACTTTTATAATTAACTACTCCCTGTAGATTTATAACATTAAATTAACAACTACTAATTCCTATTTGCAATCCCTAATAGCTTTTGCTATTCAGTAATTCAGTAAAAGGTTTCTTTAAAGATTTTACTTTGAGAATGAATATAAAACCTCATAAATCAGCAACAAGCTGACACTAAGAAGAGTTTAGAGAAAATTTACATGTAACAACACCGTTTGAAGATGGCATAATTACATAAGCTATCAGAGAAGAACGAATTTGGGTACAATTCAAAACATATATTTATATACAGAGAGGGGAAGAAAATTTGGGAACGAATTTGGACTGTCCGCTCGCTGCCTCCTCAGTTTCTTCCTACTCATGCCCAAATCGCTGAAATCGCATATACTTAGTAATTGTGCGTGCGGGAGAAGATGAAAAGGAAGAGGGAGAACAGTTTGGGAGCCGCTGCCGGTGGGAGAGGCAAGAGCCGCCAGTGAACACGGGGAAGAGGGAGAGAGGGGACAGACATGTTGGAGAAAAAGAACCTGCCAATAACAGTAATCTATATGAGACATCCAAGCAATATGCACCAAACATATTGAATTATCCGTGAAAAATTACAATCAACTGCAGCGCTAGTTCCTTAAAATGTAACATTATTTCCTAACATGCAGAAGAATTCTCGCATAGTAGACGAACTCTCTTTCTCTATTCTGACTGAAAAATCGTATGCAACCAATATGTTGAGGCAAAGGCTTTAAAAAACCAAAATAATTGATGATTTTGGATAAGAAATGTCAGGAGCAACTTCTTGAAGCAAGTTTGACATCACAAGTTTTAAATATAATTATACCGATACACTGATGATCACAAAAGAGAACTAGTATTATATTCCATTTAAATCAACAATTCTATCGTAGGTGCTGATATATTTATGCTGACTTAAAAACACACCTTGTAAACTAAAATTACATAGACTTGGTTAAAGCCTCTGGTAGAATCTGAAAACAAAGTTGGAAAGCAGATCTCAAGATGACTTGTTACAAAGTTCCAAAATGTTGAGATCAAAAAGCACAATGAATATATTCTTCCTATTAATCTGATTTGAGCTAATTCAGTGAGAAAGAAAATGGCTGGTCTCTCTCCTCCCTCTGTCTATATATATATATATATAGAGCATATCATTCAAACGGATGCAATTACATTTACCAGATGAAGAAAACACATATTTGTAAGTAAATAAATTAAATGTGACATACCAATATCCATCTCCAGCAATGCATGAATGTCTTGTTAAGAACTTTGCAACTTAGTTATTTGTTCCCAGGGATATTATGATTATCTCAAATATTTGCAGAAAGCTACTAGTTGCAGAATTTACAAAAGCTTGTCAATTTAAAGCACAATGAAATATGTTTAAGAAAATCTAATAACTCAAGTTCAAAATTATAGCGGAAAGAAATTATTATTGCGCATGAAACCTATATTACATTTTATTGGCTGAAAACAACTTCATTGTTCTACTATTTCGTACTAAATTCAGTGTATTGCTGAATGATTGAAATAAATAGTGCTGAGAAAATAATTAGTGTTCTGCTTTGTAATAAAAGCAATGAAAACAACTTCATTGTGGTCTACTATTTTGTACTAAATCAATATAGCATCTTCAATGTATTGCTGAAGGATTGAAATAAATTATGCCTAGAAATAATTAGTGTTCTGCTTTGTAGCAAAAGCAATGAACTAGGAAAACAAAGAAAAGAAATAAGTATTCACAACAAACCTCTAGCAAATTACTTTACTGAAATATAAACCATCATCCCAGCACAACCTTTTTTACTTGGCATGGTGAGAGTTACAATCTAGCAAACTTTTATACAAAGCAGCAGTGAGACACACAATTATAGCTCTAAGAAAAAGAATCATAGACTTTCACTCAATATATCGACTTCTTTTTACATACTTGGAACTTTTCAGTCAATCCTAACCACCTGATATGCCATTCCCTCAAAGATTCTAACTATTTTGTTTAAACAGGAGAAAAATAAACATTAAATCATTGTTACAGAAATTTCAAAATTGACTAGAGGCGTGCTTAGCTGTTAGAGGTGTGATATCCCACACTACTTGTTCTACAGTAGTGTGCTTGGCTGTTAGGGGCGCTTCGCTAGCTCAGTTAGACCCTAGAATTTGGGAAAGCTTTTGACACATACCCTATGAAGGAAATATCACAAAACTGCAAGTCGAAGGTAAAATTAATACTTTATCATTGACATTGGGAATTGAAAAAACATATAAATACAGGAAAAGAAATCTTTTGAGAAGAATTATAGGCTAATAGTTGATAATAATTTTAAACCTATAATTGTCATGATTCGAAACATAATAGCTGACAAGAATCTGAAAAGGTTATTTATACCCCCAACTGAAAGACCACACAAGAAAGTACTATACATTCACAGGACTAAATAGCAGCTCAAAACGAAAAAAAAAGTTCATTGAATTATTTAGCTGTTTTGTCTCATGTGACTTGAAACATATACTTTCAGTAGGAAAAGAATAAGCTAAGTAACAAGGTCCATTCTGTCTGCATTTTTTCCCCTTTATATAATGTTCAATACATCTGGCCAAATGGAGCATTGAAATCTCATACAAGCACATTATAATTAGGGAAATTATAGCCATCCACTCAAGGGACGCGCAAATTGCAATATGCTACCTTGCTAGTTGAAAATTTGTTTGGTGAGATGATCACAGTATAATACCATAATGCTTCTTACTATCTACAGATCACCAACATATAATTGAGAGGAGGGCATCCACTCGGGTTGTCCTATAATTATAGGAAATGCACTAAACCAATTGTGCTCCCTAAAATAAGTACAACTTTCACCACATTAATTACACTACTAAAATAGTAAATGGGTATCTAGGTTTCTGTCAAATGCTAATACTTAATAGATACCACTGCAATGTCATAGTTGTTGTAGTTATCATTCCTTCTGAGGGATGACAACCAAGTTGCTTCACAACAAATGTTAGCCCCGTTGCAGAGGGAGGGCAATGGTCAAATTCTGATAAAATTGTTTAGGTGCCTGTGTGCTGTTTATTCTGTTGCACAGGCATTAGATACAAAAATTGGAAGTACCCACCCTTTTCAGGATCACAATTATATATATATATATATGTATGTATGTATGTATGTGCGCGCGCTCTTGTGAGAAAGGGAGAGAGTGAAAAAAAAAACTTGATTCTACTGTAAAGATAGAATAATAATCATACAAGGCACCCACCCAATCAGACTAAATCAGACTTTGGCCCAAAAACAAGTTGCACAAATAAATTTTAACCATTTTTAACTCTATTAATTAATACCCAATACATTCAGTAGTTGGATAGATAGCATTCTATTTCCTCTTTGGTTGTGTATCAGAAGCATCCAACCCTCTCTCTGTATTTGATGCCACCACATCTACCATAACAACATAATCCAATGTTGTTTTCTTTGTAACCTAATGATGAGGAACACAAACTAACTGCTCATTAAGGTACAGTAGAGATATGCTCAGAATACAGAGAGACCAACTTACCTGTCATGGGAATCAATTAGTAGGATCAACCCCAAAATTTTACTAATTTACTAGGATGTTGTCCCTATGCTGAACCACACAACTCTGCTTGCAAATGTTCAACTTTAGTTTTTAAACAAAAATTAGTAAAATTCAAGATTACTAAGCTACAATTGTCCATGAGAATTATACCATTTTTCTCGGCTTCAGGAGGCTGTGGAAATTACTTCCCCTTAGGGAAATCCTTGCGTGAAGCTAATAGTTACAGAGCATCCTTCCCAACAAAATTTAAAAGCTCTGCCTTGGCTGCTTCCATTACCACCTTTGAAGTCTATCTATGTATACAAACCCCTGCAATACAGATTCAGCATCATCAGCTCAGCTTCAAATTCTTAATCTAAAAGTCTACCATCTAGATACAAACATGAAAAAGTTAATTACCCTTTATCACTCTGACAATTATCAACTACCAAATGATCTAGTGATTTTATATCCTCATAAAAAAGTTTAGACAGGTACTTCGATAGAACCATAAAGCTATTAAAAAGAATCCGGTAATGAGTTCTGGATTTCAATAGAAACTAATAGCTATTAAAAAGATACCAGAAATGAGTTCTTGACCAAGTTGCAGAAGGAAAGGCAGGACTGGCAATCCCATGCACTATCCTTGCAACAGCTCTTGGCGTGGTGGTTGTTACTCTGCAGAAAAACCTATTACACCAAAAAGAAAACTGTTCAACTAGGCCAACAAAATATTCCCAAACAGGAAAATTTTCTTTATATCTGACGGCAAAAATGGGCTGAAATGTAAATGAAATTTATGTCAATAAAATAATCTAGCAATGTAATTAAGAACAATGAAAATTCACCATAGCAGTATATGGAAATGCTTTGAGGCAAGAATGATGGATATTAAAAAATCAGCACAAAACACAAACCAATTCCTACCAAGAAATCATCTAGAACTTCAATACAGAATCCAAAATGAAACCAAAGTCTGATACACACACACACACACACACACACACATACATATAACATACATATCACTAATTCCTACTAGGAAATCATCTAGAACTTCAATACAGAATCCAAAATGAAACCAAAGTCTGATATATATATATATACATATATATACACACACACACACACACACACATATACATATACATACATACATACATACATACACACACATATAAATATAATCAGAATTTGGCCCAAAACCTACAGAACAATCAAAAAAATCAGCACAAAACCCAAAAATAAATCACCAATGCACCCAATTAGACAATAAATCAGACTTTGGGCCAAAATCGTAACACAACAATTAAAAAATCAGCACAAAACCCAAAAATAAATCAGAAATTCCCACCAAGAAATCATCTAGAGCTTTAATACAGATTACAAAATGAAACCCATAAGACGATTACGTTTTAAAAAAAGAAATGAACCAAACCCCCAAATGTAACTAATTAAAAACGAATTCAACCCTTTTTTTCCCACGAAAATATACTAATTGGTTGTAACCGGAATAACCATCAAGAAAACAATAATATGCATGTCCGGCTAACCTTTCTAACATCTGGTCAATAAAAGGAAGTGGAAAATGGTCTTTTCTAGTGGAGGCATTCAACTTATGGTAATCGATGCACACACGCCAACCAGTTTGTATTCGGGTTGGAACTAATTCATTATTATCATTTTTAACTACCGTAATTCCTGATTTTTTAGGGACAACATGAACAGGACTAACGCATGAACTATCAGAAATTGGGTAAATGACTCCCACATCTAAAAGCTTAATCACTTCAGCTCTTACCACCTCTTTCATTGCAGAGTTGAGTCTCATTTGGGACTCACGAGAAGGTTTGACATTATCTTCTAGGTGTATTCTATGCATGCATACTGATGGACTAATACCCTTAATGTCTGCAATTGTCCAACCTATAGCTTCTCTATGTTCCCTAAGCACACTAACGAATTTATTTTCCTGCTCTTTATCTAATTCGGATGCTATGATAACAAGCAATGTTTTAGATTGACCTAAAAACGAGTATTTTAGTGTCTCGGGAAGAGGTTTCAATTCAAGCTTCGATGGTTTCTCAACAGATGGAAGTGGTATAAATTCAGGAGGTGAGAGAGGTTCAATTTTGGCTTTCCACTTGGTAGTAGTCATTAATGGGGCAGATTCTAACAAAGGTTCATCTCACTAATTGAGGTATCATCATTAAAGTTCATGACAAAATGAGCTAAACAACTCTCTAATGGGTCATCATAAGATAACTGCCTAAAAGAATCATAGACAACAATCTTAATAAAATTAACCTCATAGAGATCATCATGATCAGGAGGTTGTTGACAAACGCTAAACACATTGAGTTCTACAGTCATGTTTCCAAAAGACAATTTCATAACCCCATTGCGACAATTGATTATCGCGTTGGAGGTAGCCAAGAAAGGTCGTCCTAAAATCACAGGGATCTGGGCATTAACATTCTCTACAGGTTGAGTATCTATGACAATAAAGTCCACTGGAAAGTAAAACTTATCAACCTTAATCAAGACATTCTCTATGGTACCCCTAGAAACTTTGACAGACCTATCAGCTAATTGAAGTCTCACAGAGGTGGGTCTAAGTTCTCCTAATCCTAATTGCGCATACACGGAATATGGCAATAGATTGACACTCGCACCTAAATCAAGTAAGACCCTATCGATCACATGGTCACCTATAACACAAGAAATTGTAGGACATCCGGGGTCCTTATACTTGACAGGAGTTTTCATTTGGATTATGAAACTAACTTGCTCGGTCAAGCATGCTGTTTTAGGGACATTTGTTTTTCTTTTCTGTGTACATAGATCTTTTAAGAATTTAGCATAAGAGGGCACTTGCTGAATGGCATCAAGGAATGAGATGTTTATGCGAACTTGTTTAAACACTTCTAAAATATCACTGTATGGTGTGCCTTTCTTTACTGGGTCAAGTCTATGTGGAAAAGAAGCCTTAGGGACATAAGGCGCAATAGGTGTTTCGGGCTCTTTTGATTCTTTAGGGGTAGATTTTTCATCTATTTCCGTATCACTAGACCCATTAGCACAATTATCTATTTTTTGACCAGACCTAAGGGTAGTGATGGACTTCGCTTCCTCAAGATTCCTATCAGGATTTGTGACTTCATACTGACCTTTGGGGTTAGTAAATGGTTGACTAGACAACTTCCCTTTCTCTCTTTCACCTAAGGCGGTGGCTAATTGCCCCATTTGGGTTTCAAACTTCAAGATAGACTGTTGGGTTCCAAGAAAAGTTTCCTGAGTGGTTTGCATAAATTGTTGCAAAGTGTATTCTAAGGAAGGTTTTCTTTGAGGGGCAACAAACTGAGATTGTGACTGGAAACCTGGAGGATGTGATGGATTTGGGGCTGCATATTGTTGCCCTCCATAATTCACTGGAGACTGGTTTTGTCTCCAAGAAAAGTTTGGGTGATTCTTCTAATTATGGTTGTATGTGGTAGAAAATGGACTATCAGATGATCTCCCATAAGAATTTAGAGCATTTGCTTGGTCAAAATAGCTCTCTGGAGAGGTATATGGTGAATTAACAAACGATGTACACCCCTCATTCCTAACACTCATCGCGGAATTCATAGTTTGACTCAAGGCTAGGGCTTATACTTTCTTAGTAAGGTTTCCCAAGGCATTTTTTACATCAAAATCGTCTCTTACCTTATATAACCCCCCTTTCCTAGGCTTCTCTATCTCATTAGAAAAATCCCATTGCTGAGAATTTTCGGACAAGGTTTCAAGAAATCGCCAGGCATCAGTGCTACTTAAATTCAGGAATTCCCCTTTATTCATAGACTCAATCATGTGACGATTTGACATGGTCAAAGCGTTATAAAAATATTGTACGAGTCTCTATAATTCAAAACCATGATGTGGACATCTTAAAAGTAAGTCCTTAAATCTCTCCCAACACAAATAAAATTACTCACTCTCGGTTTTATGAAAATCTGCAATTTCTCTTCTAAGGGCATTTGTTTTAGACATTGGGAAGAATTTTAACAAGAATTTACTAGTTAATTGGTCCCAACTATTGATTGAATTAGAATAGAAGGAAGTGAGTTCAACCATGCTTTAGCCCTATCTTTTAAAGAAAATGGAAATAGACGAAGCCTCATAGATTCATCTGAAAATTTTTGAAATCGAAAGGTTGTACATATGTCTAAAAATTCCTTGACATGATTGTAGGGGTCCTCTCTATCTAACCCATGGAATGATGGAATGAGTTGTATTACACTCAGTTTAAGTTCAAAGTGTGTCGCTCGAGTTTGTGGTAACACAATGCAAGAATGGTGATTAGGTGTGACGGGTAAAAAGTACTCCCTAAGTGATCTCTCATCACGTGCTAAAGGCTCCACTACTACATTGTTATCATTATCATCAACCATTTTAAATTTTAAATTTAATTATGTGAGCAAATAAGCAAATAAGTGTAAGAACGTGGGAGTCTAGACAGTTCCTAACTATTCCAAGTTTCTCTTTAAGATCCACCAAATTCGAAATTAATCAACCACTAGCCAGGTAAGTGTAAGAACGTGGGAGTCTCTCCGTAAATACGGTGACTAATTAAATAACCACGCGTTCTTTAGGCGTTTACTTTTTTAACCACTTGCCTAGACACCAGTAGTTTGATTAATTTAAAATTTAGACTCCTCTCAGATTCACTTGTCCTAATTGAGCTCGAGAGTCCTAGGGGCCAACGTCTACTTGATTTTATTTGGTCAGTTATGCAAAGTGTGGTTGTTTGTGGGCCAAGGAAGGGTGATGAAATCCCCACCTTATCTTGTTATGGGTTTTGCCCTTAATGTTAGATTAAAATTAAAAATGCACAATTAAAAAAAACGGTAAACACATAAAATGTCCTAGAACTATGTGAATTACGAAAGAATGAGAAATTTGACGTACCTCAATCCTCCAGCAATCACCACAGTTTATATTTAACAAAAAATAAAATAAAATAAAACCTAAGCAAAATGTGCACTATATGAGTGAATGCATGAATGCGACAATTAATTTTCAAATAATAAACTAAACTACAACTAGTAGAAGAATTAAATAAAATTTAAATTAATTAATATTTCTAATAATCCCCGGCAACGGCGCCAAAAACTTGTTATGCTTAAATTTTGTAAAAATATTCGCAAGCGCACGAATCTATTGTAAAATAGTTTAATGCAAAGTACGAGGTCGATCCCACAAGAATTATTGAATAATTAATTAAATATAAATTATACTCAATTCTAATCTAGTTAACAAAAAGTGATTTTTAAAATAATTAAAACTAAAACGAAATTAATAAAACTAATTAAATAACTAACTTTTAATTAATGAGAGAAAAGTTCTGAGGTTCGGAATTCACAATATTAATTATGTATATCTTACTATTCATTATTAATTCGGAGTAGCAATTTGAAAATCAATTCAATGTTTTCTCAAGATTTTTCATTTAAGTACATAAAAATATTTCTTTTATAAATTCTTATTTTTCAAGGCTTAATGTATAAGACCAAAGCAGTATATGTATCCACTTTTTGAAAAATAAATAATCTAAGTTCTTAATTAAAACATTTAAAACGCAACCCGGATTAAATTAAACTAATTGAAACTATTCAAAATACATGATATTATGAATGAAACAATTTAATTTAAATCAACTAAATAAATAAGAATTATTAACATTAAAACCAATTTGAGAATTTATAATAAATTTCAGAATATTATATAATTAATAATATTTCATCCTACACCTCAGAAATTAATTTAGCAACACATAATAAAAACAGAGACAGAGAATAAGAAATAATAAACCATTATTATAAGACTTGTTCTGCAGCTCTGTTTCGCTAATGGCTACTGAAATCCTTCACAGGTCTGCTACTAATTAGCCTATGTACTAATGATGTTGCTACAGCTGATGAGCGGCTACTGCTACTTTTTATTTCTTTTGTGATGTTACGTTGCTTGCAATGTGATGCTATGCTCAGCTCCCAACTCACCTGCGTTGCAACCTTCTTTTACTTCTTATATGCCTTGATACTCCTGTTTAATAACTAGCTAATAAAGTGCCGTGTAGCTCATTCTTCTTTTCTCCTTTATCTTTTTGTGAAATCTTATCTCTAAAAAGAGACAATCACATGTAGACTCCTCTTTGCAATATATAAACTCAAGTGGGATCACCTGCACACAAATAGGAAGAAAATCAAAATAAAATTAAATATAGAACTAAACTAACAAATCTATTTAAAGGGGAAATAAATATGTATAAAATATGTTCATCACTAATCTACAAACAATAAAAGACAAAAGAAATACCTGTAGAAGCATCAAGTCAAATCTAGTTCTTCTTCTTTTTCAACATCTTTTTCATTCTCTCTTTATCTCTTTAAATTCTTCTTCAATTTGGTCTCTTTCTTTCTCTCTCTCTCCCTCTCTCGAAATTCTTCTTCAATTTCTTTCTCTTTCTTTCTCTCTCTCAAAATTCTTCTTCAATTTCTTTCTCTCTCTTTCTCTCTTTCTCGAAAATTCTTCTTCAATTTATTTCTCTCTGAATGCTTAAACTTTATGATCTTATTTTATAGCTACGACTTAAGTCTGAATTGAAAAATGTTAATGGTCATATTTTATTATTTTGAATTTTGGCTGCAACGGTAAGTCGGTTTAGTACTAAAAATAAAATTAATAAGATATTTTTATTTTACTAAAAATAATTATAATTTCTATAATTTAACTAAAAGCACAATTAATTATTATATTTGTTATTTTCAAAATTTAAACAAATTAATATAAATTTTAAAACTTAAAATTTCATAAATCATCGTCAATAGTTCAACTAGATCTCATATTTTAAAAGAGATGTAATATTAATTAAAATGGAATGAAAAATTTATACTGACAAAATATGGTAAAAAAGTTTCATTACAAATGGTTTGTATTTAATTTGTATGCTTTAGGTAGATATAGTATTAATGTACTCGCTCTATTTTAAATTATAGGATAACTTATGAAAGTTAACTTGAGATATTTTTAAATTTAAAAATGAGATGATTTATTAAATATTATGAAAAAATAAATTTTGAGGGTATACTTTTAAATAATTTATAATATTTATTATTTTGTTAACTAAAATGAAAGAAATTTATGATAATTTTGAGTAGACCTGGCAAACGGGTTGGGCCAAAAATGGCCCAGCTTTTTGCGGGCTGAGAAATGTTAGGCCAGCGCGGGCCGGGCCGATCCGCGGGCCATTTGAATATTTTTTATTTTTTTATAAAAAAATATTTATTATGACTTATAATTTAAAATAAATACTAACACTAATTATTTATAATTATGACACATAATTTCTATATAATCATATAATATTATTAATAAATAAAATAAAACAATCAATAATTTTATATTAAAACCAAACTTGCTTCAAAAATCAAAACCTCTCACCTCTCTATATCAGCCACATAGACAATCACACGTAATACCCTCATAAGCAGACGAAAAATGTTGTTTCAGGAATAAGTAATCGGCATTTATAAGAGTGGTAGAGTGCGCTAAATTTGAAAACAAAAACTGAAAGATTATTCATATAACATACTTAAAGTTGGTCAATTTGAAGCATAGTTCGGACCCAGATACCATAATATTCAATACTGATGGTCTAATGCTACCAAAACTCTTGTCACACTAACTACCTTTTATACATAACCCAATAACAAAAGGAAATATTCCACTTAATTCATGTCTCGATTCCATTGTCCTTCACAAAAAAATATATTTATGCATGGGACACATAAAAATTATGCAACTGGTGTCAGTTTGAAGAATTAAGTTGACCATTAACTTGATAGGAGATGAGCAATTGGGAAAAATATATTAGAAATTTGTTTTTCTTGTGTCACCACTACATTTTCTCTTCAGGTAAAAGCTTCCAAACCAATCAATCAACTAGGAGAAGACAATCCACTAACAATGGGGAAAGAATTATAGATGTGAACAATATATATACATATATAATTAATTATTTTTTTTTGTCAACAATGTCAAGCAATTAAAAAAAAATAGCCTGCAGGCCGGGCCGGGCCACCAGCGAGCTGGGCCAAAATGAGCAGGGCCAGAACGACCCAGATTTTTTTGGGCTGCATTTTTTAAGCCCAAAGCCCGATTTTTTTGAGCTAGCCTGGCCCGACCCGCGGGCCCCAAGCCTTTTTGCCGAGTCTAATTTTGAGTTTGAAAATATCTTAAATTAATTTTAAAAACTTCATAATAATTTTATATTTTGTAACGGAGATAGTATTAACTATAACGTGATTGTTTCAACAAAAAAAGAAGAAGAAGCTGTATGTTTTGTTTCCTTTATGTAAAGACCCTAAAGATGTAATTATAGTCCCAATTTAATTTTTAAAATAATTTATATAATTAGTAGTGATTTTAGATTTATTATAATATTATATTTAAAAATAGAGATGGTGTAAATAAAACAACATATTTACAATATTAACTGTAATTTCAAAATAAAAGTTTTTAGAAACAGTTAAGAAAAGTATGGGTGAACATGGTGCGGTTTGGTGCGGTTTGGAGCCTAAACCGCACATAAAACTGTTTAGGTACAGTTTAACAAATTCAAAATTGCACATGAAACCGCATGGTGCAGTTTGGTGCAGTTTTAAAACTTGTGGTGCGGTTTCATTTGATGCCGTTTTGATTACAAAATCAATTTAAGATATACATTAGTTGCAACAAAAAGACAAGCATTGAGAGCAAAATGAACAGAGGAATAAAAGAACATAAAAGGGAAAGATTATGATCCAAACCAATGACATAATGTTTCATTGTATTACTACTCTACAATACAGGCACATATAACATATTTAAGCAGTACATTGAACTAACAAACTAAAATCCATTGCAAATTATGATAACATATATTATGAATATAAATTGCTAGCATCCATTGCACATTGCAAATTATGATGTCTGCAAGCTTGTTGCTTATAGCAGGTACTTTGATCTCTTTAGCCTATGTTTCATGTTGAGACTTGAGAGAAATATAGGAGAAATCAACAATTAAAAGTTGTAAATAAAAGAAATTATCAACAATTCGATGAAAAGCTGTAAATAAAAGGCATCTACTGCTACTTCCACATTTCATGCTACCATCATCTCCCTTTGCCTTCTCATTTCTCAGTTCACAACCCTCTAATACCTCAGAATGTTCCCAAATAAGTAATCATAGTAAAACAAAGAGGTTTCTATAACATAATCCCCAAAACAATATATGTTACCAAGCAATTGTTAGAAAATAAATAAGTAAATCATCAAAAAATTTGAATGAAGAATTAACATTAATTCATTACTGGAACAAATGTCCATAGTAGTGCTAGTTTTGTACAAAGGTCTACTTAATACTATAATAGATTGATATCTTCTCTGCTAAATTGATATCCATAATATATTTGATTGAAGTAATCTATGGCATACAATGGAATTTATATACAATGGAACTCTGAGTTTAGAAAAGCTTGATGTAATTTTAGTAGGTTGGAGACTGGTTTATCTGAAACAAGGAAAATCATAAGCTTAACAGATGCCAAAATAGATATTAGATAACATAAACTCACAAAGTATGGCATATCATAAGAGATTAACCATCTGCTTTTCAGGTTGATCCATAAGTGTTATTTAGAACACACATAATTTAACAAACTCATATTTATCTATCTTGACCATATAAAATAATTTCAACAAACAATAACTTTGATTTTGACTTACTGCTGGAAAGAGAAGCAGTGAGGGAGACCTTTATTAAGTAAATATATGTTGAAAAGGCAAATTTTTTTTTTTTTAAGGTGTAAGGAAAATGCTTTAAAAATGGTAAACAGTCGATTTTGTTTTCTCGGCATTAAGGAAAGCAAAAATCAACAAGATTTGAAACTCTTGAAGCAAAATCATGGCGAATGAAAGACATAACTCTTATGGGTTCTTCTTGATTTGAAGTGATACATTCGGTTGAGGTCCTTGAGGAACAAATGATGAGTCCCAAAGACTGGAGAAGAGAAGAGAAGCACCGATTTAGGGCTCATAGGTATATATATAAATGGCCAAAACGTCGTCGTTTTGGCCATGTGTTTTGGCCATGTAATATATAAAAAAAATACTAACAAACATGGTGCAGTGCAATTTTATAAATGCGGTTTGGGCCAGAACCCGAATTCAAATCGCAAATTTAGTTTTTCAACTATCCAAAAACCGCCACATACACTGAAACTATTAGTGCGGTTTTTTGTGCGATTTCGGGATCAAATCGATTTTTTGCTCACCCCTAGAGGAAAGAGTACAAGAAAAAAAATACAAACCCTCGTAGGATAAAAGGTAGAGGAGTGATCATACAATATCCAGAATATATATATATATATATATATATATATATATATATATATATATATATATATATATATATATATATATATATATAGAGGGTGCTCATCTATGATAATCGGTTATTAGAACACTGTTTCAACAACTAATACAAAGGGTGTTTTTGCTATGAATTTGTAATATCCCAGATATTTTCAAGATTTTATATAAGATCTTAATTGATTTAATTAAAGGTTAATGTTTAAAACCTAGAACTTGAGAAGTAAGATGTGTAGAAAATGGGTAAACATTTTTTTTAAACATAATTGATTTGTTAGAAATTAAATGTAAGAATATTTTAATGATGCATGTAGAGAATTTATTAAGAAAATAAATTCAATTGAGAAGTGAAGGTGATTATATTAATATCTATATATATACATAGAGTTGAGTTTGTTAGTCAAACAAGATGAGTTGTGAAGTAAATTAAATACTCAATAAAACTAATAAATTAATTAGTTTTAGTATGGATTAAAAAGGAAAGTCATGTAATATAATTAATTGAATTAATTATATAAGTTATGAATTAAGGTTATGAGTAACAAGTAAGGAAGTGGAATATTGCCTAGAAGGACAATATTAATAAGTTAATTAATTAAGTAAATTACTTAATTAATAAGTTGTCATAGATGTTAGCCCAATATGGAGATATTTGCATGAAATGGGTAATTAAATAAGGGAGCCCAATAAAAAGTAAGTTATGTATCCCAAACCATTAAAAGTCAAATGATGGTCAATGGTTGGGATAAGCATTTCAAGTATTGATTGAGTGTAGAGAATTAACTAGTGTAGGGTTAATTGAATAACCCTAGTTGGTAGACAAGAGAGAGCATTAACCAATCAATGGTTAATTGCTAGGCATATAAAGGCAGTGTTAAGAATTAACTATGAATGAGTTAATTAAGTAAACCAATGTGGTAGAATTAATTATAGCAAGTCTAATTGGATTATATTATAAGTTCAATTGAGGTATTAAACTAGGTCAAAGTAATTAACTTAGTAGTCTATGTGATTTATTAAACATTTGTGTATTCTTGTTGTTCTTCGGTATTAAAGATTGTCACTAATAGTAATTAAATTAGTGAACAAACCTGAAGTGTGAAATAGCAAGAAATGTGTTATAATTAATTATGGTGTTAATTCAAAATATAGAATATAAATAATTTGAATGGGTATTATATTTAAATTATTAAATTAAATAATTTAAATATGTATTATATTATAAAAATGGGAATTTAAATAATTAAATAATTAAATTAATTATTTAATTATAGTACAATAATTAATTATTGGACCAATATGATTTGGGTCCATTCCTTTTATTTTCGAATTGGACCGTATATATTGGGCTTGTAATTGGTTATCCGTTAACCAAAATAGGAAGAGAGACTCGGTTAGTGAATGAGCCGGTCACTCAAATTTGGGACACTGTTATACGTAACGTGTCTGAGGTTGGGAGCAACAAGCCATGCTTGGCAGAGGGAGTTGGTGGGCAGGGTAAGGTCACTGATGGAACAGGAGAAAGAGTGGAGTGTCCTTAATAAGCCGTGCTCACCTTTTCTTTTCATTTTCTGCTCCATTTCATTTCCCATTCCATCTAATTAGAGAGAGATAGCTCACATCTGTAAAGAAAAAGAGAAGAAGGAGAAAGCCAAGGGGAGAAATAAAGAAGCTGTGAAGGTATATCGTTATACACTTGTTTAATGTTTGATTTGATTGGGTAAATGTTAGTTTTAATGAGATTAATGGTATTAGATCATGAATATTTTGTGGGTAATGGTCTAACCATAGATTTAAATGAATCTAGTAGATGATTCACGGATTAAATTAAATGAAAGGAAGTTGAAGAACACAAATTCGCAGGAAAGCGGTATTGTGTTACTGTCGGTTGATGATTTTTATAAAATTTAATATTTGGAGTTAGAGAGTGGGTAAGGTACCAAATTAAAGCTACGGGAGTAAGCTACACGTAGAAATTTTTAGATCTCAGAAATTCTTTGTGGTTTGTTCGTAGTGACTGTTTGAATCAGTTTGGGTCAGACCGAAATGCTGCTGCCCAGAAACTGTAGCGATTTTTGTTCATTGTAAAAATCATATAAAATCATGTGTTTGGAATATGAAGTTGGTATAAACTACAAAGTTGTAGATATGGAAGTTATCTAAAAGTATCCAAAATATTTAACCATTTTATGGTGTATATCATTTTTGAACGAATTAATGTTGGGTGACTGTCCTGGAGATTTCATTCTCTGGACAGGTTGTGTAAAACATTAAATATGTGTTGTTTGGTACATTGGATGAAGTTATGGTCTGAATAAGATTTAAAGTAGACTTCATAAGGTTTAATTTGATATAAAGTTCATCAAAAACGGACTTGTAACGAAGAAGTTATGTTTGTTTCTAGCAAACTACCATGCTGTCGGAGAACACTCTCTGGCAGTCGGCTGTCCGAAGGTCGAAGGCCGAAGACGAAGGCCGAATGCCGAAGACGGAAGGAAGAAGGCCGAAGGCCGAAGCCGGAAGGCCGAAGACGGAAGGAAGAAGGCCGAAGGCCGAAGATCGAAGACGGAAGGCCGAAGGCCGAAGACGAAGGCCGAAGGCCGAAGACGGAAGGAAGAAGGCCGAAGGCCGAAGGCCGAAGACGGAAGGCCGAAGGCCGAAGACGAAGGCCGAAGGCCGAAGACGGAAGGAAGAAGAAGGAAGTAAGAAGGCCGAAGCCGAAAGACGGAAGGCCGAAGGCCGAAGCCGAAGGCCGAAGACAGAAGGAAGAAGGCCGAAGACCGAGGACCGAAATAAAAAAAAAATAAAAAAAAATTAAGGATTAATAGTAATTGTAAGTGGAGTTAATTATTATTAAGTGTTCAATAATAAGGGTAATTGGTTTAGTTGTTATTATGTGATTAAATAATAACCGAACATGTTTTAATATTATTGAAGAATTAATAATATAAATGTACAATTAAGATGTTACAAATTTGTTAATATCAATTGTAGATTAGTCGGATATTATTACGTGGATAATAAAATCGTTGGGTAGTTAAAATATTATCCAAGGAAGATAATATTGGTTGGTAACTATGTAATTTTAAAAAGGGTTGCCATTAATTAATTACTATTAAGATATTAATAATTTAAGGGAAATGGAGATAATTAAATTAATTATTATGATATTAAATAATAATTAAAGTGAATTAAGGAAATAATTAATTATTGTGCAACAATGATTAAGGTAAACTATTATTAAAAGGAATTAATAATAGTAATGATTATTTAAAGTGTTATTTAACAATTAAATAACATTATAAGTTATTACTAATTGATAGTAAGATTTAAAATATTTCTCAAAATGGATAATATTATGATAACTCATCGAGTTAAATGTTGTGATTAAGTTAAACCAAGGGTATGGTCCATTAGTGACTAAGTAGTTGTTCGACCTAACTAGAAATAAGGTACAGACATTAATGCAGTGACATTAATAAATGTCAAAACTGCATAGTTTGCACAAAAGATTTACGGTGTTGAATATGAAACACTGAGTCAAGGCAACGAGAAATTAAAATAGGAAATTAACTATATGGATTTTAAAAGGGGGACGATAAGAAGAAATAAATATCTTTAAAGATTTAGTATTTAGTCAAACTGTGACTGATATTGTATATCGTTGATCTCACATACTGTATAGGTGATGCAAGGAACGTGAAAGATTAGCGTAAGTTGGTTATACACGTCCAGGCAAGTTTTTCAGAACTTGTTCCTATGTGCCTTAACATGCTTTGATGTGATATTAAATTGTTAATAGAAAGATATTGATGATAATTGTGATATGCATGAGGTATGATTACATGTAGATTATGTATAAATATAAAGCATGAATTGCTAGATGTTATATGTGATGCATGAGCAGTATGACATAAACTGAAATGCATGAAAAACATGATGTAAGTATAAATTGCAGAGTATATGTGAAGCATGTAATGTGTTATGTGTAACTGTTAAACTTGCTGAGCCGTCGTGCTCACTCTTGCTTAAACTAACATTTTCAGATAATACAAGTATTTGAAGTCTTGATAAGGATCAAGAAACAGGAATGCATATTACATTCATTGAAGGTCTAGCACGACCATTGTAGATATCAGTCCAAATTGGACAGGTAAAATGATTGTGTAGTATAAGAATTGGTTGGTATGTATTATGAGTCTTAGATACTCAAATTGATTGTAATAGAATGTCGTATCATGTATAATATTGAGACATACTAGGAATGAATAAAGATTTCGATTCTGGAATAGAAAGAGATGTTGAGAAATTGCAAATAAATGATTATTTAGCAATTATAATATTGTTATAATTCATGAACAATAAGGAAAAGGTAGTACCTGTGATGAACCGAGTTCGAGGTTCGAGGGACCCGGATTCGGGGTCGTCACAGAATTGACCCTGCCGCTCATCCTTTTTGCGGCAACCAAAATTACAATTACACATAATTTTAGACCTACCGCTCATCTTGTTATGGCATACAAATTTTAATTGTAACTAATAACTGGTTATCATGAATATATATATTCTCAGCAAGAGCATCCTCCACGTTGCTCCTCAATTTCTGAAGTAGATGTCGGGATTCTCTGAAAGTAACTGTAACAAAAGTATTTTATCTCGTTAATTAAGTAGATTATATATCATTTGGTCTCCTATTAGAAAAAGAATATTGTTTCCTTTCTAAATTAAAAGGTTATTATTAACTTTTCAAAGTTAATTTAAAATATTTTTAAACTTAAAATTGAGATAATTAATTTAAAATTATAAAACATCAAATTTTATAATGAGTAATAATTTTTTTACATAATTTATAATTTTTTATCATTGTGTTAATTAAAATTAAAAAAATTCATATTAATTTTAAGTTCAAAAATGTCTTAAATCAACTTTAAAAAGTCATTAATTATCTTTATATATTGAAATTGAGAGAGTACTACTTAACATAATTTACAACTTTAGGGCATAACATTTAAGAATTTAATTTGCGTAAAAAATATATTCTTGCCATTATTTCAAGGGCTATTTTTGGGTGCATGCATGTGTAAGTTGCTACAATAAAAGTGGAAAAATAAAAGTTGTTGCCAGTGAACCTATTGAGACTTTTGAAGCACAAAAAACTTATTAGCCTTTTTGACTAGTGACTTGAACAAAAACACAAAATAAATAGTGAGTGAGTCCTGTCCCGCGTATATTCATGTGAGATAGATTTATGTGAAAATTAAAATAAATTTATTTTTAAATACAAAATAAATAATAATTATAATTAATATTTGAATATTAAAAGCAACATATTATATTAAAACATAAGAACAAATAATGCGTAGAATAGAAAATATGAATTTATTTAGTATAATAATAAATAAAAATTTAAAAATAAAATAAAATTTATACCAAATAATGTTTAACAAAAAATAAAAAATAAATAAAAATGCTAATTAATACCGTAGATGTATCAAAATAAATTATCACATTTAAATTTTAAACTTTTATAAATTAAAAAGAATATGTAACAAATGGTGTATTTATTATAACATCACTTTAAAATACAGAATAATTAACTTATATGAAAAATTGAAATAAATTTATTTTCAAATGAAAAAAATGAAATAAATTTATTATCAAATGCAAAATTGAAATAAATTTATTTTCAATTGCAAAATAAATAATACATTAGAGCTAATATCTGATGATTAAAAGCAACCAGTTATATTAAAAAATAAGAACACATCATGTGTAGAATAGAAAATGTGGATTTATTTAGTATAATAAAAAATTAACATTATTTATTCTATGTGCTTTATCTAAATAATTATTTAAATATAAATGAAATAAATAAATAATCACTACTATTATTTGGTTCTATTAACAAAAAAATGTAAGTTTAATAGTTTTTTTTAAAATTAAATTTAGGGTTTTGTGATCTTTTTTTATAATTAATTAATTTTTTAACTGAAGTCAAACCGTATTTTAATATGGTCAAACAGTATAAAAATAATTTGGAGGCCGAATTATGAATTTGATGGTAGTTGATATAACAGAAGTGTAATTAACCCGTCGGAAAATTAGATGTAACGGATGGGTAAGCCCCAGTTAGTTGGGAGACTGAATTGTGAGGATCGGAGGGTAAAACTTGGTGTAACTAAAATGTATTTAACCATTTTAAAAAGTAAAGGTGATATTATATTTTGAGAGGAGGGAGTACCATATGTTAATATTAGTGCAGAAAATGTACTTACATGTCTTGGTCATGTTGATCAGCAGCAAGTGCAGTTTGTGCAATGCACAAAAAAGCAGCATCCACATTGTAACCCTCTTTTGCTGATGTCTCAAAGTAGGGTATATTTCCCCTTGAAGCACACCAGTCCCGTGCTACCTTCTCAGATACCTGCAAACAAAATAAAAATTATAAAAAAATTGTTCTTTAAATGAAATCTCCTCATGATTAGGCACCAAATTTTGTACTTAAAAACAAGGTAATTAATTAGGTAGATATATAGGCTTACCGCCCGGCTGTTCCCACCGTCTACGTCCACCTTGTTCCCAAGCAACACAAAGGGAAACGACTCGGGTTCTGATGGATCTGTCTGTAATTAATTAATTGCATATTTATCGTAAATATTAACCCAGTAGCTGAGCATGTCATATAATAATCACTCCATTTTAAAATTAGAGATAAATTTATAAAACGACTTTTAAGGATAATTTTACGTTTCGAAATTTATCCTTAATTATTGGCTAAAAATTTAGTAATAGTGGCATGATACACAAATGATAGTAGAAATGTAATACTAGCAAATTAAGAATTTCTTTTCTTTTTATAGTACGAAAATAGAAATGTATCTTTAATTTTAGAACAAAAAAAATATATCACAACGACAGAAGTGCCTTAGTCAATATATATATATATATATATATATATATATATATATAAGTGTGTGTGTGTGTGTTTGTGTGTGTGTGTGTATGTATATGTCCATTTTTTCATCATATATATATGTGTGTGTGTGTGTGTGTGTGTTTGTATATATATGTATACATATGTCCATTTTTTCATCTTTAATTTTCACTTTGGATATGTAAACTTTATTGTTTAATGCACTTGTTTTTAATGAAGACGAAGAAAGATTAAGCATGAATTAATTAGTCACTAAGCGTGATCTATGAAGATGAAGCAAGATTAGGCATGAATTAATTAAATTTCACCTGTTTGAGAAAGTCTTGATGCCAAGTTTGAAGCGTTTCAAATGTTTTCGATATATTAACATCAAAAACAAGAATGCAGCAATCTGCCCCTCGATAAAATGAAACTCCTAGGCTGTGAAACCTTTCTTGGCCTGCTGTGTCCCAAATCTGATCAGTTCAAAATTAATCCAGACATATTAGTAGTATTAAGTGATTGGTATATATTAGCTATATAACATGTCCTTTTTTATATGGGAAATCCTAAACAAATATGAGAATAAATTAATATATACATACAGTTCGTAAATAATTTATTTTCAACAAATATTATATATATATATATATATGTTAATTATTCACTTAATTAATTGTTCACTCACCTGCAAAGTGACTAGTTTGTCGTCAATTTGTAGTTCTTTTGTGACAAAATCAGCACCGATTGTGGCTTTGTATTGTTGACTGTACTTGTTGTATACATATCTAGGTCGAGAAGCAGTTAATTAATAACCCACAATTCTAGATAAAATGATCATGCAAAGTGATATTGTGTTTAAATATAAAACCAAAAAGCATCAAAAATTCAAAACTAAAAAAAATGGCATTTCAAAAAGAAAATATGTCACTTTTAAAACGTAAGGGTCATACTACTGTTGAAAATATAGCACCAACAATTTAAACTATAGACAGACAATCCTAATTTAAATTAGCAGATAATTAATAGTAGAGGACAAAAAAATGAAAAAAAATTATCAACGAACTAAGGTATGTTGGACACTGTCTTTAAAGAATAATTTCGCACCTACAAAATGCTTTAAATCTCAGCAAAACAAACCTCCAAAATTCAATGGTTCTCTTTCCTTATAACTGGCATTAGAATGCTCAGGAAACTCAAGATTCAATAGAGAAGATGAATGACTATTTATAGAGAGAATAAAATATGTGTAGTAAATTTTGTTTGCATAAATTATGGCAATCAAATTAATCACCTATCAATTAAGTTAATCAAATCAGTCACCCTTCAATTAAGATAATCAAATCAATCTTCCATCGATTAGAAATGAATATGGTTAAATGAACTTGGACCCAAGTGAACTTGAACTCTAGATAATCTAGGCAAAATGAATCTGGCCATAAGATTAATTTTGCTTCAAACCAAAAAGAATGAGACTTGATATAAAATATATACAATATATACAACAACTACGATAAGGCACCAAAAAAATCGTACTTAGATATAATTTTTGAAACATTCAAGAATATTACTGTCATCTGCAAATATAAGATGAGTGATATATAAAAATCTAACCTCTGTCATGCTATATATATATATATATATATATATATATATATGTATGTATACACACACACACACACACAAAATTCACAACATATTGAACAAACTTGACAACATAAATTCAACCATAAATATGGATACTGATTCATCAAAGATGTCTTTCCCACCCTGAAAAACACAAACAAGAGGAACACAAAGATGTATAAACAATCATTACATTGTTGTAGAAAACTGTACATGCAAAACTACAAAGAATAACCAAAAAATTAAAAGTTTTTTTTAAGAAAATTAATATCAAACAAAAAACAAGAATTTGTTATCACAGAAATTAAACATATATACCCACTATCACCAAGGACGATAACCTTGAGCAAACTTCTTTGTAGCGTCAACATTTTCTTCTTGTTTTTCTTCTTCTTCTTCTCCCTTCTCCTCCTCTTATTTCTTCGTTCCTTATATTTATTTTTGAGATAAAAAAGAAAGACATGCATGCGAGTCTTGGCTAGATGCTGACTAGAAACTAAACGTGACAGTTGTGAAATGCTAATTAATTTATGTAGTCTTCTTGTTTATAATTACTAGAAGTATAATTGTTTTAAGATCGTGCATCCCTGCTATATAACACACACAGAGGTAGGTGACAGCTCAACCATGGTTTTTTAATTACTCATTGTTTATTTTATTTTTCCTATTGGCCTATTGACTAAATGCCATGTGTACTTATTTATTTATTTGATCTATTTACACAATTATATATCGAACAATTAATTAAACTGCCAACTTGACTATCAAACTATAACATTAAATTAACTATATATAAAAAGAAAAAGAAAAGGGTTAATTACACGTATAATCTCCCAAGAAAAATTAAAAGTTCTTTCTTGTGAATATTTCACCTATATATCAAACGTCAAGGCCATCGGAAAGTATGCACCTGATTGCATTACTTTTCTCGTGACTTTTTGTTTGAAAAGTTCAAATTATCATTGTCTTCCATACGTGCATTGAGAGAACATAGCTACCTTGCTTTTATTAATTACTCCGTCCGTCTCGCAATAAATATTTTAGTTTAAATTATGACTAAATTAATCATAAAAATATTCATAATATATGTCAAGAGATTATAATTATTATAAACTATATAAAATTTATAATCAAAATCAACTTTTGTAATTTAAAAATTCTATATAAATATTTTAATTATTAATTTTAAAAATAATTATTTTGACCAATAAAATTAAACTATGATATTTATTGATGGGATGGAGGGAGAGTCTTATTAATCACCATATGAAGTTGTTGAACTAAAATATGTTGGAATAGCTGGCAGCATTTAATCATTTGTCCTAATCAAGGCAGCTAGTGTGGCAATCTATTATATAGAATAATTGTGATCACTGAATATTCTTCCCCTGTACTGTATAATTAGTGATCCATATAAATCTGTGTTATTTGTGCCAGACTGTACACGTAATTTCATATATTCATACACCAAGGTATCTACATATCATTTTTCAAATATAAATGCCCTTTGTGTTAATTTCTATCGACTATTGTTAGAGTTATATAACGCGTCTCACATCTAATATTTTAACAAAGTTAATTATATAATGATTACTTGATTGGGGTTAACTCTTTACATTGTTAATTGATCTTGAATTAATTAGAAAAGTTGATATATTTATCTATTAGATTTGATCTCATTTTATGGTATCAGAGTAAGTTATCTTTGAGATTGAGGTTTCGCTTAAAATTGTTATAACTCGGTTTATAAATTATATAGATTAGGTAGCAAATAAGATCTTATGAGTTTTGATAACCAACGAAATGAGGTTAACAAAGGAAAGTTCCACAAGCATATAATAATAAATGCAAACCGAGGCAAGTTTCTTTCAGTCTTGCGTGTCTTATTTGTTTAAACGTGTTCTGTGAATTGATTGAAAGCATGATTAAAATGTGCATTTGTTACAACTATGTGATTAAAATTGTTGATATGCAGTTAACAAGATTAATTGATTGTTCTACATTGTACTTTTAACTTAAAACTTCTATAAATATCCAGCGTGAAATTTATAATGCACTGCATGAATGGTATGATGCATATAGTGATGCATATTGTGAGACGTAAGATGCATGTATAAAATGTATTGTATAAAATGCATTGTATGAAATATATCATGCATGAATAAAATGCAAGTATGTATGTTACGCGAAATATAAAATGTGTTAACTGTTAAATTTGCTGAGTCGTTACGCTCATTCTTGCAAATAATTTTATTTACAGTGAAAGGAAGATATTTCGGGTTAAATACATTTTTCCCCTTCTACTCGACTTCAGTTTACAAATGCATCATTGAACTGCTTATTTTTTACAAATCGTCACTTTTTTCGTTAGTCCGAGTTAACTTTATCAGAATTATTAAAAAAATATTATTTTTACACAATTGTCGACTTGGATTTACAAATGCATCACTGAACTCATTGGTTTTGTTTTTTAAAAACAGTTTTTTTAATAATAATAATAATAAAAAAGACTAGTTTTGCTTCTTCTTCTTCTTCTTCTTCTTCTTCTTCTTCTTCTTCTTATTATTATTATTATTATTATTATTAAATCAAAATTTATTTTTAAAATACCTCAAATTATTTTTTAACAAGAAAAATTGGTCTTTTGTTTTCTTTTTATATGTAGCGGAGATGATATTATTATTATTAAAAAAATTATTTAAAAAAAATAAAACCAGTGAGTTCAGTGATGCATTTGTAAATTCAAGTAGACAATTGTGTACAAATAATATTTTTTTAATCATTCCGTTAAAGTCAACTCGGACTAACGAAAAAAGTGACAGTTTGTAAAAAATAAACAATTCAATGAGTTGACTGTAAAAAATTTCAGTTCAGTGATGCATTTATAAACTGAGATCGAGTAAAAGGGGAAAAAATGTATTTAACCCAAGATTTTTATGTTGAATATGATCGTGAAACGCATATAGGAATCAAATGACTATTGTTTTCCTTGTTTATGTAGGTACTAAGTCAATATGACTTATTGTATTAACACGGAAGCAAGTGGTATTAAATTTGAGATTATCAAATAAAAGATATTAATTTTATAATCGAATTGTAACTTTGAATTTATGTTGTGATGTAAAGTAATACTGTGGGAAATATTATATGAAAGATGGTATATTATAATATGTGGCTTTCTGTATTAAGAGTTTAGCTTGTGGTTTTAGGAATCCTACTTGTTATTCAACTATTTAACTTACTGGGTTATAACGAAGCGTATTAAAGAATGAATTGGATATCGAAGGTTGAATTTTATATATCCATATCTAACGTAATGAGACAAATCATAATATATATATGATTATTGAAATTTGAAATGAACCGTAAAGATTGCGATTCTAGATTAAGGTAAGTTATAAAAGTTTTAAATAACTGAGTTGCAACATTTATATTGATATAGAAAATTGAATGATGAAAAAGTTTTAAATTTATACAAATTTTATCAATTATAATATTGATTAATGATGAATGAAGTTGTTTTAACGCATAAGATCGGGTTTGAAAATAGTCTGGATTTTGGGGGCATTACATGTCCTGTTGTCAGGTCTGTTGTTAGGTCTGTTGTCCGATCTGATATACTCTACGATTTTCCTAATTGTATGGTCATTTGAATTCTTCAGCTTTACGAAATGTTTCTGACTTGGCTTACTCCACAAATTTCCTCTTTGCTTTACGATCAACTTTACGATTTATCTTCTTTGTTGCCAGCACTACGATCTTAAAGCTATTATTGTGAAGTCTGTTTTGCCTTACAAATTCTGATGTCTTTACGAGCTGTTCTACTATTTGTAGGCTCTTCGATCAACTTTACTATTCTTCTGCTCTGTTATTAGCTTTACGATCTACTAGACATTGTGATCAGTTTTACGTTCCTTTAGCTCTACAAAACTTCATTATACTTTACGAACTTAGAGTCGACTCTGTAATTGTCACTTTGCTTTACAAAATCAGATTTGACTTTATGAATTGTGAGCTTTGCAATATATCGTTCTTCCTTTCTGCCTTTCTTTGCTAGACATACTTAGTTCATTTCTTGAGAACTAATATTTCTCTTATTTGGACTTAATCATTCTTAAGTTCACTCTCTCATCAACTTAACTGACTCCCCTTCAATATGACAATTGATGTATGTAAGATTTGTAGTTTTGATCATTTCTTTGTTCAGTATATTCCTTCTATTATAGTGGTTATCATGTATCTTCTTTTTCTTTTTCAGATCTTTTTGATTGAACTCATCCGAACACAATCTAATGTCTTTTATTTGATCTTTTGTCCGATTACATCTGAAAGTCCGATAATAATCTAGAAGGGGGTTTGAATAGATTATTACTATTAAAAAAATATCTTAGGCCTTTTTTGAATTTGTAATTAATTTGCAATAAATAAATTTGCAAGACAATAAAATTCAATCCCACAATGCACAGAGATTTAGCTGGTTCACAACATACAGCTTGAGTATGTTGCTACGTCCAGTCTCAAGCTCCTCTCCAGGACTTGAGATCCTATTACTATCAGTAATAAACTCTCCTTCAATAGGCGGAGAAACCTTTACAAAGTTTTGAAGATCAGCTTCTAACTAATCACAATTAACTATCTTGGACAGTAAGCTCTCAGCTCCCTCCTCAAGCCTAATTGCACCTTTCCTTTGAGTTTAGTTCTATTCTATGATCTGGTCTTGAAATGAAAGTCTCTTCCTCACCTCACAAGTGCACTAGAGATCCAACTCCCAGCTGACCTCTCTGAGACTTTGGTCTTGATCAAAGAATTACTCGTCTTTCTCACAGATACATAAAATAAACTAACTCTACCGTTTTCCTTTTTACAAAAGTTTTGATATAAAATTGCTTCTAAGACAAGCAGATAAAATTTTGGTATAGATATATTATGCAACAAGTATAAATTTATATTTAAATACTTGTGATGACAAATATCAAGTATAATTCAATTTAAGCACTGTTTAACTCACAAATATATATAATGATATATTTGATCTATGAAGTGAATATAATAAATAAGGTTCCTTAGAACTTTGAGTTCTCGTTTGGCTAATTCCCTCACTTAAGAGGAATATCTCCGCTATAGTCTCGGTGTCTAAGTACTGACCAAATTTATATCTTCATAACTATTATTTATATAAATATTTTCAATAGACCACTTAAGACTTTGAGTCATCGTTCGGCTAATTCCCTCACTTAAGAGGAATATCTCTGCTATAGTCTTGGTGTTTAAGTATTGACCTACTTAATGATATTTATATAAATACACTATATCAATAAAAGACCATTTAAGACTTTTTATTTGATATAAATAGATGTAATATAGATATATATAAATGTGTAAAATAATTTATATTTGTATATCTATGACAATAAACAAGTAAGAGATAATTCAAACAAATCAAATAACTTATCTTAAATACTTTTGACCAATTTTCTCTTCTTCAAATAATCAGAACTTTTAAAGTAGAAGAGAGATAAAGCTTTTTAGAGAGAGTATGTAGGCAAGGAGAGCTTCGGCTTTCTTTTCTTTTTTTTTTTAAAATTGGTTATGGATAAAGAAGAGAAGCTCCTTAATTTATAGAAAACTTGAGCCAAGGACGTACTTATAATTCAGTTTGAAATAAACGGCTCGGATTGATTTGTTTAAAAAGAGAGGCTTGGATGACATGGATAAATAATACTCGAATTGCCTAACACAAACATACACTGCCAACGCATTCAATTTTGGTCAAGGAAAAATCTCCAGCACATGCCTATTTAATAAATGCATATCTTCATTTAATCTTATATCAATTAAGCTCATGAGTTGGGACATAATATTATAATTCAGTTTATACATTTCCAGCACACGGTTTTGCCTCATAATCATTTTAAGGATTTTCGGTCATGCAATCTAATAGTATTTTTAAAGCAATTTTACTTTTCCCAACAAGTGACCCACGAATTCATGCATACAAACTCTAGTTCATTAATTATTTGGGTCCCACGTAAGAAAGAGAATTTTCAGCATACTTTGTGTACTTGGTTTGCCAAAACAATCCTATATATTTCGGATATAAAAAGCACAAGACTATATGCTTTTTACTTCCAGCATTTAGTTATTTTCGATCATTGTTTGTCCAATTTAGAAAATAAATAACTTTCCAAGAATGATTATTTTAATGATATTTTTAAGTCTAAAAAACAACTCCTTGCCTTAGGAAATTTTGATTTATGAATTAAATATTTTTAACACTTGATATTTATTTATCAAAGTTAAATAAAATATTAATTCAATCAAGATGAGAAAGATTTTTGAAAAGATATTTTAAAACATTTTAACAAATAAAATCCTATGGAGAGGATTCTACCATTTAATTATAATTTATTGTTGTCATCAAAATAATCCTAATATTTAAGACCTATCAATCTCCCCCTTTTTGATGATGACAATAAATAAAAATATTTCCCATTAAAGACTCGTCAATGGTTTATGAAACTCCCCCTTAGATTGAGCATAAAAATAAATTAATTTTTGAACTAAAGTTTCAGTAAAAAAAATTGAACTATAGTTCTCGTTCAGCCAAAAACATTGCATCATGACAGTGAACTGATTTATAAAATAAATATATATTATAGCAGTTCAAAATATTATAGCTGTTATAATACCTTCACACTGCAGTTCATATGTCAACAGTTACTATCCCATGGCAGATATATTATATTTTTCTTCTCCCCCTTTGTCATTACAAAAAGAGGGGGGAAAAGACAATGGTCAGAAGCCTTTGTCACACCTGCAGAAAAAGTTATTAGAAAGAATATTTTCCTGAAACATACTTTTCAGAAAAAAATATAGTTTCTGAAAAGATATGTCCTGCAAGCATGATAAAAGATAACCCTGCATAGGTAGTTTAGTAGTATCTGAGTTAGTATTTTAAGTTAGAGACAATACTCTCTAATAGTTAGCAGTGTATAGGTATAATAAGATTACATGCTTTCCAAATAGTTAGTAGTCTTCTAAATTGATAGGAGAAAAGTGAAGACCAAACGTGGAAAGAGCATCCTTAAGAGGAGATTGGAGCACGGGTTCAACCTTGGCAGAGCTAGTACTTGCAGAAAAGTGATAAGGAGGCATATATATCTTCTGAGCTTCCATAAAAAAATGCAGCACATCCTTAAGATGATGCAAACAGTGTTGCATGTCTTCTATTTGGACCATGATGTTACTTTGAGTGTGTAACAACAATTGATTCATGCTATTTATGGCATCCAATTGTGAGGACATATTAATATGGGACTCAATAGTGTCATGATTAGAGGCCTTGAAAATAATTAGGGGGCGAGGAAGAAGGTTCAAGTGAGACACAATGTTGCTATTTTGGATAAGTTGGTATTAATGATTACTAACATCAATCTCTAGATAGTGAAAAAAGTGAGTAAGAAGAAGACCATAACCAAGGCAATTTTGAGTGAAACAAAGTTCAAAAGATGTTAAGAGAAGATATGCAAGATTGTATGGCATGCACTCATGCAAAATACATTTCATGATTTCCAAATCAAACGGATGCATGGTTCTATCTTCTCTTACGGGCATAAAATTTTGCCTAAGAATTTTACCCAAAAACTGACATTCAGCAGTTAGGAATTCTAAACCAACCTTAACAGGAAAGTCAAATAGACATGCAGGTATGAGCTGATCAATGGTAATAGAAAGATTTTATTTAAACAGTAAATAGTCATTAATAGTTGTGCCCAAGGGATGCAAGTATTCATTGATTCTAGGCAGGTCCAAAGTTGATGGATCAAGATGTAATGCATCGTTGAGAAAATGTTCAGTAATAACATAGTCTTTACCTTGAATGCATGTACTTATACTAGTGAGGAGACCAGTGGAGTCTCTATTGAAAACCATATGAGTATAAAATTCAGCAATGAGTCCTGGATATATGTGCTTATCTGAGAAGGTAAAAAGACATTCCCATCCTATAGCCTGAATATGTTTAAGCAAATCAGGAAAGTTACAAAATGTAATGACTAGACCTGGCGTGAGACTATGTCTCATGAGCTTATACTTAGCATGTGCAGATGGAGTGACTAAGTGTGGAGTGAAGATATTAGGATGAACTTCTGAAAACAGGGCAGACTTTTTACGTTTGAAAGAGGAAATGTTTTCCATTTTTTGTTTCTAAAGCATGCAAAGTGGAAGCAAAACAAACGTAGAGTGGAAAGTAGGACCAAGAGAGCAAATAAAACTCAGAGATATGTGGGGTTATCTTCTGCAGTTGCAATTTATACAGATAAGATTGAGTCACATAAGGCAATCTAACATTTAAGGCATAGATAGGCAGTAAATGTAAGAGTAGATTTGCACGTAAATAGGCCATACCTCGGATTGTTAGACAAATTTGCAAGAAATCAGACAATCTAAACAACAGTGTTAGTAGATAGAAGAGACTGTGCAGAGTAATAAATAAGACCAAGAGTCAACAAAAAAAAAATATAGCAGTAAGAGTATAATCCTTTAACAAACCAAAAAGAACAACAACCGACAACAGTGTTCGGCACACACAATAGAGTTCGGCATACAATAATGAAGCTCAGTATATCAGTTCAGAGAAGTTAAATCGTTAATTAAAAAAAAATTACCTGATCCGATTATATAAAAAGAATGAATTCTACGCAGTTACAACATTCAACTTATTAGAACGCAACAAGCATTAGAAAAAAAAATATATGCATATATATATATATATATATATATATATATATATATATATATATATATAAATCGAATATATATGTAAAAAGATCTCAGGAACATTTATTTGCTCATACGCTGGAATGAATGTAGAAGATTGAAACAAAATGAGAGAGTTTGAGGAAAGAGAAATGCGTCTACACAAAAAATGACGCATGTGTTTATTTATTATTATTATTTATTTATTTATTTATTTATTTATTTTTTGTTTTGTTTTAAATGAAAACCTTGACTTCTTTGAAAAAAAATGTGGACTTTGTCATGATTAGTTGGAATTGGTTGACAAGGATCAAGAATATGAACCGTTAGATGTGTGTTTGTTGAAGGAGATAGACTGGATTAGTTGACATATATGCTCTTCATATATATATATACATAGATAAACAAAAATTGTTTACAATATTTAATGTGTGCGTGAATGACAGTGTGCGTGTGTATGTGACAGTGTGTGTGACAGTGTGCGTGTGTGTTTCTTAAACTTTAAACTTAATATAATATAATATATTATATACAAAAGATTGTACACCATTTTTATTTTTATTTTTAAAAAAAAATTAAAAAAAAAATTATACTTATATATTATGTAAAAAAAATGTACAAATATATAAAAAAAATGAGAGTATTATATATAAACCAAATAAAAAATTGTTAGAGAACATAAATTTTATGGAAAAAATTCTAACATTCCTAAATCCATACGTAATTTACAAAATTTGTCCGAACTTAGTGGTTTTGTAAATATATCAGCAATATTTAATTCTGTGTCAATATGATCTAGTTTAATGCTACCATTGTTTACATGGTCACGTAAGAAATGATGTCTAACATCTATATGTTTGGATCTAGCATGCAACACAGTATTTTTGCTTAAATTAATAGCACTAGTATTATCACATAATATTGAAACACAATCAAATTTTAAATTATAATAAGCTAGAGTCTGTTTCATCTATAATATATGAGCATAACAACGTGCAACAGCTATATATTCTGCTTCAGTGGTTGAAATTGATACTGAGTTTTGTTTTTTAGAGAACCAAGAAACTAAACAACCACCCAGAAACTGACAAGTGCCACTTGTACTTTTTCGATCAACATGATGACCAACATAGTCAGAATCTGAAAAACAGACAAGATTAAATGATTGTCCTTTAGGATACCATAGTCCTAAGTCTGTGGTTCCTTTAAGATATCTGAAAATTCTTTTTACGGCAACCAAATGTGATTCTTTAGGATTTGACTGAAATCTAGCGCATTTACAAACACTAAACATAATGTCAGGTCTGCTAGCAGTAATATACAACAGACTTCCAATCATTCCTCTATATTTCTTTGTGTCAACACTTTTTTCATTTTCATCAGCAATTAATTTATCAGTAGTTGACATAGGAGTGTTAAGAGATTTTACAGACTCTAAACCAAATTTCTTAATCATGTCTTTGCAATATTTGGATTGAGAGATATGAATACATTTTTCACCTTGTTTGATTTGCAATCCTAGGAAGAAATTTAATTCCCCCATCATACTTATTTCAAATTCCTTACTCATCCTTTCAGAAAAATCATTGCACATAGTAATGTCAGTAGAACCAAAAATGATGTCATCGACATAAATTTGAATAATAAGAATATCATCATTTTTGTATTTAATAAACAGAGTAGTATCAACAGTACCCCTTTTAAAACCATTTTCAAGCAAAAATTTACTTAAACGTTCATACCATGCTCTGGGGGCTTGTTTTAAACCATATAAAGCTTTCTGCAATTTATAAACATATTCAGGATGATTAAAATCTTCAAAATCAGGAGGTTGTTTAACATAAACTTCCTCTTCAATAACACCATTTAAAAATGCAGATTTTACATCCATTTGAAATAATTTAAAATCTTTATGGCATGCAAATGCTAATAACATTCGTATAGACTCGATTCTAGCTACAGGAGCAAAAGTTTCATCATAATTAATACCTTCAAGTTGATTATAACCTTGTGCAACTAACCTTGCCTTGTTACGAATAACTGTTCCATTTTCATCAATTTTGTTTCGAAACACCCATCGAGTTCCAATGATAGAACTATCCTCGGGTTCTGGTACTAGCTCCCAAACTTTGTTTCTGGTGAACTGTTCAAGTTCTTCTTGCATATCAATTATCCAATCTTCATCAAGTAAGGCATCTTTTATATTTTTAGGCTCAATTTGAGACAAGAAAGATAAATGATCAGTCAGGTTGTGTGCTTGTGATCTAGTAAGAATTCCTTTATTCAAATCACCAATCATATTTTCTAAAGGATGGTTTTTAACAACATGTGAATCTTTGGGTAAATTATTTAACTGAGGATTGGGAATTTCAAGAGGATTTTTATAGACAGGTGGAGATGCATTATCTAGTTTTGATTCCTCCATATTTCTAAGAATATTTTCAATGACAAGGTCATTGTCTACTAACTCTTTGTATTTGGGAGGTGGTTGAGACTCATCAAAAGTTACATTCATTGATTCTTCAACAACTAAACTTCTTTTTGTTAAAAACTCTGTATGCTTTACTATTAAGTGAATATCCCAGAAATATTCCCTTATCAGATTTGGGATCAAACTTTGTCAAATGTCCTTTGGTATTTAAAATAAAGCATTTACTCCCAAACACACGAAAATAATTTATTTTTGGAGTTCTTTTGTAATAAAGCTCATAGGGAGTTTTGAGCAAAATTGGTCTTAATAAGACTCGGTTTAAAATATAACAGGACGTTGCCATTGCTTCAGCCCAAAAATATTTAGGAAGACGATATTCATTTAACATAGTATTAGCCATTTCTTGTAAAGTTCAATTTTTCCTTTCAACCACTCCATTTGATTGTGGTGTATGAGGAGCAGAAAAATTATGACTTATTCCGTGCTCATCACAGAACATAATAAAATCAAAATTGTCAAATTCTCTTCCGTGATCAGAACGAATATAAACGATTGAATTTCCTTGTTGATTCTGAATTTTCTGGCACAAAGTAGAAAAAGAATTTATAGCTTCATTTTTGAATTTCAGAAAATCAACCCATGTAAATCGAGAGTAGTCATCCACCAATACTAGAATGTATACAGCACCACCCATGCTATGTTTGGGAATAGGTCCTACTAGGTCCATATGCAAGAGTTCTAGAGGTCGAGAGGTTGACACTGTGAGTTTGAGTTTGTGAGATGCATGTATTTGTTTTCCCAATTCACAAGCTTCACAGATATGATCTTTTAAAAACTTTATTTTTGGAAGACCACAAACATGTTCTTTAGATGCAATGTTGTTAATTAGTTTCATATTAATATGACCTAATCTACGATGCCAAAGCCATGGATCATCATTAGCAGAAACTAAACAAACATTATCAAGGTGAGAATATGCATCTAGGTCACATGTATATACATTTTGATTTCTAGGACATAATAAAATCAATTTACCAGATTGATCTAATATTGAACAATTATGAGCACTAAAAGATATTTTAAAACCACTATCACATAATTAGCTAATAGATAGAAGATTATACCTGAGTCCCGTGACTAACTGAATGTTTGAAATTGTTATGTGTTTATTACCAACACTTCCAATTCCAATTATTTTACCTTTGTTGTTGTCTCCAAAAGTTACCTCACCACAATCTGTAGCTTGTATATTGTTCAATTTAGATTTATCTCCAGTCATATGTCTGGAACAACCGCCATCGAGATACCATTTGCTTTTATTTGAATCAGCTGCAAGACATACCTGCAATATATACTAATTTCACGAACTGGTATCCTTTAATGAGAAGGGTCCTTTGGGTAAGTTCTTCATTTTGTATAAGGGGCACTCGTGCTTCCTTTTACAAATCTGGATGTAGGATAATTAGTTTCAGTAGATACAAACATTCTATTAATAATATTAGGTCTATAAATAGTATGATCATATCTAGAAGAATTTTGACGGTTATAAACTCCTTTTCTTGTAACAATAATTGGTGAATAGTAAGTTCCTTTTGGTACCCAAATCATTTTCCTTTATAGTTTCCATTTCGGGCATTACATATGTGTATAGTATGACCATTCCTGTTACAATAAGAGCATTTAATAAAGGGAGAAGTATGACTTTCTTTTTCTTTACTTTTGACATGATACAATCCTTTTTCTTTAGTTTTACTAGTTTCTCCAATATATCATAATCCTTCTTTGTTAAAGCCACATCTTTGTTGACTCAGCATAATATCAAGATTTTCTTTCCCTTTTTTGAATTTGATGACTGTAGTATGCAAATCATCTCGTTCTTTAGTTAACAAATCAAGTTGATTTTTTAAAGATACATTTTCACTTTGATTTTCTAATTCTTTTCTTAAGGATAAGTTTTCAAGTTTGAGATTTTCAATGTCTTCAGTCAACACTTGATTTTGTAATTGATTGTCTTCATTAATTAAAGTCAGTGAAGAATTTTCAATTTCTAAATTTTCATTTGTAACAATAAGTGTTGAATTTTCTATCTCAAGATCTTTGTTTATTTGTTTTAATTTTTTAATTTCTTCCTTTAGTAAAATAATTTCTAAAAGATTATTTTCTAATTCTGCTTTCTCTTCCTTTAAATTTTCACTATCCATAATTAATTTTGATTTTTCTATTTCAAGATTTTTATTATTTCTAATTAATTTTTCTAGTGAATTTTTTTGTTTTATAACATCTTCTTTAAGAATTTCATTGTCTTCATATAGACATTCGTAAGCATATTGTAATTCACAATGTTTTTCACTGAGTTTTTCTAAGGTGTGTGTGAGAGATGAAGTACTAGGTAGTTCAGAAGTTACCTCAGATCTTGATGATGATGATGATGGATCATTGTCTGCCATTAGACATAGATTTGCAATTTCTTCAATTGTTTCTTCTTCATCACTTAAATCCCATCCTTCCTCAACTACTAGCACTTTGTTGTTGACTAGTTTTGGACAATCCTTTTTAAAATGACCAGGTTGCTTGCATTCAAAACACAAGTTTGAATTTTTATTTGAACTAATATTTCTGAAGTTGTTATTATTATTTGCTTTGAAATTTCCTCCTTGTGCCTTTGGTCTGAATGACTGTTTGCCTTTGTAGTTATTGAAGTTGTTGTTTGTCTTTAGAAAGCCTTTGCCATATTTTTTGGCTTTGCTCTGGATCACTCTCCTGAGTTGTCTGGATAAGAGAGCAACTTCATTATTATCTAGACTCAAGAGTTCTTCATTTAACTCTTCATCATCGCTTTCTTGATCTATAAGTAGAGCTTTGAAAGCAATTCCTTTCTTTTTGAGATCGGTATCCGATCCAGCTTTTTCAACGATCATATCAACTTCATGGGCACGAAGATTTCCAATAAGGCTATCAAGATGATAGGTGGTTAGATCTTGCATTTCTTTAATGGCGGTGACCTTCATTTTCCAGACGGATGGAAGAGCTTTGAGAATTCTTCTATTTTTCTCATTTGTTGTAAATGCCTTTCCGAGTTATTCCAGTTCATCAATGACTCTGGAAAAATGAGTTTCCATATCAATAATCTTTTCACCTTCTTCCAGCTTGAAATTTTCGTACTCTTGAATTAGAGCATCTTTTCTGGTTTCTTTAATATGATTGGTTCCTTCATAGGTTACAATCAATTTTTCACAGATTTCTTTAGCATTTTTGCAATTGCTAACTCTTTTATATTCTTTTTCAATAAGAGCACTTGTCAACACCATTTCAGCTTTAGAAGCTAAGTTCATAGTCGCTTCATCTTCAACAGTGAACTCATCAGCATCTTTTTCAACGATCTTTTCTTTTACAGTTTTTGTTGGAATTTTAACACCTCTTTCTATTGCAAGCCAAACTTTGATTCCCTGTGATTTGGCATAGATCTTGAATCTGTTTTTCCAGGTGGCAAAATTTATGCCATCAAATAGTGGGGATCTGGCCATTGACAGTCATTCTCCGCAACCGGTAGCATTTGTGTAGGCCATAGATGGATCTACTCTTTGATATGCCTGTAATTACTCAACAAACAAGTTAAAGAGCACTGCTCTGATACCAATTGAAAGTCCGATAATAATCTAGAAGGGGGGTTGTATAGATTATTACTATTAAAAAAATATCTTAGGCCTTTTTTGAATTTGTAATTAATTTGCAGTAAATAAATTTGCAAGACAATAAAATTCAATCACACAATGCACAGAGATTTAGTTGGTTCACAACATACAGCTTGGGTATGTTGCTACGTCCAGTCTCAAGCTCCTCTCTAGGACTTGAGATCCTATTACTATCAGTAATAAACTCTCCTTCAATAGGCGGAGAAACCTTTACAAAGTTTTGAAGATCAACTTCTAACTAATCACAATTAACTATCTTGGACAGCAAGCTCCCAGCTCCCACCTCAAGCTTAATTGCACCTTTCCTTTGAGTTCAGTTCTATTCTATGATCTGGTCTTGAAATGAAAGTCTCTTCCTCACCTCACAAGTGCACTAGAGATCTAACTCCCAGCTGACCTCTCTGAGACTTTGGTCTTGATCAAAGAATTACTCGTCTTTCTCACAGATACATAAAATAAACTAACTCTACCGTTTTCCTTTTTACAAAAGTTTTGATATAAAATTGCTTCTAAGACAAGCAGATAAAATTTTGGTATAGATATATTATGCAACAAGTATAAATTTATATTTAAATACTTGTGATGACAAATATTAAGTATAATTCAATTTAAGCACTGTTTAACTCACAAATATATATAATGATATATTTGATCTATGAAGTGAATATAATAAATAAGGTTACTTAGAACTTTGAGTTCTCGTTCGGCTAATTCCCTCACTTAAGAGGAATATCTCCGCTATAGTCTCGGTGTCTAAGTACTGACCAAATTTATATCTTCACAACTATTATTTATATAAATATTTTCAATAGACCACTTAAGACTTTGAGTCCTCGTTCGGCTAATTCCCTCACTTAAGAGGAATATCTCCGCTATAGTCTAGGTGTTTAAGTATTGACTGTAAGACCCCGAATTTTATGAAATATAAAATTTAATTTTTCTTCATATATATTTTTCCTGAAACAGTAAATGGTTAAATTGACAAAATTGAAAGTTAAGGATGTTATGTGTAAATTTTATTTTGTCGGACAATATTCTTTTTGTCGGGGAATATTCGTTTTGTCGGGGAATATTCGGGCCGTACGACGGCGCCGAAATAACTAATTATTGGTGGAGCCCACAACGGAATAATTGTCGGATATAGAAAACGACAGAAGTAACCTTTTTAAATAAAAATAGTCAACGGTGTTAACTGTTAAAATACCGGTGATAAAAGAATAGTAGCATACGGTAATTTATGGTATTTTATTGTGGCACACGGTACTCTACAGTAGCACACGGTATTGCACAGTGTCTCATATTATTGGTCTGATAATTGACACCGTAATTGTTACGCATCATTTCATCAATAATTGTCACTGCATAATATTTTATATTATCAATTCAATTATTGTTGCTACACAGTATTTTGCATTATTGATTCAATAATTGTCATTACACTGTATTTCATATCATCGAGTCAATAATTGTTGGTGCACTGTAGTTTAAAATTATTGAATCTAATAATTGTCACAGTAGCAAATACACTATAATTTATATTATTAAATTAATAAAAATATGTAACGTGTTTCTTACATTATTGTGGTAACATTATTTTATATGTTGGACTCACAGGAAGAATAAATAAATAAATAAATAAATAAATAAAAAATAAAATAATTAATTTTACTATTTGAAATAGTAACGTGAATAGTGACGTGAATAGTGACGTGAATAGTACGTGAATAGTAAGAAACATGTGGGACCCATTGTGGGGCCCACATGAAATGTGAGAAATGTGAGAATTTGCTGAAGAGTTGGTGGAGGCTGCGCAGCAGCCTCTGCTGAATTTTTTTTTCTGTTCACCTACCATGCATAGTAACTTATTTTCTCCTATAAATAGATTGTTCAGCTGAATAGAAAAATCACACCTAAAACATAGAATTTTTCTATAAGAATTTTATGAGTTTTCTCTGAGAATAGTAAGCTTATTTTGAGAGTTTGAAAGCCAAAAGGAGTGCAGGAATTTTTCAAGTAAGTGTTTTATTAAAGAGTAGTAATTTCATAAATTCCTATTTTTCACGGTATTCATAAATCTTCCTTTAGAAGACTCTTCTTTAAGAAGATTCATTTTTAAAAGCTTTCTTTGGAAGATTTATTTTGAAATATTATTTTAAAAACTATTTTAAAGTAGTTATATTATACTACAAAAATTATGTTAAATATATATAATTTTGATAGTTCATAATATATGAATTATTATACACCTTGAAATTTATATGTGGTAATTACTAATTTTATTAAAAATATATAGGTTGATCAACCTCATTTAAATCAATATCCAGTCACGTGTTAAGGTAAGGAATTTCATTTTCTTTCATACTCTTAAACTTACTACAGTAAGGAATATCATTCTTTTCACACTCTTAAACTTACTACGGTAAGGGGTATCACTCTTTTCATCATCATAAATGGATATTATTTTCTTTCTTACTTGAAGGGATTATCATTCTTTGATTCTCGAAAATAATATCGTTTCTTTCTTGTGCCATTTATTTCCATGTATTAAATTGTGGGAATAACCTTACGACGCGGTTTACCGCCTGTTGGTGAATAACCTTTTGTATTCATTCCTTATTAATCTTTGAGAATAACCTTACGGTGCGGATTATCGCCTGTTTGGTGAATAACTCTTCGTGTTCAAATTATATTAAATTGTGGGAATAACCTTACGGTGCGGATTACGCCTGTTTGGTGAATAACTCTTCGTGTTCAAATTCTATTAAATTGTGGGAATAACCTTACGGTGCGGATTACGCCTGTTTGGTGAATAACTATTCGTATTCAAATTGATGGGAATAACCTTACGGTGCGGATTATCGCCTGTTGGTGAATAACCCTTTTTATTTGTCTCGTGTGGAAATAATTTGTCTACACGAATTATCACATGACACTTTTATTCCATATTCGTAAGTGATATCATTTTCCTTTATACTCATAAGGGATACCATCTTTTTCATCTTCCATTATTCAAACTTACTATGGTAAGGGATATTAATTCCCTTCACCTTTTGTTAATCAAACCTGCTACGGTAAGGGATATTATTTTCTTCCATACACCTAAATCGAAACTTATTATGGAACTATTGCTTCTATAATTCCTGAAAATATTATATGTTCCATAATAGTTGAATTTCATTAGTTCAACTGAACCTTCCTATTTTCTGAACATTTCTATTGAACTGTAATCGTTATTCTGAACTGTGGATCTTGAATATCATTTTTAAATTTCACTCCACATCATGTTGGCAATTTGGACATTATTTGAATCTGCACAAAGTAAACTTCCGATACTTATTGTTTATCCTGTTCTTCTGTTCATCATTTGTATCACTGTTATTTGTATTAATCATCAAGAATCAAGCTGTTGTGAATATCTGTGGCCGGGGGCACAGATGTGATATAATTGTTGAACAGATGATAGGTTAAAGGCGATATACTAGGTTAAAGGCGATACATCTGTTCGGTGTCTTTTATGACACGTGGTGAATGTTCTCTTTGGCCCGTAGTGCAAAGATGAACTGTTGGTTGGTATGATTATGACCAAAGGCTGAATCTGGTATAATCATGACCGTTGGTGTTATATTGAATGTCTTTGGCCCGTAGTGCAAAGACGAACTGTTGATCTGCATGATTATGACCAGGAACTGTGAAGTTGTATTATCTTGACTAATGGTATTTCAGATGATAAAAGTTGATGATATTTTTACTAAAAAGAGAAGCGAGTGGACATTATAGTCTGCATTATTCTTCTAATAGATTGCTCATTCCGCTGCTATTATTGATCTGAACGTTGTTTAAGAATTTAACTGCAGTTTTTGATATAAACCTTATAGTCTATTGTATTCTATCAAGAACTCAACTGTTGAAGGCTAATGATAAATTATTCGTCATTATCTTAGTCATGATATTTCTTACTGGGCTATTTGAGCTCACCCTTTCTTTTCGTTCCATTGTTTTTCAACAGGAGATGAGAACGTAACGGGGTCTAGCCGGGGAATGGAGTGAGAGTGCGGGGATAACTATCATAGTCTTCACGTGTTATAAAATAGTGTGGCAATAATAATGAAGACTTAGTTGTGTTGTATTATCCACTGTATTGTTGTACGTTGTATTTCATTGTAATAATTTTGTTGTAGTCTTTTGACGACTCAAGTTTGGGCTGTGTGGGCCTAGATTTGGGGGCGTCACAGTTGGCATCAGAGCTTAGGGATATGGTCTTTAATGGAGATCTGGGGTTAGAACTAGGAGGGGAGAGACGATTAGAATCAGTCACTAGTGTGTCCTACCTAAATTAGATTTTATTATCTAATGAGTTGATTTGAATATAGGGACATGAAGTGATGAGTCAGTTTATTTGAACTAACATCTATTTTGTGACCACAGTTAAGTATGACATCTGAAAATCAGGAGGTTAACCACGGAGTACCCGAAGTGAATGTAGAGGCCACAAACAATTCTTCTACAAACTCAGAGTTGAATAATTTGCCTAAAGCAAAAATTATTTGTATCCGATCTAAAAAAGAAGAAGGTGAAAGTTCTACCGTCGTTCTTCCAAATTCGTTCTTTAAAGGATATCCGGAACTTGCGGAAATTATAGCCTTTAATTTGCTCGACAGTTGGAAACATATCATCACCTGGTTATGCTCGATAACAAAGGATCAGAATATATGGACGTTTCATATAAGTCTTTGGGATTTATGGTGTTCGAGCTATGATTTTCAAGATTATTTAAAAATGATGTATCTATACTTTTGGGCGTTACAATTTAAAGGAATTCAGGTTAAGTTAGTCACTATCGTGGAAACTGTAGTCTATCGAAAATACTATTTTAATGGAAATCATTGGTACGCTACTACTGATGAAGTTGAAGAATCTGAGAAACAGTTCGTTAGAGAACTATTTCGTGGTATCCCCATGGTTGAAATACGTGAAGATCCGAATGAAGTACTCGGGATTCGATTTGACGATAACAATCAAGAAACCGAATGAGGTGATAACCGGTAAGCTATTCATAAATTCTCGTGAAGTCTATGCCTTGTTAGATACTGACTCTAAACACTCTTTTATCTCACCTATATGTACTCAACGTTTAAATTTGACTATTGAAAACTTAAATCTTGTATTATCAGTTGAAACCTCATTGAGAGAAATACCTATTACATTTACTATCTATAAATCTTGCCTAGTTCAAATCAACAACCTCACATTACCTGTTGACCTTATTTCTTTGGAGATGCATGAATTTGATGTGATTTTAGGAATTGATTGGTTGACTACCCATCATGCTAAAATTGATTGTTTTCATAAGATTATTAGTTTTCATATTCCTAATCAACCTGTCATGCAAATTCAAGCAACTAAACCATTGAAATCTATAACTGTTATTTCTAGCCATAAAGCCATTCGTTTATTGAAAAACGGATGTCAAGCCTTTTTAGCTCATGTCACTGATTTGAACAAAAATACGTCAAACTTGAATGATATTCCCATTGTTAATGAGTTTCCTGACGTTTTTCCTGAAGAACTTCCTGGCTTACCCCCAAACCGTGAAATTGAATTTTGTATTGATCTTGAACCCGGTACCAAGCCCATTTCCAAAGCCCCATACCGAATGGCTCCCATTGAACTTCAAGAGTTAAAAGTCCAACTACAGGAATTGTTGGATACTGGTTTCATTCGTCCGAGTGCATCACCTTGGGGTGCTCCTGTTCTATTTGTGAAGAAGAAAGACGGGAGTATGAGATTGTGCATTGACTACCGAGAATTGAACCATGTCACCATCAAAAACAGGTATCCGTTACCTCGAATTGATGACATGTTTGATCAATTACAAGGTGCTCAACATTTCTCAAAGATTGATCTCCGTTCTGGATATCATCAGTTAAAGGTTAAAGCTGAGGACATTCCAAAGACTGCTTTCAGAACTCGTTATGGGCATTATGAGTTTTTAGTCATGCCTTTTGGACTAACCAATGCTCCTGCAGCTTTCATGGACATGATGAACCGAATATTCAAGGAATATTTGGATCATTTTGTGGTTGTCTTTATTGATGACATCCTCATATACTCCAAAAGTCGTGAGGATCATGAACAACACCTGAGATTGATACTCCAAAAGCTCCGTGAGAACAAATTATATGCCAAGTTGAAGAAATGTGAGTTCTGGCTTGAGGAGGTCACGTTTCTTGGGCATGTGATTTCTAGTCAAGGAATATCAGTCGATCCTGCGAAGATTGAAACGGTACTAAATTGGGAACAACCCAAGACAGTAACCGAAGTCCGAAGTTTTCTGGGCCTAGCTGGTTATTATCGGAGATTCGTAGAAGGATTTTCTCGAATCGCCACTCCATTAACTCAGCTTACTCGGAAAAGCACAAAATTCATATGGAGCGAGGAATGCGAGAAAAGTTTCCAAGAACTCAAGAGGAGACTGGTTTCAGCTCCTGTTCTAACCATTCCATCAGGATCAGGAGAATTCGTCATATATAGCGATGCTTCAGGCAAAGGTCTAGGCTGTGTCCTTATGCAACATGGAAATGTTATAGCCTATGCCTCTCGACAACTCAAAGATTATGAGAAAAATTATCCTACTCATGATCTAGAGTTGGCAGCAGTCGTTTTCGCATTGAAGATCTGGAGACACTATTTATACGGAGAAAAGGTGGATATCTATACGGATCATAAAAGTCTCAAGTATTTCTTCACCCAGAAGGAACTCAACATGCGACAACGACGTTGGCTTGAGCTGTTGAAGGATTACGACCACACAATCCAGTATCACCCGGGAAAGGCGAACGTTGTAGCTGATGCTTTGAGCAGAAAATCTTATGCGAGTACAAGTGCACTGCTGACAACACAAAAGCGTATTTTGTACGACTTACAAAAGATGGAGATAGAGCTAAAGACACCAGGAACTCACTCGAAGATTGCTCACGTGCGAGTAGAACCGGCTTTAATCGATAAAATTAAAGCTGCTCAAGCTACCGATCCGGAATTGATAAACATGATAAAGAAAGTACAAGAAGGTGCCATTCCCGAAGCAAGAATCGACGAGAAAGGAATACTTCGAGTCAACTCTCGACTCTGTGTTCCTAACGATCCTGAATTGAAGCATAAAATCATGACGGAGGCACACAACACGCCGTTTGCAATCCACCCAGGAGGTACCAAGATGTATCGAGATCTTCGACATACATTTTGGTGGAATAATATGAAAAGGGAGATTGCAGAGTTTATCTCAAGGTGTCTAACTTGTCAACGTGTCAAGGCAGAGCATCAAGTACCTAAGGGTCCATTACAACCACTTGAGGTTCCCGAATGGAAGTGGGAACACATCAATATGGATTTCGTGACGGGTCTTCCCAAAGTTTCTCAAAGCTTAGATGCAATTTGGGTGATCGTAGATAGATTGACCAAATCTGCTCATTTCTTGTCTATACGAGAAAACTTTTCACTTGAATGTCTTGCCGGTATGTACATAAATGAGATTGTGAGATTGCATGGCATGCCAGTTTCCATAGTTTCTGATCGAGATCCTAGATTCACTTCACGCTTTTGGATCAGTCTACAAAAAGCTATGGGCACTGAGCTACGATTCAGTTCTGCATACCATCCTCAAACGGACGGACAATCGGAAAGGACGATCCAGACCCTCGAAGATCTTTTGAGACTTTGTGTATTAGACTTCAAAGGAAGTTGGGATAAGTACTTGTCATTGGTGGAATTTTCTTACAACAACAGTTACCAAGCAAGCATAGGCATGGCTCCATTCGAGGCTTTGTATGGAAGAAAGTGTCGCTCTCCAATATGTTGGAATGAGGTAGGAGAAGCAAAATTGTTGGGACCCGAGTTGGTACGCTTGACGACCGAAAAGATCCAAATGATCCGACAATGAATACAGACAGCACAAGAACGACAAAAGAGTTATGCCGATCTTCATCGGAGAGATGAGAGATTCAACGTCGGAGATCATGTATTCTTACGTGTTTCTCCATGGAAAGGAGTTACGAGATTCGGAAAGAGAGGAAAGCTCAACCCTCGATTTATTGGCCCATTTGAAATCCTCGATCGGGTGGGAACTGTAGCTTACAGACTAGCCTTACCACCAAGTATGTCTCGCATCCATAACGTTTTTCACATATCTATGTTACGTAAATATGTGAAGGACCCAAACCACGTCATTGAGTTAGAACCAGACGTTATAGCAGAAGATTTAACGTATGAGGAGGTACATGTTAAGATCCTAGATAAGAAGGAGCAGATTCTATGCTCAAAGGTTATACCTCAAGTTAAGGTTTTATGGAGGAACCAAGATATTGAGGAAATGACCTGGGAGCTAGAATCCGAGATGAAATCTAAATATCCTTACCTCTTCGAAATGCCAGGTACGTCAATTTCGGGGACGAAATTTCATAAGGAGGGGAGGTTGTAAGACCCCGAATTTTATGAAATATAAAATTTAATTTTTCTTCATATATATTTTTCCTGAAACAGTAAATGGTTAAATTGACAAAATTGAAAGTTAAGGATGTTATGTGTAAATTTTATTTTGTCGGACAATATTCTTTTTGTCGGGGAATATTCGTTTTGTCGGGGAATATTCGGGCCGTACGACGGCGCCGAAATAACTAATTATTGGTGGAGCCCACAACGGAATAATTGTCGGATATAGAAAACGACAGAAGTAACCTTTTTAAATAAAAATAGTCAACGGTGTTAACTGTTAAAATACCGGTGATAAAAGAATAGTAGCATACGGTAATTTATGGTATTTTATTGTGGCACACGGTACTCTACAGTAGCACACGGTATTGCACAGTGTCTCATATTATTGGTCTGATAATTGACACCGTAATTGTTACGCATCATTTCATCAATAATTGTCACTGCATAATATTTTATATTATCAATTCAATTATTGTTGCTACACAGTATTTTGCATTATTGATTCAATAATTGTCATTACACTGTATTTCATATCATCGAGTCAATAATTGTTGGTGCACTGTAGTTTAAAATTATTGAATCTAATAATTGTCACAGTAGCAAATACACTATAATTTATATTATTAAATTAATAAAAATATGTAACGTGTTTCTTACATTATTGTGGTAACATTATTTTATATGTTGGACTCACAGGAAGAATAAATAAATAAATAAAAAATAAAATAATTAATTTTACTATTTGAAATAGTAACGTGAATAGTGACGTGAATAGTACGTGAATAGTAAGAAACATGTGGGACCCATTGTGGGGCCCACATGAAATGTGAGAAATGTGAGAATTTGCTGAAGAGTTGGTGGAGGCTGCGCAGCAGCCTCTGCTGAATTTTTTTTTCTGTTCACCTACCATGCATAGTAACTTATTTTCTCCTATAAATAGATTGTTCAGCTGAATAGAAAAATCACACCTAAAACATAGAATTTTTCTATAAGAATTTTATGAGTTTTCTCTGAGAATAGTAAGCTTATTTTGAGAGTTTGAAAGCCAAAAGGAGTGCAGGAATTTTTCAAGTAAGTGTTTTATTAAAGAGTAGTAATTTCATAAATTCCTATTTTTCACGGTATTCATAAATCTTCCTTTAGAAGACTCTTCTTTAAGAAGATTCATTTTTAAAAGCTTTCTTTGGAAGATTTATTTTGAAATATTATTTTAAAAACTATTTTAAAGTAGTTATATTATACTACAAAAATTATGTTAAATATATATAATTTTGATAGTTCATAATATATGAATTATTATACACCTTGAAATTTATATGTGGTAATTACTAATTTTATTAAAAATATATAGGTTGATCAACCTCATTTAAATCAATATCCAGTCACGTGTTAAGGTAAGGAATTTCATTTTCTTTCATACTCTTAAACTTACTACAGTAAGGAATATCATTCTTTTCACACTCTTAAACTTACTACGGTAAGGGGTATCACTCTTTTCATCATCATAAATGGATATTATTTTCTTTCTTACTTGAAGGGATTATCATTCTTTGATTCTCGAAAATAATATCGTTTCTTTCTTGTGCCATTTATTTCCATGTATTAAATTGTGGGAATAACCTTACGACGCGGTTTACCGCCTGTTGGTGAATAACCTTTTGTATTCATTCCTTATTAATCTTTGAGAATAACCTTACGGTGCGGATTATCGCCTGTTTGGTGAATAACTCTTCGTGTTCAAATTATATTAAATTGTGGGAATAACCTTACGGTGCGGATTACGCCTGTTTGGTGAATAACTCTTCGTGTTCAAATTCTATTAAATTGTGGGAATAACCTTACGGTGCGGATTACGCCTGTTTGGTGAATAACTATTCGTATTCAAATTGATGGGAATAACCTTACGGTGCGGATTATCGCCTGTTGGTGAATAACCCTTTTTATTTGTCTCGTGTGGAAATAATTTGTCTACACGAATTATCACATGACACTTTTATTCCATATTCGTAAGTGATATCATTTTCCTTTATACTCATAAGGGATACCATCTTTTTCATCTTCCATTATTCAAACTTACTATGGTAAGGGATATTAATTCCCTTCACCTTTTGTTAATCAAACCTGCTACGGTAAGGGATATTATTTTCTTCCATACACCTAAATCGAAACTTATTATGGAACTATTGCTTCTATAATTCCTGAAAATATTATATGTTCCATAATAGTTGAATTTCATTAGTTCAACTGAACCTTCCTATTTTCTGAACATTTCTATTGAACTGTAATCGTTATTCTGAACTGTGGATCTTGAATATCATTTTTAAATTTCACTCCACATCATGTTGGCAATTTGGACATTATTTGAATCTGCACAAAGTAAACTTCCGATACTTATTGTTTATCCTGTTATTCTGTTCATCATTTGTATCACTGTTATTTGTATTAATCATCAAGAATCAAGCTGTTGTGAATATCTGTGGCCGGGGGCACAGATGTGATATAATTGTTGAACAGATGATAGGTTAAAGGCGATATACTAGGTTAAAGGCGATACATCTGTTCGGTGTCTTTTATGACACGTGGTGAATGTTCTCTTTGGCCCGTAGTGCAAAGATGAACTGTTGGTTGGTATGATTATGACCAAAGGCTGAATCTGGTATAATCATGACCGTTGGTGATATATTGAATGTCTTTGGCCCGTAGTGCAAAGACGAACTGTTGATCTGCATGATTATGACCAGGAACTGTGAAGTTGTATTATCTTGACTAATGGTATTTCAGATGATAAAAGTTGATGATATTTTTACTAAAAAGAGAAGCGAGTGGACATTATAGTCTGCATTATTCTTCTAATAGATTGCTCATTCCGCTGCTATTATTGATCTGAACGTTGTTTAAGAATTTAACTGCAGTTTTTGATATAAACCTTATAGTCTATTGTATTCTATCAAGAACTCAACTGTTGAAGGCTAATGATAAATTATTCGTCATTATCTTAGTCATGATATTTCTTACTGGGCTATTTGAGCTCACCCTTTCTTTTCGTTCCATTGTTTTTCAACAGGAGATGAGAACGTAACGGGGTCTAGCCGGGGAATGGAGTGAGAGTGCGGGGATAACTATCATAGTCTTCACGTGTTATAAAATAGTGTGGCAATAATAATGAAGACTTAGTTGTGTTGTATTATCCACTGTATTGTTGTACGTTGTATTTCATTGTAATAATTTTGTTGTAGTCTTTTGACGACTCAAGTTTGGGCTGTGTGGGCCTAGATTTGGGGGCGTCACATTGACCTACTTAATGATATTTATATAAATACACTATATCAATAAAAGATCACTTAAGACTTTTTATTTGATATAAATAGATGTAATATAGATATATATAAATGTGTAAAACAATTTATATTTGTATATCTATGACAATAAACAAGTAAGAGATAATTCAAATAAATCAAATAACTTATCTTAAATACTTTTGACCAATTTTCTCTTCTTCAAATAATCAGAACTTTTAAAGTAGAAGAGAGATAAAGCTTTTTAGAGAGAGTATGTAGGCAAGGAGAACTTCGGCTTTCTTTTTCTTTTTTTTAAAATTGGTTATGGATAAAGAAGAGAAGCTCCTTAATTTATAGAAAACTTGAGCCAAGGACGTACTTATAATTCAGTTTGAAATAAACGGCTCGGATTGATTTGTTTAAAAAGAGAGGCTTGGATGACATGGATAAATAATACTCGAATTGCCTAACACAAACATACACTGCCAACGCATTCAATTTTGGTCAAGGAAAAATCTCCAACACATGCCTATCTAATAAATGCATATCTTCATTTAATCTTATATCAATTAAGCTCATGAGTTGGGACATAATATTATAATTCAGTTTATACATTTCCAGCACACGGTTTTGCCTCATAATCATTTTAAGGATTTTCGGTCATGCTATCTAATAGTATTTTTAAAGCAATTTTACTTTTCCCAACAAGTGACCCACGAATTCATGCATACAAACTCTAGTTCATTAATTATTTGGGTCCCACGTAAGAAAGAGAATTTTCAGCATACTTTGTGTACTTGGTTTGCCAAAACAATCCTATATATTTCGGATATAAAAAGCACAAGACTATATGCTTTTTACTTCCAACACTTAGTTATTTTCGGTCATTGTTTGTCCAATTTAGAAAATAAATAACTTTCCAAGAATGATTATTTTAATGATATTTTTAAGTCTAAAAAAAAACTCCCTGCCTTAAGAAATTTTGATTTATGAATTAAATATTTTTAACACTTGATATTTATTTATCAAAGTTAAATAAAATATTAATTCAATCAAGATGAGAAAGATTTTTGAAAAGATATTTTAAAACATTTTAACAAATAAAATCCTATGGAGAGGATTCTACCATTTAATTATAATTTATTGTTGTCATCAAAATAATCCTAATATTTAAGACCTATCAACATCTGAACTTTATCTGACGACTATACTTCTGCCAATTTGAACTATATCTGAACTCCGTATTTCTTTTGCTAAGTGTATGCCATATGTCTTCTTCTCTCAATAGACTATTTATTGTTGAATAAGGTTTTTCTTCTTGTATTCTTTTGACTTTTCTATGTTGGAGAGTTTCTTGGTTAGATCATCTCGATCACCTGTTATTGAATCATCTTCTTCAGTTCATAATTATGTCATTTAGTGGTTTTTCATGATTTGAATCTTTTATCTCTACTGTACGATGTTGAGCTGAACTTTGTGAGTTCATATTTGTATTAATCTTGTGGGATGCCATTGCGCTTTTTGATTTATTCTCCTGTATAGAAGTAGATCTGATTTTTCATTCTGAACTTCATATTTCTTCTTATAATTTAGTGCTTAGCTCAGAGTCTTCTTCTGATCTCCTTATAGTTCTTCTCTATTCAACGATCTTTTGTTTTGCTTAACGATCTCTTTGCTTTGTACTTGATAACTTATTGATCCTGGTTAACTTTACGATTTGGCTGTTCTATTCTTTATTGTATTCAACTTGAATATATTCTGCTCGATGATCTTCTTCTGATCTTATGAGGTTCCTCGATATTACTTCTCTTTTCCCATTTCTTTCTTGTTGTGACGAAATCGTTGATCTATTCTCTATGATTTCTAAGCAACCATCTTCTTCATAAACTGATTCCTAAATTGTAAAGTCACTTGTAAAATTAAGCTTCAAGTTTTTCATCTGACAATTCTGACTTATTCTAAGACTCTCCTGATCGTTGATTGTTATTGTAATAACCTGAAAAATTACGAACTTAATTTATTATTTATTATGTGTTTATTTTTATAAGAAAATATGATGTGTAAAGTGGTGTTATGTAGGCGTATATGTTATGTGATGAGATATATTGAGTTAGTTAATTAAATTTATTTAAATTAACTAAAGAAGGAAAATGAATGCAAGAGAAGTTTATGTGATGAGATCATATAGCTTAAATGTTGGTCTTGTATAACAAATAAGAAGATTAATAATGAACAAGTGAATTACTTGTATGAATAATTGAGAAAAAAGAAATAAGTGAATTATTAAAGATAACTCAATGTGAGAATAACTTTATGTGTATGGGTAACTATAATATAAACCCAAGTTGATGATAAGAGGTAATTAATGAACTAAATTTAATTAAGTCAAAGTACTTGTATTATTGTGTATTAATGTTTTATTAAAATAAACCCAAGAATTTGTAAGTGTTAGTGTTTTGTAAACTAACTCAATTTGATATCCCAATTGACTTTTAAATGGCAAGTCTAATTAGATTATGTGATAAACCCAATGGATTAATTAATTAAAGTCCAAATGAATTAAACTAGTAGCCCAAGTCCATTTAATATTAAGTTTAGTATGGTTTATTAGGTGATGACCCAATGTGGTGAATTATGTATTTTAACTAGTAGTCCAAGCAAGGATACTTATAATACTTATTGTGTAGTCCAAGTGAATCAATGAGGGAGCCCATACAAAATTAATCTAGGAGCCTATATTGAATTTATTTAAATAACCCAAAGTGGAGCCCATATCATAGTCAAAAGATTGGTCAATATATATATATATATATATATATATATAGAGAGAGAGAGAGAGAGAGAGAGAGAGAGAGAGAGAGAGAGAAGTATATTTATATAAAGGTATATATGATTATAAAAGATAAAAAGAAAATTAAAAATAGAAAAGAAAAAGAAAAAGGCCAAATGACCGGTTGGTGTGGGGCCCCAATGGGGTGTGGTAATAGCTTTATAGTTGAGTGGAAATTACTCAATTGGTTGCTTATTTTAAGTTTTAATGGATGTCATTCATATTGGTCATTCAAGATAGTCAATCAAGCTAGTCATTCATGAGAATAGTAAGCATGAATTAGGGAGTTAATTGACCAACATTAGATGATTAAGGAAGTTAAACGAGCTTACCTAAGTTCTATATATAGAGAAGAGAAAAAGAGCTAGCAAAGGTTGGTCATTTGCTAGCTAGTTTAAGTGTTCTAGTGAGAGAAGTTATAGAGAAAAATAAGAGCTACATTTGTAAGTTATGAGTTTGAGAGCTAAATTACTAAAGGTGTTAGTCATTTTCGGATAGATCAAGAACATCAAGGAAGGGTTCTAACAATTTCCAAGAAGAAGATTTTCATAGAAGATTTAAAAGTTTCTCAAACTTTAGTTGTTATTTTATTTATATATGAGTTTAAGCAATATTGGTTATGGAAGGATCTATGTGAAGAAGATCTATGGTTAAATATGCTAGATATGTGTTTTAACATGTGTGATATGTAAAATGATGGAAGAAAATGTCGTATGAGCATAATTAGTTTTAAAACCTTAGTTGGATGTCTAGGTTGGTTATGTGTGCCTTATGATATAAAAGTTGTGTATGTGATTTTTGTGTCTTGTATATTAGATGAGTTAGTTTCGATCTTAACAAAGCTTGAATCGACGAAAACTAAGTTAAAACAATTTTTTTTTGTGATTTTTAGTAAAAAGGGTCATTTTGAAACCCTAATTGATGGATCTTGACTTTAGTTGTCAAAAATATTTTTGTAAATTAATTGATTCTTGAAAACTTAAGGAATACTAAGTTGTGAACCTAATAAAACATATTTGAGATAATTTAATCATGTATTGCATGTTTTATGAAAGATTGAACTATAGAAATCAAGTTGAAAGAATTAGAATTTTGACAAAAATCAACTACTGCCGCAACGGTAGGTCTTACCGTTGCAGCGGTGAAATATTTTGCTAATCACCACAGCAGTGGTGGTCATCACCGCCGCAACGGTTATTTGGACTTTTTAAAATTAACTTTTATTTAACTGCATCGGGTCGAGCCATAGAAAACGAGTCGGGACTTTTGAATAGAAATTGGATCAAAAAATATAATTTAATAAAATAATAATATTAGAAAATATTTAAATAATTAAAATATTATTTAATAAATAATAATATTAGTAAAGGTATAAAATATTATTAAAAAATTAATAATATTAATAAATAAATAAAATATTATTAAATAATTAATAATATTAATAAATGACTAAAATATTATTAAATGGATAATAATATTAACGAGTGAATAGTGTATTATTAAATGATTAATAATATTAGTAAGTGAATGAAATATTATTAAATGGTTAATAATATTAATAACTGAATCAAATATTATTAAATGGTTAATAACATTAATAAGTGAATATAATATTATTAAATAGTTAATAATATTAATAAGTGACTAGAATATTATTAAATAATTAATAATATTAATAAAGGATTAAAATATTATTATATGGTTAATAATATTAGTAAGTGAATAATATATTATTAAATAGATAATAATATTAATAAATGACTAAAGTATTATTAAGTGATTAATAATATTAGTAAGAGAATAAAATATTATTAAATGATTAATAATATTAATAAATAATAAAAATATTATTAAATGGTTAATAATGTCAACAATGGAATAAAATATTATTAAATGATTAATAATATTAACAAATAATTTAAAATATTATTAAAGAATTAATAATATTATCAATAGTGTAAAATATTATTACATGGTTAATAATATTATTTAATAAATAATATTATTAGAAAGAGTAAGACATTATTAAATAATTAATAATGTGAATTAGTGTTTTAAAATAATTAAGTGATTAAGATGTTATTAAATGACTAATAATATTGATGATTGAATATTATTAAAATGGTTAATAGTATTAGTAAACGGTTAAAATATTATTAAATGTTTAATAATATTTGCTTGAGGATAATATATTATCAATGGTGATAATATTACGAAATGATTGATATGTTCTTAAATGATACTTATGTGATTAAAATATTATCAAAGGTTGATAATTTTATTAAGTGATTAAAAGTTATGATTAAGTGTTAGATTGGTTATGACATGTATTGTAAGATTATTAATGTAAAATAAACATGTATGTGATATGTTGATTGGTAGGTTAATGTTGTTGAATGTTAGGTCATCTAACGGAAGTAACGACCACGAATTCTATTAGACATTGTAATTATATTTATTAAATAATTAGCAATGAATTAAACGAATATACTTGTGTATGTGTGTATTTATTTAAAGTAATAAAGCAATGTGTATAATTAATTAAAGCAAGTCTAATTGAATTATGTTATAAGTCCAAATGAAGTATTAAACTAAGTCAAATTAATTAACCTAGTAGTCCATGTAATTAATTAAACCATAGTCCATGTAATTAATTAAACTAACCCAATGCTTGTTTTTAATTAAATGTAACATAGGTTATTTAATGTTAGCCCAATGTGATAATTAAATTGAGCCCAACCAAATTAAATGGATGAGTCCAATATATTTAATTCCTAAGTCCAATGTGGAGCCCAATAGGAAGTCAAAATTGGTCAAACAATATATATATATAAGTGTGTGTGTGTGTGTGTGTGTGTGTGTGTGTGTGTGTGTATATATATATATATATATATATATATTTATATATATATATATATATATATATATATATATAAATGTATACATGTATAATTAAAACATTAAAATTAAAGCAAAAATGGATGATTAAATCCCATTTTTGCCAGCAATCTAGGGGCCCCATAAGGGGGGTGGCTAGATTTTGCTTGGTTGCTTAATTCACACACAATTTCATAGTTGGCCAACAACTCTAGTCAATCAACTTGTCCATCACCTAGTCATTCAAGCAAATAGTAATCATAATTAGCAGTAAATTAACCAATGCTAGCAAATTTAAAAAGTTAATGAAGGTTTACTAAAGTACTATAAATAGGATGTTCCACTAATACTTTATGTTGGTTGGTTATTTGTAAGCATTCGTAAAAAGATAAAGTGAGAACATTTGAGAGAAATATAGTGAGAACTCTTGTGAGTGTGGAAAATACTGCTAGAGGTTGAGCTTGGTGGATGACACAAAGCTTCACCACATACTTTGGAAGGAGAAGAAGAAGAGCATCCAAGACTCTAAGGTTCAAAAGTGCTCCAAACCCTTTTTATTTTATTTTTGTAATCTAGATATGATTTGAACGGTTAAAATATATTTTTAACCGATCAAAAGTTATTTTGATGGTCTAGAAATCTTAAGCTATGTTATATATGTATATTCATGGTTTGATGTGTTTAAATAATGTTTTGGTATGAGTGGTATGCATAAAAATGGAAGAAAAACTTTTATTGAACTTTACCAGTAAAATCTTAGGTGTATATGTGATAGTTAATGTGTAGTTTGAAATATACAAGTTAAAAAATAATTTCTATGGCTAGAAAGTTATATATGATAAACATATGATGTATGTGGAGTCATAAAACATGACGGTCTAGCAAATAATGCTTGTAGCATCGTGTTTGAACCAATCGAATTAATGATTTATGAAACTAGTTTTTATTATGTCTTTGTAAGCGATTTTACACCAAATTACGTTTGAAATTTGTGATCTAAAGAGAAATTGTAGAAGGAAAAATTATGATGAGAATAGACTCAAGAATCACCCCAAAATATTTTAAAATGAAGAAGTTATGACAGTTTTTGGTAAAGGAGGTTTGGGCAGTCCACAAATTAGGGTTTTGGAATTTTTGTACTATCGCCGCAGCGGTGGAAACCACCATCGCAGCGGTCAAACATTCTGCTAGAGAGGTGTTTTTGATGTCCAGGTCGGGTCGGGTCGATCCGGGTCAAGTTTTCTTTGAAAATTTAAGTTGAAATAAGTGTAAAATGAATGTAGTTGTGTAATAAACCAATATATAGAATTTATTGGTAGCTAATTGATAACTAAATATTTAAAATAAAACCTAAGGTTAACACAAATACAAAGTTAACTATTGGTATTGTTTGAAATAAAATATTATTAAGTGTTGAATAATATTATTATGTAATTAAAAGGTTGTTAAATGATTAATAATATTTGTGGATGATTTAGATATTATTACATGATTAATAATATTAGATAATAAATAAAATATTATTAAATGATTAATAATATTAGATAATGAATAAAATATTATTAAATAATTAATAATATTAGAAAATAAATAAAATATTATTAAATAATTAATAATATTAATGAGATAATAAAATATTATTAAATGATTAATAATATTAGATAATGAATAAAATATTATTAAATAATTAATAATATTAATAAGGTAATAAAATATTATTAAATGATTAATAATATTATAAGTCTAATAAAATATTGTTAACTTGTTAATAATATTATATAAGAGTTTGAACTATATTAAAGAAATAATAGAGATGTTATGTGATTGAAATATTATCAAGTAATAATATCCCCTAAGTGTTAATATACCTTTAATTATGTAATTACGTGGTTAAGTGTTAGAAATGTAAGAGTTTTAAAGGTTATCATATGAATGTGTATATGATACTAATTTAAGATCAAACTGATTAATTATTAAGTCTATTCAAAGAGAATTAATTGAATTGGTTAGTAATAGACTACGCACGAGGCAAGTTTTCCTTAACCCTAACTTGTATTTATTGTTGCAAGTTTTGTTCAACCTTATTTACATTAAACAATTCAATTATTGTTGAGCAAATACATACTTCCGTATATATTTGACAGAGCTTTAAGTACTGTTATTGTATTCGCACATAGTGTTTTTGCAAATAGTTTAGTTCATTAATTTAAAAACTGTTTAAGAATGTTTACCCTAATTGTTTCGGCTAGACAATGCATGTTTAAATTCATCAAATTGAATATTTTAAAAGTTTATCCAAACCATTGGTTGGTGCAGATTCTTATAGTAAGACTGAGAATGAACAAACCTAAATAAAAAGGGATTTTATTTGTCGAAAAACCGAATTTGCGCAAGATGTCTGAATGTTATGCATATACATAGGGTACAAGAGGATAATCCCCTCGCGTACTTCATTTTTTTTTTAGGTGTCAGATATATATGTCTGTTATACCTTAGTAGCAGTTCATGGTCCTTAAAGACCACTCAGCAGTAAAGAGTCAATCCATTCTTATATCGAAAAATTGATTCTTGAGTTCTTTCATAATTGTTATCTTTGTTGAAAACCCTGATGTTAATTTCCATTTTATCATGATATATCTTATGCTATTGTTCTTAAACTTGTTGAGTTATTTAGTTGCTCATTCTTGCTATATCATTACTTAATTTCAGCTAAACCCGAAAGTTCTAGATAAGACAAAGGCAAGGGAAAAACCAAAACTTAGATTAGCTTAATGTATGTTAGTTAAATTACTTATTATGTAATTTCTTTTGTAAGTCTTTTGTATTCCCTTAAGATATGAAATGTTTATGTTAAGGTTAATCGACCTTGAGAATTGTAGCCTTTTTATAAGGAACCTATTGCATTATTCCGCGAAGTTTAAATGCAATTTATGTATTTAATTGTTAGTAAGTATTGTACAGTGGAGAACCAAACCCGAGGTTATGGAACCCAGATGTGGGGTCGTCACAGGTTGATATCAGAGTTGTAGGTGAAAAATGTTAGAATTGCGAAACCTAGGATATAACCTTAGTACTAAACTCATATCGAGTGCGCTAGGAGATGAATCGAGGAGATTCATCATGTTGTATATTTTTGGAGGTGGATTGAGAAAATCCATCGAGCCAATATGTACATGATAAAATATCATTTCATCAATGAATATATTTTATTACTGTACTAACATGTGTTATTTTTATGATATAGGATGACAAAGATTGGACAGTCGAGTCATACTATTAAGGAGGTGGTTTACACGGATATCCACATGAATACGGCACAGTCGCTGGTGGCTGCACCGATTGAGGATCCTGAGTCTGATCCAGAGGAGGGAGCTGTGAGGAGTCCGTTAGGGGTGGAGTGATGATGCCATATAGTGATGATGAGGGCGAGACTGAGGAGTCGGAGGAGGAGGAGCCAGCGGAGTACGTTGATGGCATGGGCACTACTGCCAGTGACATCATCGACTCTCTGACTACGAGGAATGATGAGCTGGAGGATAGGGTTCAACATTTGGAGGAGCAGAATCTGACTCACCAGCATACGGAGGACCAGTATAGAGATGCAGCTTATCAGTTCTCTGGTGAGAACACGGAGCTGAAAGAGAAGATGACAGAGATGGAGGCTAGATTGGCAGAGGCTGAGATGAAGATTCAGCAAACACAACCAGAGAAGGAGGCCATTAGAGGACATTGGCAGCAGGCGATAGAGGATAGGATAGAGGTAGAGACCCAGAGAGATGCAGCGCATGGGCAGATGATAGAATTAGAGGAAGAGGTCCGTAAGAAGATGGTAAAGATCGATAGGCTTACCTATGTCTATCGTTCTTTCTTTGGCAGATTTTAGAGCAGGGTGCATTACTACACAGCTGAGGAGGGTCAGTCTAGGCACACTATCAGTAGGAGCTTGGTGAGGGCCATAGGGGATGAGGAGTACGATGACGCTGTTCGTCGAGGGATGCGTAGGCATTAATAGTAGTTTTTCTTATTTAGGTTGTATGTAAATAGATGCAGTAAAAACCCTACTTTTGTTTTGACAGAGGGTTAGTATGATGTAAATCCCAACTCTAAGTAGTTGTGGGATATGATTAAGGTTAGATCCCGTCTTTTATAGTATTTCAGGGATAATAGCATTTTTAGCAGTATGCTTATGATGTAAAAGTGCTATGCACTATGGTTTTAGCATATGAATATAAATGCAGATCTGTTTATATTTATATGTGTCGAGATGTTTAATTGTACTTTAGTTAAATTGCTTAAGCTGCAAAACGGAAGTAAAAAGATGAAATAACTTTAACGATTTAAATTTTCTCTATACAAAAAATGCCGCCACATAGAAGAAGTCAACCACAACTCCCACTACCACCGGAAGAGTCGGTTAATGTAAGAGGGGTACCGCCAAACTCGGTGCAAGATTTTGTGAAAATGCTAATGGGAGCATTCCACGGACGTAACGCGAATGCTGCTGGAGCACCAAACCCTGCCGCTCCACTAGCTAACTTCAATGATTTCAAACTAATAGGACCACCTGAATTCCGGGGCACAACAGAATTTATAGAAGCGCAAACCTGGATTGAGGAAATGGAAAAGGTCTTCGAGGTTGCACGAGTAGCAGAGGAGCAAATGACCTCATTTGTTACCTTTATGATGAAGGGGGAGACGAATTATTGGTGGAAGGCCAACAAGAATAGAGTAGGAAAGGGAACTATCGTGTGAACGCGATTTAAGGAAGTGTTCTTAAAAAACTACTTTCCAGAAAGCACGCAAGCCAGGATGGAAGTTCAATTCCTGGAACTCAAGCAAGGGAATATGTCCATATCTGACTACGCTGCCAATTTCAATGAATTGGCAAGGTTCATTCCACACCAGGTGGACACTGAAGCTAGACGCGTAAGAAGGTTTAAGCAGGGACTGAAGCCATGAGTTTACAGTAGAGTCGTTGTTCTTTAGATTACTAACTTCGCAACTTTAGTAGAGAAAACTATAATCGCAGAAGGGGAAATGAAGCTCTAAACAAGCACAATCAAGAATGAAATAAGAAAATAAGCGAATGAGAAAACAGAGAAGGTAGCAGTGGGGGTAGTAACTCGAATAAGTGCAAATGGAACAACAACAACAGCAATTCAGGGACACCCCAGGGAAGCGAATCGAAGAAAGTAAACAAATGTAGCCAGTGCGGGAAGAACCACATGAGGGAGTGTATGAAGGGAAAAAACGTCTGCTACAACTATGGGCAAGAAGTGCACATCGCTCCTAATTGTCCCACACCTAAAAAGAGAGGTTGTTTCTCATGCGGAGCTGCAAACCATCAGATCAAGGATTGTCCAAAAAGGAAGAATAGCGGGGGAAGTACTGTATATAAGGGAAACAACAACAAGCTTACCATTGGAGGCCTGGTGCAACAGAACAAACCAACAACACGGACTTTCAACATGGCAGTGCAAGATGCCGTGAAATCAAAAGACGTGGTGTCAGGTATTATTCCGATCAATGATATAAATGCATATGTATTGTTTGATTCGGGTGCTACCTGTTCATTTGTGTCTGATGATTTAGCTAGACGGTTAGAATTGCCTAGAGAAAAACTAGAAAATCCAATGAACATAGAAGTTGTTAATAAATAAGTGATTCCTGTAGAGTATATACATAGAAATTGCTGTGCTGAAATTAGGGTTCAGAAGTTGAATGTGAATCTAATTCCGATACGTTTGGGGAAGTTTGATGTTATTTTGGGTATGGATTGGTTGTTTACTTACGGAGCGGTAATTAATTGTCAAAAGAAGTGTATACACCTTAAGACACCAAACCAGTCTAAGGTCGTATTTTATGACAGCAAGTCGTCAAGATAATCCTCTTGTCTGACGATGATGTAGGCCAAGAAACTGTTGAAGAAAGGTTGTGTAGGGTATTTGGCTCGCGTAGTGGATACACAAATGGTAAATCCCGAGATAGAGCAAATATCAATAGTTAAGGAGTTTATGTATGTCTTTTTAGATGAACTGACAGGTTTACCGTCAGATAGGGAGATAGAATTTATGATCGATTTAGTATCGGGGACAACACCGATATCAAATGCACCATATAGAATGGCTCCGGTAGAAATGAAGTAGTTAATGATTCAGTTGCAAGAGTTGTTGGATAAGAAGTACATTCAACCTAATGTTTCTCCATGTGGAGCACCTGTGTTGTTTATAAAGAAGAATGATGGATCGATGAGACTTTGCATGGATTATAGGGAGTTGAACAAGGTGACGATTAAGGACAATTACCCGTTGCCACGAATTGACGAACTTTTTGATTAATTGAAAGGGGTGAAGTACTTTTTAAAGATTGAGTTAAGGACTGATTATCATCAGTTAAAAGTCAGGAAGGAGGATGTACCCAAGATAGTGTTCAGAACTAGATATGGCCATTATGAGTTTTTGGTGATGTCGTTTGGACTAACAAATGCGCCAGCCGCATTTATGGATATGATAAACATAATATTCAAGCAGTACTTGGATAAATTTATAGTTGTGTTCATTGACGATATTTTGATTTATTCCAAAACAGAGGAGGAGCATGCCGAACACCTAATATTGGTATTGGAGATATTACGGAATGACCAGTTGTATGCTAAATTTTCGAAGTATGAATTTTGGTTATAAAGAGTTCAATTTCTAGGTCACATTATCGATAAGGAAGGAGTTTAAGTAAATCCAACAAAGATGAAAGCGGTGATGAATTGAGAACAACCAAGGACGTCGACGGAGGTTAGGAGTTTCTTAGAGTTAGTGGGTTATTATCGGAGATTCATCAAAGGCTTTTTGAAGATAGCAACTGTAAGACCCCGAATTTTATGAAATACAAAATTTAATTTTTCTTCATATATATTTTTCCTGAAACAGTAGGTGGTTAAATTGATAAGGTTAAAAGTTAAGGATGTTATGTGCAAATTTTTTATGTAGTACAATATTCGTTTGGTCGGAGAATATTCGTTTTGTCGGGGAATATTCGATTCGTACGACGGTGCCGAAATAACAAAATAATGGTGGACCCCCACAACGACTTATTGTCGGATATAGAAAGCGACATACGTAACCTTTTTAAATAAATATAGTCAACGGTATTATCATCTTGAACTGTTAAAATACCCAGTGGTAAAGGAATAGTAACATACGGTATTACATAGTAGCACACGGTATTGCACAGTAGCACACGGTATTGCACAGTAGCACACGGTATTGCACAGTGTTTCATATTATTAAACTGATAAAGTGGTTATTGTACTATATTGACTTTATTGAACCAATAATTGTCACAGTAGCATATGCACAATAACTCACATTACTGAATCAATAATTGTCATTACACAGTAACGTGTTATTTTCCTATTTATTTTCAGCATTATTGTTATCTCTTTTATGATATTGATTAAACTGTTGTATTCTATTATTAGTTGATTTTTCTGTTAATCTAACTCGAAAAGCAAACTACACTGCGTTTACAACAATTAGCCATAGTAATAAATAATTGTGAATTATTGTTGAATAATTGAATTGATAAAGTTATTTGTTTTTATTATGATAAATTATATAAAGTTGTTTATTTTTATATATAAAGTTAATTGATTTATTTAAAGTTAGTTGTTTTATATATAAAGTAAATTGAATGGTATAGATTAAAAGATGATTTTTAAATAAATGGTTTAGATTAAGGAAATCTTAAAAGATGAAATGAGTGGTATGGATTAAACATTATCTTGAAATATACGGTTTGGATTAAATTAGGAAATCTTGGTGATGATAAGATTTTTTGCTATAAATAGAGGCGTTAACTTAAGGATTTTTCATAAAAACTTTCTTACTTATTCTTTCTTTCACTCTCCAAATGTTTCTTTGTATAAGTTCTCCTTGAGTGTGCTAAAATCATCTTGAGTATTTGTAAAGAGCTATAAGTGTACGAGTTCATATCTAGTCACGTGTTAAGGTAAGGGATACCATCTTTTTCATCTTCCATTATTCAAACTTACTATGGTAAGGGATTATCATTATTTGATTCTCGAAAATAATATCGTTTCTTTCTTACTCATAAGATATGCCATTTATTTCCATGTATTAAATTATAGGAATAACCTTACGGCGCGGATTACCGCCTGTTGGTGAATAACCTTTCGTATTTATTTCCATGTATTAAATTATGGGAATAACCTTACGGCGCGGATTACCGCCTGTTGGTGAATAACCTTTCGTATTCATTCCTTATTAAATTATGGGAATAACCTTACGGCGCGGATTACTGCCTGTTGGTGAATAACCTTTCGTATTCATTCCTTATTAAATTATGGGAATAACCTTACGGCGCGGATTACCGCTTGTTGGCGCGGACTACGCGGACTACCACATGTTTGGTGAATTACTCTTCGTATTCATTTCTTACTTGTCTCTTGTTGGTAAAGTTTCCTGAAATGAATACATATTCTTTAATAGTTTGCGCTTCATCTAATATCATTTCAACTGAACCTTCCTATTTTTCTAAATCTTTCTATTGAACCTTAACTGTTATTCTGAACTGTGGATCTTAAATATCATTCTTGAATTTTAGTCCACATCATGTTGGCAATTTGGACATTATTTGAATCTGCACAAAGAAAAATCATAAACTTTTGATATTTATTGATCATACTGTTTCTTCTAATTCATCATCTATATCACGGTTGTTATTCTAATCATCAAGAACCATGTTATTGTGAATATCTGTGGCCTGGGGCACAGTTGATAGGATAAATGCGATATAATTATTGTGTTTTTTAGGGCACGTGGTGAATATTCTCTTTGGCCTGGGGCAAAGATGAACTGTTGTTGGTATGATTATGACCAAAGGCTGAAAACTGGTATAATCATTACCGTTGGTGTTATATTTGAATATCTTTGGCTCGTAACGCAAAGATGAACTATTGACTGGCATGATTATGATCAGGAACTGGAAATTTACATTATCATGACCAGCGGTGTTCAAAATGATAAAAGTTGATGATGTTTTTCCTAAAAATAAAAGCGAGTGGACATTATAGTCTGCATTATTCTTCTAATAGATTGCTCATTCCGCTGCTATTATTGATACAAAGCTTATTGTCTATTATATTCAATTAAGAACTCATCTGTTGAAGGCTAATGATAATTTATTTGTCGTTATCTTAGTCATGATATTTCTTACTGGGCTATTTGAGCTCACCCTTTCTTTTGTTCCATTGTTTTTCAGAAAAAGAGAGAGTAGCCGGGTCTAGCAGGGGAATGGAGTGACGGTCCGAGTGATAGCTATTGTAGTCTTCACATGTTGTATATAGTGTGAAAATAATAGTGAAGACTTAGTTGTGTATTATTGAGTTTAGCATTTTTGTTCTATGTACTATTTGTATTAAAGATTATGTATTTTATGGCGTCTCAAATTGGGCTATGTAGGCCTAGATTTGGGGGCGTCACAGCAACGCCGTTAACCAATTTGACAAGGAAGACAGTGAAATATGTATGAGCGGAGAAGTGCGAGGAGAGTTTTCAGGAGCTAAAGAAAAGACTTAATGAAGCACCTGTATTGACTTTACCAAACGATATAGGAGGTTTTACGGTCTATAGTGATGCATCGCACAAGGAACTAGGCTGTGTGTTTATGCAAAACAGCAAGGTCGTTGCGTATGCGTCAAAACAATTAAAAGATTATGAGAAATGATACCCTACCCACGACTTGGAGCTGGTAGCGGTAGAGTTTGCCCTTAAGATTTGGAGGCATTACTTATATGAAAAGAAATGTGAGATATTCACAGACCATAAAAGTCTGAAGTATATCTTCATACAAAAGGAGTTGAATATGAGGCAGCAGAGATGACTGGAATTGATCAAAGACTACGATTGTGAAATTCTATATCATCCCGGCAAAGCCAACGTAGTAGTAGATGCTCTAAGTAGAAAGAGCAGAGAGATGTTGTTTGTATTGACAGACCAGAAAAAACTGGTAAATGAGATGGCTAGGATGGAATTGGAGATGAAAAATCTAAAGGAGTCAATAGAAGTGGAAGTAAACCCAAATTTGTTAGATAAGGTGAAAGAGGCTCAAGACAACGATGAAGAATGTGACAGAATAAGGAAGAGAATGACCGATTGGGAAGAGGTCAAGTACAAAGTGGATAACAAAGGATTGCTAAGGTTTAAGAATCGTGTTTGGGTACCGTTAGTGCCTGAATTACGAGAGAAGATTTTGCAAGAGGCTCACAGTACGAGATACTCGATACTTCCAGGAAGTACGAAAATGTATCAAGATCTTCGTTAGCATTTTTGGTGGCTGAATATGAAAAGGGAGGTTGCAGAATGTGTTAGCCGATGCCTAACTTGTCAGAGGGTAAAGGCCGAAATTAGAAACCAAGTGGATTACTTCAGCCGTTAGAGATTCTTGAGTGGAAATGAGAGCATATCACGATGAATTTTGTGGTAGGACTTCCAGCAACACAGAAGAGATACGACGCTATATGGGTAATTGTGGATCGACTAACAAAGTCGGCGCGCTTTTTGCCGATCAAGATTAAGTTCAGTTTGGATCAGTTGACTAAACTGTACATCAAAGAGATAGTTTCAAGACATGGGGTGCCGATATCGATTGTATCAGACAGAGATCTGCGTTTCACGTCAAAGTTTTGGAGGAGTCTTTAGGAAAGATTGGGGACACAGTTAAGAATGAGTACAACATATCATCCACAGACTGATGAGTAAAGCGAGAGAATAATTCAGACGTTGGAAGACATGCTCAGAGCTTGTGTGATGGATTTTAAAGGCAGTTGGGAAGACCATCTACCGTTAGTTGACTTCGCATATAATAATAGTTATCATACGAGCATAGGCATGCCGCCTTACGAAACTTTATATGGGAGAAAATGTAGAACACCTCTATGTTGGGATGAGGTAGGAGAACATCAACTGTTGGGACCAAAATTGGTTCAACAGACTGTATAAATTATTAGAGTAATAAGAGCTCGACTAATAGCAGCTCAAGACCGTCAGAAGAAATATGCAGATCTACATCGACAGAAGCGAGATTTCGAAGTAGAGAGTTTTGTGTTTATGAAGGTATTTCCCTGGAAAGGCAAGATCCGATTTGGAAAGAAAGGGAAGCTGAGTCTGAGGTTCATAGGACCGTTCGAAATATTGAAAAGAGTGGGTGAAGTGGCGTACGAGGTAGCTCTACCTCCTGAACTGGAGCATATTCACAATATGTTTCACGCGTCAGTGTTGCGACCATACAAGCCTGATTACAAGCATGTCATATCCTATGAGCCAATACAAGTTGAGAAAGATTTATCGTATGAAGAAATTCCTGTCCAAATATTAGATAGGAAAGAGCAAAAACTACGAAATAAGATTATACATTCTGTCAAAGTCCTTTGGAGGAACTACAACGCTGAGGAAGCTACGTGGGAACTTGAAGAAAAGATGAGGAATGACTATTCGAATATTTTGAGTAGCTTTAATTTATAATTTCGTGGACGGAATTCTTGTAAGGGGGGAGAATGTAATGACCATGAATTCTATTAGACATTGTAATTATATTTATTAAATAATTAGCAATGAATTAAAAAATTTTGCACTAATTAATTGTGCATTAAATAATTGAATAAATATACTTGTGTATGTATGTATTTATTTAAAGTAATAAAGCAAGGTGTATAATTAATTAAAGCAAGTCTAATTGAATTATGTTATAAGTGCAAATGAAGTATTAAACTAGGTCAAATTAATTAACCTAGTAGTCTATGTAATTAATTAAACGCTAGTCCATGTAATTAATTAAACTAGCCCAATGTTTGTTTTTAATTAAATGTAACATAGGTTATTTAATGTTAGCCCAATGTGATAATTAAATTGAGTACAACCAAATTAAATGAATGAGCTCAATATATTTAATTCCTAAGTCCAATGTGGAGCCCAATAAGAAGTCAAAATTGGTCAAACAATATATATATATATATATATATATATATATATATATATATATATATATATATATATAAGTGTATATAGATGTATATATGTATAATTAAAGCATTAAAATTAAAGCAAAATTGGATGATTAAATCTCATTTTGGCCAACAATCTAAGGGCCCCACAAGGGGTGGCTTGATTTTGCTTGGTTGCTTAATTCACACACAATTTCATAGTTGGCCAACAACTCTTGTAATGACCACAAATCTCATTAGACATTGTAATTATGATTATTAAATAATTAGCAATGAATTAAAATTTTTGTACTAATTAATTGTGCATTAGATAATTAAATTGATATATACTTGGGTATGTGTATATTTATTTAAAGCAATGAAGCAAGAGGTTATAATTAACTAAAACAAATCTAATTGGATTATATTTTAAATCCAAATGAGTTGTTAAACTAGGTCAATTAAATTTACCTAGTAGCCCAAGTAATTAAATTAAACATTAGTGTAAGACCCCGAATTTTATGACATATAAAATTTAATTTTTTCTTCATATATATTTTCATGAAACAGTAAGTGGTTAAATTCATAAAGTTAAAAGTTAAGGATGTTATGTGTAAATTATATTATGTCGGACAATATTCGTTTGGTCAGGGAATATTCGTTTTATCGGGGAATATTCGTACGACGGCATCGTACAAACCAATCATTGGTGGACCCCACAACGAATAATTGTCAGATATAGAAAATAACATAAAAAAATTTTAAATGGTCAATGGTACTATCACTTTTAATTGTTAAAATATCTGGTGGTAAAAGAATAGTAATATACGGTATTACAAGTAACATACGCTATTGCATAGTAGCACACGGTATTACACAGTAGCACACGGTATTGCACAGTGTTTCGTATTATTAACCTGATAATTATCACAGTAGCATATGCACAGTAATTCACATTATTGAATCAATAATTGTCATGAAACAGTAACGTATTCTTTCTTTTACATACTTTTTGCATTATTGTTGTCTCTATTATGCTGTTATTTAAACAGTTGTGTTTCATTAATTAATTGACTTGATATCTAACTCATAGAGCTAACTACACTGTATTTATAACAATTAGTCATAATAATGAATAAGTGTGAATTATTGTTAAATAATTGAATTGATAAAGTTATTTGTTTATAATATAAAGTTAGGTGATATAAAATGAATGGTATAGATTAAAGATAATATAGAATTTGAAATGAATTGTGTAGATTAAAAGATAATCTTTAAATGAATGGTTTAGATTAAGGAAATCTTAAAAGATGAAATGAATGGTATAGATTAAAGATAATATAGAATTTAAAATGGATAGTGTAGATTAAAAGATGATCTTTAAATGAATTGTTTAGATTAAAGAAATCTTAAAAGATGAAATGAATGGTATGGATTAAACATTATCTTGAAATGAACGGTTTGGATTAAATTAGAAAATCTTGGTTATGATAAGATTTTTGGCTATAAATAGAGGCCTTAACTTAAGGATTTTTCATAAACTTCCTTACTTGTTTTTTCTTTCACTCTCTAAATACTTCTTGTGTAAGTTCTCTCTAAGTGTGTGCTTAAGCCATCTTGAGTAATTGTGAAGATCTATAAGTGTACGTGTACTGTTCAAGTTAATCAACCTCATTTAAATCAATATTCAGTCACGTGTTAAGGTAAGGGATTATCATTATTTGATTCTCAAAAATAATATTGTTTCTTTCTTACTCATAAGATGTGCCATTTATTTCCATGTATTAATTTGTGGGAATAACCTTACGGCGCGGATTACTGCATGTTGGTGAATAACTTTTCGTATTTATTCTTTATTAATCTCTGAGAATAACCTTACTGCGCGGATTACCGTCTGTTTGGTGAATAACTCTTCGTATTCAATTTTTATTAAATTGTGGGAATAACCTTACGGCGCGAATTATCGCATGTTGGTGAATAACCTTTCGTATTCATTCCTTATTAATCTTTGAGAATAACCTGACTACGCGAATTACCGCATGTTTGGTGAATTACTCTTTGTATTCATTTCTTATTTGTCTCTTGTGGAAATAATTTGTTTACACGAATTATCACATGACACTTTTATTGCATATTCGTTTGTAATGCCATTTTCTTTCATTTTCGTAAGTGATATTATTTTCCTTTATACTTATAAGGGATACCATCTTTTTCATCTTCCATTATTCAAACTTACTATGGTAAGGGATATTAATTTCCTTCACCTTTTGTTAATCAAACCTGTTACGGTAAGGGATATTATTTTCTTTCATACACTTAAATCGAAACTTATTATGGAACTATTGCTTCTATAATTCCTGAAAATATTATATGTTCCATAATAGTTGCAATTCATCATTTCAATTGAACCATCCTATTTACGTGAACCTTTCTATTGAACTGTAACCGTTATTCTGAACTGTGGATCTTGAATATCATTTTTGAATTTCACTCCACATCATGTTGATAATTTGGACATTATTTGAACATGCACAAAGTAAACTTCTGATACTTATTGTTTATCCTATTTATTTTGTTCATCATTTATATCATTCTAACCATCCAAAATTAAGTTATTGTGAATATCTGTAGTCGGGGGCACAGATGAGATATAATTGTTGAACAGATGATAGGTTAAAGGCGATATAATAGGTTAAAGGATCTGTTCGGTGTCTTTTATGGCACGTGGTGAATGTTTTCTTTGGCCCGTAGTGCAAAGATGAACTGTTGTTTGGTATGATTATGACCAAAGGCTGAATCTGGTATAATCATGACCGTTGGTGTTATATTGAATGTCTTTGGCCCGTAGTGCAAAGATGAACTGTTGATCTGCATGATTATGACCAGGAACTGTGAATTTGTATTATCTTGACTAATGGTATTTCAGATGATAAAAGTTGATGATGTTTTTCCTAAAAAGAGAACCGAGTGGACATTATAGTCTGCATTGTTCTTCTAATGGATTGCTCATTCCGTTGCTATTATTGATCTGAACGTTGTTCAAGAATTTAACTGCAGTTTTTTATATAAACCTTGTAGTCTATTGTATTCTATCAATAACTCAACTGTTGAAGGCTAACGATAACTTATTTGTCATTATCTTAGTCATGATAATCTTTACTGGGCTATTTGAGCTCACCCTTTCTTTTGTTCCATTACTTTTCAACAGGAGATGAGAACGTAGCTGGGTCTAGCCGGGGAATGGAGTGAGAGTTCGAGGGATAGCTATCGTAGTCTTCACGTATTGTAAAATAGTGTGATAATAATAATGAAGACTTAGTTGTGTATTATTATACACTGTATTGTTGAACGTTGTTCTACCTTGTAATAATTTTGTTGTAGTCTTTTGACAACTCAAGTTTGGGCTGTGTGGACCCAGATTTGGGAGTATCACAATTAGCCCATGTAATTAATTAAACAACCCCAATGCTTATTTTAATTAAAGGTAGCATAGTTATTTAAATGCTAGCCCAATGTGTTAATCAAATTGAGCCCAAAACAATTAAATGGATGAGCCCAATATATTTAATCCTAGAGTCCAATGTGGAGCCCAATAGGAAGTCAAAATTGGTCAACAATTGAACACATGTATATATATAGTTGTTAAGTACTTTTAATGATCTGTTTACTGTTTCTCTTCCTTTTCATACATATCCTACTAATCTATCTTTGTTTCATCCTTCATAAAACACCGACTTTACTGTTAGACCGCCTAGATAATTGACAGTTTGCTGTTGTAAGTCTCCACGGTGGGAGCAGTGTTTGGCGTCAGGTCATTTCCATATGGCATGAGTCTGCTTAGGTAGGTGTCGGTCTGGGTTTATGTTTTTTCAGAAACAAGAGACTTTTAGGTTATCCCTGTGATTTGGTTAGGGTTCCAGTTTCATTTCATTAGTAAGATCTTCTTCTACCTTGTCTTTTGTTTATCACCCTTTTGCAGAAAGTGTCTTAATGCCTTGAGAACAGTATTCAAAATATGAGTAGACTGTTTAGATCCAACTCTTCAGCTAGCCATAGGTCAAGCCTTTAATCTATTCCTGATTTTATCAACCAGGAAGAACACATTTATGATAATTTGAGTCAAGACCTTGGAAATTGGAACATACCTAATGTTTCACCCAAAGAAATTTACAAGTCAACTTTTTCGGATAATTTCAAGTCTGATTATAATGTTAAAACTGTTGAAAATGTTTATGCTATTAATAAAGAACATGAAAATTGCTCTTTATTAACTAATGAAGTTATTAAAAAACATAGACTTAAAGGATATAATTTTATTCATATAGGTCTAATTCAAGTTGCAGTTAAACCCCTAAGCATTAAAGGTATTAATTCTAGCATACTTTTATGTTTGCGTGATGCTAGATATTTAAATTATGTTCCCAGCATCTTAGGTATCATGGAATCTAGTTTGCATAATGGACCTGTCCATTTTAACTGCTTTCCAGATTTTACATTAAGTCTAAGTGACCCACATTTGTTAAAAGCATTAACTTTAAATATCAAAACAGCTGGAGAAATCACCCAAATGATTGAGGGATCCCAGGCCCTTGCTTTGATATTTAGAATTTATTATAAAACTATGAAAACTAATTTAAATGTAAAAGCTTTAAGTAAAAGTCCTAAAGATAAAACTATTCTTATTCAGAGTAGCACGAGTGATGCTAATATCCAAGTTCCAAAGACTATTCTTTGGAGAGATATAAATCTCCCGAGGCAATGGATATTAGAAAATGAAATGCCCCAGAGACCAGTTAATAATAACATAATGAATTTAGAAAATATTAAACAATACTTAGATGGTACTGTTCGGATAAGTTTTGATGATTCAAGACTTGGACGATCCTTAGTCATTGAAGATATTAATAGTACTATAACACCTTCTGTCAGTAATACTATAGCATCTTCTAGAAAAGATCTAGAGTTATTAAGTAAAAATACACTTCAAAATATTAAGCTAAAAGGAATTATCAATGAAGGACAGACTAGTCAGCCCTGTTATAATAATGAGACTATAAGTCAGGACGGAGATAATGAACAACAATTATCACCTACACAGTCTGATTTTGAAGCTATTAACCATCAACTTAGAGTTTTAAGTAAAGAATTCAAACCTAAATGGGAAAGACTAAGTAATGATTTTAATTCAAAAGAAAATAAAAATAAAAGACATCAATTTCGAGAAAACCATAATGAAATTGCTAGAGAAAAGGTAATTAAAAAATGGAAAAAATTTGTGCTTAAAGAAAAGATAAATATTACATTTTATTCATGGTATGAAAGATATTATGGAAAATGTAATGTTATAACTAAAAAACAGTGGGTTAAGGAAGATAAAACTAAAGTTTCCTCTAGTCATCCTCCTTTGGAAACAATAATAATAAAAGTTCAAAACACTTCTGTCACTGCTAGTCCTTTCAAGATTGCTGAAGGAACTAATATTAATGAAAAGAAGATTATTGAACAAAATAATTTCACTAACCAATATTTAGCAACTCTAGGAAAACAGTTAGATAAAATTGAAGAAAAATTTGAAGATAAAATTATTAGTCAAGATGATAAAATAGAAAAACCCTTGTTAAACTTACCCCAAAATAGGCAAGGTCTAGGATTACCTAGTTCTGATAAACAATTAATAAAAACCTTGGATAAGTTATTTAAAAATCTAGAAACTACTGCTGAGTCTAGTGGATCAAAGTCTTTAGCCGTCATTGAAAAATATGATAGCCAAAGAGAAGATTCTAGTAATAGTGAGTCTACCACCACAGATAATTCAACTATTGAAGAAATTGAAAATCAATTTAGGAAATTAACTTTTAAAAACCCAACTGTTACCAGTCAGACAAAAAATTGGTATTCTAAACCAACCCCTCCAGACTTACAGTTTGAAGAAAGGAATTTAGATAATCAATTCTCTGTTTCTGCTAATAAGATTTATGAATGGAACATAGATGGTCTTTGTAATGTCCTAGAATTTCCACATCTTTATTAATTAAATTATTAATTTAATTTTCAACGAGTTAGTTTTATGAGATTATTTAAATCTTTTTATGTGATTAATTAATTATGTGATTAAATAATTATGTAATTAATTACTAAAATTAATTAAAGGGGGTCACTAATATGTTATTAAATTAGTGAACAAACCCTAAAGTTTTAATATCAAAATAATTGATAAGTTTCCTATTAATTAAATATTCAATTAAATTGAATATAATGAGTGAATTAAATATAATAAATTAATTAATATGATTATTAATTAATGTAAATAATGTGAAATGTTAATAATAATATTTATTAGTCCATTTGGTAATTTAATACTTATGGGTTAAAATATTTAATTATTTATTCAATCTAATTATTTATTTAACATGGATTGAATAATTAATGTGTAAATTATTAAATTAGCCCAACATGGGTCAATTAGTAGCCCAAGTGGGGAATAATAAAATTTGACAATTTAGTAGCCCAAACAATTTAATAGAAGCCCAATTGGTATTTTAAATTAAAGCCCAATGATTGGCCCACTTGGAAAAATAATTAAATAACTTATTAATTAATTAAAATAAGAAAAGTGAATTGATTTTTTGGGACTTTTGAAGTCCATCAGCCGAATGGGGTGAGGAGGAGAGAGAATGTATTGTTATTATTTTTATTATTAGTATTATTATTTGATTTTCATTTATTTAATTAAAAGAGTTGCTTGTTTTCTTTTTGTAGTACATGCACCATGCTTCTTTTCACCTAATGTGGTTAACTTGTGTAAGTATCCAATGGGTGCATGATGGGCTAAAATTATTAGATATAATTTATGTATCTAGTAATATTTCAAGTATACTTGAAATGTGAGATATACTTCATTTTATTTTTCAAGCAAAAGAGAGCTAGAGAGAGTTGAGAGAAAACTTTAAGTGAGAGCATAATATTTGAGAGATCAAGTAAGAAGAAGAAATCCTAAGTTAGTTCATGCCATCCTCCTTCACAACATATTTTGGAAAGAAGAGGAGAATAGCTATCAAAACAAGGTAGTTATTTTTAAACCCTAATCTTGCTTTTCTTTCAAGTTATAGTATAAATATTAGTGTAATAATTTCTATGGTTAGTATCATGCTATGTATGTTTATATAGTTGATCATGGGTTTAACTTATGTGTTATGAGTTTTATTGAATGAAAAACATGTATTTGGTTGTGTGAAAATAAATCTCAATATAATGATTAACTATAATTTTTGATAATATTTAGATTTGATGTTCTAATATTATAGAACATTAAATCATGAGAAAAACAAAGTTTGAATCACTCAAAATGGAGTTTTATACAAAAAGTTATGATTTATGGTAGTTTATGTGATGTAAAAATTTTTATAAAAAAATATTGATATTAAATCATGAAAAATTAATTTTTCATGTTATAAATTAATATAAGGTGATTGGTATTTTTTTTGGATTTTTATTGTAAAGTTAAAGATTTATTAAAGGTATAATTTTTGTTAAAAATGCACTGTTCACATTCTGCTAGAAGGAGAGAAAAAAAGAACAGTCCGCGCAATGCGCGCGAGGCGTTAGGCCGGCAAAACGCGGAGCCAAACGACGTCGTTTGGCGTCTGTGAAGAATTCACTCCGCGCAATGCGCGGAAGCCGTTTACGGCTTCTCAAAACGGCACCGTTTTGGGCCGTTGTTACTGAAGGCGCGCGCAATGCGCGAGCGCCGGTTTTCTGCGAAATTACCAGTTTGCCCCTCCGTGTTTTTTTTCGGCAGAATTACCATTCTGCCCTCGGTTCAGTTTTCGAATTATTTACGAAATTGCCATCGGTCCGATTTTTCAACTTAATTACGAAAATGCCATTCGGGTTAATTTTAATTAATTTAAATATTTAAAAATTAATTTAAAATTATAACAAAAATAATAATAATACAAAAATAATATTGGGGAGGATATTTTTCATAAAGTTTAATATTTAAATATTTTAAATATTAATCTAGTTAGCTAAACCATGGTTAGGTTAAATAAATTTATTATTTATTTATTATTTTAAATGTTAATAATAAATAAAGATGATAAATTAGCAATTATTATTTAATGCCTATTAAATAATATTTAAAGAGAGATAAAATTTATAAATTAATTATTTATTATTTAAATATTATTAAATAATAAATAAAGATAATTAAGTAATTAATTATTATTTAATTAACATTAAATAATGATTAATGGAAATTAAGTTATTAGAGTAATAATTTATTATTTAATTTAAATAATAAATAAGAAGGATTTGATTATTATTTAACCTTAAATAATAATTAAAATTAATTAAATAATTAATTATTATTTAATGGACATTAAATAATAATTAAAGAGGATTAAGATTAGTAAACTATTATTTAATTTCCTTAATTAAATAATAAGTGAGGTTAATTACTTGGTTAATTATTGGTTGATTAACATTAAATTAAAGAAGGTTAAAATTAAGTTAATAATTATTTATTATTTAATAATAAGTAGGTACAATTAGTTATTATTTATAATAACTAGAGTTAATTAATTAATTTCTATTTAATCAATATTAAATAGTAATTAAAAAGAGATTGAGTTAATAAAATAAATTGAATTTAATTAAACAATTATAATAAGTTGTTTAAAGGTTTAATAAGTGTCCAACACTTAAGAAAAATATTTTCTAACTTATTAAATTATTAACCTAAAATGATTGAGTGTCTATAAGGTTAATAATATTGTTTTGACTAATGTAAATTATGTGTTAGTACTTATGTGTGGTAAATAAGTTCGTTATTAAGCGTATAGTTATGCAAATACGCCGTACTAATTATTAGACCGACTTTATTAATGTTAGGTCTTTCAAAGCAAGTTAGTTAAAGCTAGACAATTATTGTAGCTGAGCAAACAGGCAAGTTCTCTAACCCTACTCAATTATTATCGTTGAACAAGTTTCCATACTTGTATTTATTGTTAAAGCTTGCAGTGGTTTAATTATTTAAAATTATTCCACATCCATATTGTTTATACAATCGCACTTAGTGCATTTGAAGCTTATTAGTTCTTGATTCATGAACTGTATTAAAAATGTCTTAAGCTAATAATTCAGCTAGACATTACGTTTCTAAATTCAATAACTTGAATACTTTTAAAAGCTTATCCAAACCATTGTTGGGTGCAGATTTCTTATATTAAGTCTGAGAATTGAACAACCCTAAATTAGGGGATTTTGTGTCGGGAATCCGACTTTGGGCGCCAGTGACTAAATGTAATGCATATACAGCGGGTTGAATAGGCTGATCCCCTTGAAAACCAAACAACTCAAAGGGTCAGAGGAAACTCTATTATACCCTAGTTAGTTCAGGGTCCTTAGTGACCACTCAGCATTTTAAGATTCAAATATTCTGTTTATTAAAATTTGAATCCTGTTTCATTCACAACTGTTATATCTATTGTTGAATCATTGATGATATTTCTCATTCATTCATGATATATTAAATCTATATGATTGTTCTAAACTTGCTGAGCAAACTAGTTGCTCATTCTTGCTATATCATGAACCATTTTTCAGATAATCCTGATTGCTCAAAGAAGGATAAGGGAAAAGAAAAGGCCAGAGCTTAAGTTAGTTTATGCATGCTAATTAGATGTTTAAATTTGTGTTTACTGTTGTTAAACCTTTTGTAATTCCTTATGATAGGAACTGTTTATGTTAAGGTTAATAGACCCTGGTATTGTAACCTTTTTGTAAGGAAACCAATATGTATTATTCCGCGATATTTAAATGCAATGTATGTATTTAATTGTTAGTAATGTGTTGAATAGTGAGGACCAAACTCGAGGTTATGGAACCCGGATTTGGGGTCGTCACAGTCTTAGTGAACAAGAATTATTAAATAAATTAAATCACATGTCCATGGTAGCCAATAGTTATTTAACCAACTATACTGCTCTAACCCAGCCAGATATTGTTGAATTACTTGCTAGTGGTTTTACAGGAATACTTAGGTCTTGGTGGGAAAAACACCTAACTGAAGACTCTAGGAATAATATTATTCATGCTGTTCAAACTGATCAAGAAGGTAACCCTATATTTAATGAAGACATAGGTTTTGCCCCTTCTGATGGAGTCAACACATTAATTTACACCATAATTAAACATTTTATTGGAACACCTAGTAACATAACTGATAGAATTCATGACCAGTTAAGTAATTTATCTTGCCCAACCTTAAGTGATTTTAGATGGTACAAAGACGTGTTTACCTCTAGAGTTATGATGCATGATGATAGTAACAAACCTTTTTGGAAAGAAAAATTTGTTAATGGATTACCTAATTTATTTGCCCATAAAATTCGTGAAGAATTAAGTAAAAATTTAGGTTTCATAGATTATGATAATTTAACCTATGGTGATATAATTAGTCAAATACAAAAAACAGGACTTAAAATGTGTATTGATTTTAAAATTAGTAAACAAGCCAATAAAGATAAAACCAAAGCTAAATATGAGTTAGGCTCTTTCTGTGAACAATATGGTCTGCCCCCTATTGCTCCTTCTAGAAAGAAAAGTCACCATAAAAAAGATAAATTTAGAAAACATAGATACAATAACAAAGAAAATTATTATAAAAAATCTCCCAAAAATACAAGTTATAAAAAACCCTATAAAAAGAAAAAATATAAAAAATTTGATAAAAGTAAAGTCATTTATCATAATTGTGGTAAATCAGGTCATTATAAAAATGAATGCAAAGTAAAAGAAAAACTAAAACAATTAAAAATATCCGAAGAAGATAGTAATCAGATAATTGAGTTAATGAGAATAGAAAATAGTTCTAGTAATGATGAACAAGAAGAATATTATTCTCACTCTTCCAGTGAAACTAATAATTCAACTTCTGGTAATGAAAGTCCTAAAATAACTTTAGGATGTACTGATACTTGTTGTAATAAATCCTTAAATGTTTTAAGTAAACAAGAGGAAGAACAAGGCTTATTAATTGATCTAATTAGTAAAATTTCTGATCCCCAGTTAAAAATTCAATATACTAAACAATTAAAAGATTTTTTTAACAAAGAAACTCCGACTAATAAAATGAATAAGCTAAAAGAAAAACCTGTTTTCAGCCTTAATAAGACTTTAGAAAGATTTAAAAGTCCAGTAAAAGAAATAACTTTACCTGAATTAAACCAAGAAGTTAATAATTTAAAACGAGAAATTTCTAAATTAAAGTCAGAAATCCCTGAGTTAAGAAATGAAATTAATAAACTTAAAGAAAATGATACATTGTTAGTTAATAACTCCTCTGATAGTGAAGATAATGAAGAAGCTGAAACTTCTAAAGTTAATGACCCAGATAGTGATAATGAAACTCTTAATCAACAAGGATTATCTTTAAGTATATTAAAATCTCTTACCATCCAAAAATGGTACATTAAAGTCACTATAATTATTAACAAAACATTCACTTTAGAAATCTCAGCCTTAGTTGATACTGGTGCTGACTTGAATTGCATTCAAGAAGGTCTTATCCCAACTAGGTATTATGTAAAAACTGCTGAAAGAATGACATCTGCTAATGGAAGTAAAATGGATATAAATTACAAATTACCTAAAGCTCATATCTGTCAAAATAATGTTTGTTTTGAAACATCTTTTGTGTTAATACGAAACATGACGGATAAGATTATTTTAGGATTACCATTTATATATTTATTATACCCTTTTACTACCAATACAGATGGTTTGACTACTAAGCATTTAGGTCAAGAAGTAACGTTTTCATTTATTAATAAACCTAAAAACAAAGATTTAAGGATAATTCAAGATGAGTCAATTTCTAAAAGTTTGAATATCTTAAATAATAAGACAAATCATTTAAAATACCTAAAAGATGAAATTAAGTATAAGAAAGTTGAAGAACGTTTAAAAAATAATAAGTTACAATAACAAATAAAATGTTTTACAAAAGTTTTAACTGATTCTGTTTGTTCTGATCTTCCCCATGCTTTCTGGCACAGGAAGAAACATATTGTCAGGCTACCTTATGCTAAGGAATTTAAAGAACATTTAATTCCTACTAAGGCTAGACCTATTCAAATGAACCATGACCAAATGGAACATTGTAAAAAAGAAATTAATGATTTATTAAAAAAAGGATTAATTAGAAAGAGTAAATCTCCTTGGTCATGTCCTGCTTTCTATGTTAATAAGAATTCTGAAATAGAAAGAGGAGTCCCCAGGTTAGTCATAAATTATAAACCTCTTAATAAAGTTCTTGAATGGATTCGGTATCTATCACCTAATAAAAAGGATTTGATTAAAAGACTAAGTCAGGCTGTCGTTTTTAGTAAATTTGACCTTAAGAGCGGATTCTGGCAAATCCAAATTAATGAGAAAGATCGGTACAAAACCGCTTTCAATACTCCTTTTGGTCATTATGAATGAAATGTCATGCCTTTCGGTCTGAAGAATGCCCCTAGTGAATTCCAGAATATTATGAATGATATTCTAAACCCTTTCAGCCATTTTGCTATTGTCTACATTGATGATGTTCTTATCTTTTCCAACTCTATTGAAGAACATTGGAAACATTTAAATTCATTTTTTCATACAGTCAAAACTAATGGCCTCGTCATATCTTCTACCAAATTCAGCCTGTTCCAAACAAAGATTAAATTCCTTGGTTATCATATTCAATATGGAACTATTCAGCCTGTTATTCGTGCTATTCAATTTGCTAATAAATTTCCTGATAAAATCCTTGATAAAACCCAGTTACAAAGATTTTTAGGGTCTCTCAATTATATTGGTGAATTCTATAAAGATCTACGCAAGCAATGTAAACCCCTATTCGAAAGATTGCAGTCAAATCCTTCCCCTTGGACTAATATTCATACTTCCATAGTTCGAGATATTAAAAAATATGTCAAAAATTTACCCTGTCTTGGCATAGCTAATCACACTGCATTTAAAATTGTTGAAACCGATGCCTCAGATATTGGTTTCGGCAGTATTCTGAAACAAAAGCTAACCCCTACTTCTCCTGAGCAGATTGTTTGCTTTTATTCTCATGCTTGGGATCTTACTCAGAGTAATTATTCTACCATTAAAAAGGAGATTTTATCTCTAGTCTCATGCATTAATAAATTTCAGAGTGATTTATTAAATCAAAAGTTTTTAGTAAGATTAGATTGTAAATCGGCTAAATATGTTTTAGAAAAGGATGTTGAAAACATTGCCTCTAAACAGATTTTTGCAAGGTGGCAATCTATTTTAAGTATCTTTGAATTTGATATTGAATACATTAAAGGTAGTGAGAATTCAATTCCAGATTTTCTTACTAGAGAATTTCTGCAGTCAGGAATCTCAAAACAAAATCAATGAGTGTAAGAGGTGGATCGTCTTCCAGCCGAGCCGGCAGAGGCAAGGCACAGGTAACTTCTTCTACTCCGACTACTCCAGTTACTGGAACTCTTGTTCCTCACCCCAGTTATCCCCCCAGGTCACCTTCTACTAATTTTCAGGTTTTAGGTCAAATACCTAAACCATACAGTTCAGCCCTAGCCAGTCAACCTAAGCCTTTCGATCCCTTTGAAAGTAAAACCCAGTCATCAGATCCAGCTCTGCCTAGATCTGAATATACTCCTAGTCATGAAAGTAACCAGTTCTATGTTGAACATACAATGACCTCAAAAAATGACCCCATTAAACTTGCTGTCCAGTTTTATCCCCCTGGTTGGCACTTCGTGCCCAATGCTCCATACAAGTCATTAACTTTTTACAAAGATCTTCTTATTCAAACAGAGTCCATAACCATTAAACCCATTTACGACAGGAATGATAGTACCAAAATCATCTTTCATTCCTTATATATTAAACAGATTATTTCAAATTGGGGAAACCATCCCTCTGATTTGAGACCTCTTACTGATTCTAGTAACCCTTTACTTTGTAAAGATGATGCATATTTTAGTTACTATGACTATATGGAAGCTTGGCACAAAATCTTCTTGTACCAGAACCAATCCTTCAGTCACTCGTGGTTCATCCAGTTTGACCACAAATTTAAAAGTCAAATTCCCCTCTGGTTCACCATTTGGTGGTCTAGATATGGTCCTTTGAGTTCTATTCTTCCTGAACTCCTCCTCACCCAAGTAAACCACTTCAGTAATAAAGTTCTATTTAACTCTAAATTTGAATGTATCCCAGTACTGCTCCGATTCGTCAGTAAATATAAGATCCCTTGGATTCTTAAATGGCAGTATAACTTTCCTTCTTCTAGTCAGATCCCTGTAGTAACCAGAATTTTCTTTGTTAAATGGTGGGACAAGTTTGATGTCAACAGGATTGTCAAACAAGTTCAAACTGAATTTCCATTAACTCCAGTTAAACCAGTTCTGGCCTCTACTTCTGGAACTACAAAAATTAAACAGGAAAAGTCAAGCCCAACAGGCTCTATTGATCTCTCAATTATCAATAGTTGTTCTGTTGCAGATATCAAGTTATTATCCGATGCTATTAACCAAAGAGTTTCTTCACTCCGCAAAGAAGTTGATGAAGAAGACTCTTCTGCTTCCGTCTCCTCTCATGAGTCAGCAGCATCCAGTAAAGATCCTTATGGAAGCATCTCCCTCCAAGATGCTCAGGACCCATTTGCCTGATCTGTCTCCGACATGTCTGCTCCTTTAGTCAAAGTTCAGCGTCTACTTTGCCAAAAGCATCTACCTTTTGGCATCTCGAGGCTATCATCAGTAATAAATAGTAAAAGGTGTCTGAAAAGTAAAACGTGTCTGTAATAGTGAAAAGTGTCTGTAATAGTAATTTCATTTGAATTTCATTGTATGTTTTCTCTATTTAAGAGAATCAGAGCCTCAGTGTTCAGGCACTGGCTTTTCTGTAAGTTCTAATTCTCTCTCTATCTTTTGTACTCTCTATTGTAATTCGATTAAAGTTTTATAAATCAAGTAAATTTTAGTAATCTGTTCTTTATTTAAATTTTAGTAATCTGTCCCTTATTTATCACTGTTAGTACCACCTACATGGTTGGTTTACCACCTACATGGTTGGTTTAAGTTTTATTTTCAGCATTTTTATACAACTATGAGGTCCCCTTCCCAGTAATCCCCTTGCATCATTCATATCAGTATCAGTATTAAGTTGTTAAAAATCCTTACGCCTTTTTACTATGAACTGTGAGTAGTTCACCCTCTGTTCTCTGGGCTTGTGGCCTTTCTGCAGTGGATATATATATATATATATATATATATATATATATATATATATATATATATACATACATGTATATATGCATAATAAAAGCATGAAAAATAAATGAAAATTACCTATAAAAAAAGGCCATATTGGCCGGCCATTGTGGGGCCCTTTGGGGGAGACTTGTTTTTCTTGGTTGCTTCTAAAATACTCCATGTCATAGTAGCTCACCAAACCTAATCATTCAACTAGTCAATCACATTGTTCATCAATCCAATAATAATCAAAATTTAGCTACTAAATTGACTATGTTGGTGAATTAGGAAGGTTAATGAGAGATTAGTATAGTGCTATATATAGAGTACTCCACACACTTGTATATGTTTGTTAGTTCATTTGCTAGAGTTCTAGAGAGAAAAATAGAGAGTATTTCTTAGAGAGAAAGAAAGAAACAATTGTGAGCTTAAGGAAATAGCTAGAGGTTGAGCTTGATGGATGACACAAAGCTTCACCACATACTTTGGTAGGGGAAGAAGAAGAGCATCCAAGACCACAAGGTTTAAAAGTGCTTTAAACTTCCTATATTTCATTTTTGTAGTCTAGACAACTTTTGAATGGTTAAAATCCATTTTTAACTGATTAAAACTTGTTTTGATGGTCTGAAAGTATTTAACTATGTAATATATGTATATTCATAGTTTTATGTGTTTATATCATGATTTGGTATGTGTATTTTGCTTAAAAATGGTAGAAATGTTCATAACAAACTTTACCGATAAAACCCTAACGAAACAAGTAATGTTTAATGTTGCAGTTTGAAATGTACAAGTTGGAAAATAAATTTTTATGGATAGAAATTTACATACATTAGTTTTAAAGAAAACCCAACTTGAAGCTTTCAAAAATATGGAAAAATAAAGAAGTTATGGATTTTACCGCAAAGTAGGTCGTTTTGAAACCCTAAGTGGTTCGATCCTTAATTTTGTGTCAAAACGATTTCAAAAAAGTGATCGAATCATGAAATGTTGTTAAACAAGAAGTTAAGAAGACAACAACACCAATTTGGTGTCATTTGGATGCGTAGAGTTTATCTTATTCAAGTTTGAACCAATTGAACCAATGATTTATTAAACTAGTTTTCATTCTGTCATTGTAAGCGATTTTACGGATACTTCCATTTGGAATTTGGATTTGTGATCTTAAGAGAAATTGTAGATCATGAAATTCTAATGAATTTAGACTCAAGATTCACCTCAAAATATTTCCGTATCACAAAGTTATGACCAAATTAGTAAGAGAGATTCCGGCAGCCAAAATGATCGGCGTTTAAACGCCCAAAATACGCCCGACCCTTTTTAGCTTCTGTCTATGGGCGTAGATACGCCCCAGAAAGGCCTTGGGGGCGGCATCTTTACGCCCATGCTTGTCAAAAATTAATTTTTTTTAGTCCAGACTTGTTCGGAACTAAAAGTTTCGTTTGTCAAACATTAGAAAACTTAACAAAAGGAAAGTTCACTATTGATATAAAGATAATCTATTGTAAGAGAGTTATTAGTAATTAATTTGTAGCTAAGTGTCTAAAATAAAGACTAAAGTTAACACAATTAAAAAGTGAACATCTGATATTGTTTCAGGAATATTAAAATATTATTAAATGGTTAATAATATTAGTAAGAGATTAAAATATTACTAAATGGGTAATAATATTAATAAGAGAATAAAATATTATTAAATGATTAATAATATTAGATAATAAATAAAATATTATTAAATGATTAATAATATTAATAAAGTAATAAAATATTATTAAATAATTAATAATATTAGATAATGATTAAAATATTATTAAATAATTAATAATATTAATCAGGGAATAAAATTTTATTAAATGATTAATAATATTAGATAATGAATAGAATATTATTAAATGATTAAAAATATTAGAAGGTTAATAAATTATTATTAAATTATTAATAATATTATATAAGAGTTTGAACTATATTAAATAATTAATATAGGTTTTATGTGATTGAAATATTATCAAGTGATGATAATATTTCCTGAGTGTTTATATACCTTTAACTACATGATTATTTGGTTAAGTGTTAGATGTGTAAGAAGTATAGAGGTTATCATATGAATGCATATATGATACTAATTTAAAGATCAACTTGATTAATTGTTAGGTCTACTCAAAGAGAAATAAAATGAATTGGTTAGCAGTAGACTACGCACTAGGCAGGTTTTCCTTAACCCTAACTTGTATTTATTGTTGCAAGTTTTCTTCAACCTTATTTACATTGAGCAATTAAATTATTGTTGAGCAAGTATCTATAATCGTAATTATTTGACAGAGCTTTTAAGTGGGTTAATTATCTAAAATTATTCCACATCATTGCTGATATTGTATTCGCACATAGTGCTATTGCAAATGTTTTAGTTCATTAATTCAAGAACTGTTTAAAAATGTCTAAACTAATTGTTTCGGCTAGACAATGCATGTTTAAATTCATCAAATTGAATATTTTAAAAGTTTATCCAAACCATTGGTTGGTGTGGATCCTTATAGTAAAACTGAGAATGAAAAACCCTAAATAGGGGGATTTTTTGTTCTTATGAATCTTTGAGGCTAATTTTTGGTTGATTACGTTGATTCGTGCTCGAGTTGTGTAGGTTAACATGTGTCTAGTTTGCATGCATTTTCCGGTTATTTCTTTTGTTTTGCTTGGGCCAAGCAATTGCTTAAGTTTGGGGGTATTTGATGAGTGAGATTTATACCTACGAATCGGGTACTTTTGGACTTGGTATGTTGATATTTCTAAGTATTTTTAGTGCATTTTATCTTGTTTTTATGTTGTTTTGTAGGTAAGTGCAAAGGAGGGATAAAATTGAAATTTCTGAAGAAGCAGTGGCATTTTGGTAAATAACTCGAAGTTGAGCGCCGGGGCTTTCAAATGAGAGCCGGGGCTTCCAAAGCAGTAGGTGCGTCGGCGCACAGTTTTGCAGCTAGACGAATTTGGTTGGTTTTTAATTGGGCTTAGACGAAATTAAACCTAATTTTGGGTAGGAGAATATAAGAAAACGTGAGGAGGCTGGAGAGGGGTATTATTCAACATAGAAAGAAGATCACAATTGGAGACTTGGAAGATCAAGGAACCACTCAAGGAGATCAAGACGGAGGATTGGGGAGACAAGAATTCCTGTTTAGAGTGTTTCTTTTCTCTTCCTTTTCTCAGTTTTGTAATCTAAGATGATGAGTTTGATATTCTTAGTTTTTAATTTCATTATGAACTAATTTATCCATTAAGGCTACAATTGAACCTTTTACTAGTATGAATTAAATATCTATTACGCTTCAATTATTGATTCATTCAGAGTTATCTATCATGTTTTGTGTGTGATTGATAATTGTTTGGCCAACAATTAGTGGAATAACCTAGACGCATTTGGATGATGAAATCTAGGGTTAGATTCTAATGTGATAGCATGTATTCTTGGTTATTTGGGGAATTGAATAACTAGGGTTGTGTATGGAATAGGAATATATTCATATGCTGCATATGATCTGTTGGGAATTGGATTTTAATGTGTTTATTTCTCTTGTTTTGCATAGGAATATAGCAAGATAATTGAGGTGAATATTCTTATGTGATCATTGGAAAAGATCTAATAATTATTCATGAATTCCTGGTCAATAACTTTAATGGATTTTATAATTGAAAATATAGAGGATTGGTTCATATGAGGTAATTGGGGATATTGTAGTCTTAAGTTTTAAACATCTGATATTCAGTTTCGAATTAAATTTTAATCTTAGTTTAAGTTAATTTCCATTATAATCTGCATTGGTGATTGTTTAAATATAATCAAGTTGATATGAATTTCGTTTTGAGTAATTACAAGGCATAGATCTCTGTGGGTTCGACACTCAATTTACTTCTATATTACTTGTTGACCGTGTGCACTTGCGCGTTATTATCGTATTACAAAATGATCAACAAGTTTTTGGCGCCGTTGCCGGGGATTTGTGTTTAGTAATTATTTCAATAAGTAGTTACAATCAATTTGGTTTTAATTTAAACGTTTTTAATTTACGGTTTTCTTGTGCTTTTGTAGGCTGTCATCCGTTCAAGTCGGCAGTTGCAAATCATCGATCTTAGACTCAAACGTGCACCAAGTGTTGGCTTGCCTATCTTGGTTACATAAATTACGTAGTCACCAAAGCCACAAATTCCGCTAACGTACTTAAAACTACGTTTTCCTGGAATTAAAGCTAGGTACTCCTAATTCGTGCATGCACACGAGATCTAAAGGTCAGGAACTAGTGCCATACGAGGACGAGATCGAAAGGAAGTTCCGTAACTTGAGATTTCATTGTGAGGAAGTACCAGATCCGGAGAAGATGGCAGACGACGAACAAAAAGCATTAAGGGATTACGCAATGCCTCTAGTAACCGAAATTTAGTCGAGTATTCGGAGGCCAGCCATACAAGCAACAACATTTGAGGTCAAGCCGGGAACTTTACAAATGATACAGAACTCGATTCAATTTGGGGGTCTACCGAATGATGATCCAAGCGAGCACCTCGCTAGTTTTATGGAAATCTGCGACACATTCAAATATAATGGAGTCTCCGATGATGCAATCAGACTTAGACTTTTCCCTTTCACACTCCGTGATAAGGCGAAAAGGTGGCTTCATTCTCTACCGCAGGGGTCAATTACCACGTAGGAGGATCTTGCACAGAAGTTTCTAGCTAAATTCTTTCCACAAGCCAAAACATCGAAATTGAGGAATGACATTACCGCATTCTCTCAGTTTGATTCGGAAAGCCTATATGAAGCCTGGGAACAGTTCAAGGATTTGCTACGGAAGTGCCCACACCATGGAATTCCACAATGGTTGTTAGTGCAAACTTTTTATAACGGGTTAGCAAGTGCCACTAGAACAAGTATAGATGCAGCAGCAGGAGGTGCATTAATGGGAAAAAATTATGATGAGGCATACAAGTTACTGGAAACGATGGCCACCAACAACTATCAATGGCCATCAGCAAGAGCTACCCAACCTAGAGCAGCGGGAATTCATGAAGTGGATTCTATCACGGCCTTGGCGGCGCAAGCTGCTTCTTTGTCAAAGAAAATAGACACAATGGCGGTGAAACTGGTTCAGAATGCACCTATGGTTTGTGAGTTGTGTGCAGGAGATCACGCGGTTGATGAGTGCGCTATCAATGCAGAGTCAGTACAATTTGTTGGCAGTTATAACAGGCAACAACAGGGAAATAATTCAAATAATTACAATCCTGGGTGGAGGAATCACCCAAATTTCTCTTGAAGGGAAAATCAAGCACAGCATCAAGCTCCAAGGCAACCCTATCCACTAGGATTTCAACAACCTCAAACACAGCCGCTGGAAAAGAATTATTATTTGGAGGATCTCTTGGGGAAATTCATGGCAGGTACAGATTCAAGAATGAAGGAAATGGACATGAATATGAAAAGCCAAACAGTTGTTATTCGGAATCTAGATAATCAAATGGGACAAATTGCCAATGCCTTGAACAACCGTCCTCATGGAGCATTGCCAAGCGACACATAAGTCAATCCTAAGCGGGAAGGAAAAGAGCATTGCAAAGCGGTTACATTACGGAGTGGAAAGGAATTACCTGATATAGTCGCGGATAAAAGTCCTAAGGAACCAGCGGAGGAAGAGAATCAGTGTGACAAGGCAGACGGTAAGGTGGGTGCAAGTGAAATGAGAGAAGAAAGGAAGAAACTACATACGCAGAGTGAAGGGGACATCCAAAGACCTAACATGCCTCCGGTCCCCTTTCCACAAAGATTTCAGAAAACAAGATTAGACAAGCAATTTGCAAAATTTTTAGAAGTATTCAAGAAACTTTATATTAATATTCCGTTTGCCGAGGCCCTAGAACAGATGCCGAGTTATGTTAAATTTATGAAAGAGATTCTGTCGAAAAAGAGAAAATTGGGGGATTATGAAACAGTTGCGTTGACAGAAGAGTGCAGTGCCATTTTGCAGAAAAAGTTACCTCCAAAGCTAAAGGACCCAGGTAGCTTTACGATACCATGCACGATAGGCAGTCAATTTTATGGGAGAGCCCTTTGTGATCTGGGAGCTAGCATCAACTTGATGCCACTTTCAGTTTACAAGCAATTGGGATTAAAAGAAGTTAAGCCAATAAATGTGACTTTGCAACTGGCAGACAGATCTTTGACATACCCGAAAGGCATTGTAGAGGATATTTTAGTGAAGGTCGACAAATTAATTTTCCCGGCTGATTTCGTAGTACTGGATTTCGAAGAAGACAAGGAGATCCCGATCATACTTGGAAGACCATTCCTTGCCACGAGAAGAACATTAATTGATGTGCAGAAAGGTGAACTGACGATGAGGGTTCAAGATCAGGAAGTCACTTTTAGTGTGTTCAAAGCCATGAAATTCCCGAAGGAAGCCGAGGATTGTTTTAGGGTGGATCTCATTGAAGAATCAGTAGAGGAAGTATTCATCAGAAATTGCTTGACGGACCCACTTGAAGCATCTTTAGTCAATTCTGAGGGTATGGATGTGCCTAGTACGATGGAATTGGTGCAGTTATTAAATGCATCACCCTTATTCCACAAGTTAAAAAAGCAATATGAGTCATTGGATCAAGAAGAGACTATCAAGAAGCGCACAAAGACATCTTTGGAGGAGCCACCAGTTTTGGAACTTAAACCTCTTCCTAACCACTTGAGGTATGCCTACTTAGGCGATTCAAACACATTACCTATCATCATCTCTGCTTCACTTGATGGTGTGCAAGAGGATAAATTGTTGAAGGTACTGAAGGAATACAAATTGGCGATCGGGTGGACTATTGCAGATATTAAGGGGATAAGCCCGTCTTTTTGCATGCATAAAATACTATTGGAGGATGAGGCTAGACCAATAATTGAACAACAAATAAGATTGAATCCAATTATGAAGGAGGTCGTAAAGAAAGAGATCATCAAATGGTTAGACGCTGGCATAATATATCCTATATCAGACAGTTCGTGGGTGAGTCCAGTGCAGTGTGTGCCGAAAAAAGGAGGAATAACTGTTGTGAAAAACGAAAATAATGAACTCATTCCAACAAGGACGGTAACTGGGTGGCGAGTATGTATGTACTACCGCAAGCTGAATAAAGCGACTCGCAAGGACCACTTCTCATTGCCATTCATTGATCAGATGTTGGACAGGTTGGCAGGTCATCAGTTTTACTTCCTTCTAGATGGGTATGCTGGATATAACCAGATTGTCATAGCACCAGAAGATTAGGAGAAGACTACGTTTACGTGCCCCTACGGCACCTTTGCATTCCGTCGGATGTCTTTTGGTTTATGCAACGCTCCAGCCACATTTCAAAGGTGTATGATGGCAATCTTCTCAAACATGGTTGAACATAATCTGGAAGTGTTCATGGACGACTTCTCCGTGTTTGGGGATAGCTTTGATCGTTGCCTCGAAAATTTGACACTAGTATTGAAAAGATATGTGAAGACCAACTTAGTGCTAAACTGGGAAAAATGCCACTTCATGGTGCGTGAATGAATTATTCTAGGTCACAAGGTCTCTGAAACAGGGATAGAAGTGGACAAAGCAAAAATTTCAACAATTGAGAAGTTACCCCCACCCACATCTGTGAAAGGAATTAGGAGTTTTCTCGGACATGTGGGGTTTTATCGGCGTTTCATTAAAGATTTCTCTAAAATCTCAAAACCCCTGTGCAACCTCCTTGAGAAAGATGTCCCATTCAAATTTGATCAAGCATGTTTTGATGCCTTTGAGGTGCTTAAGACAAAATTGGTATCAGCTCCGGTGATTACTGCTCCAGATTGGACTAGACCATTTGAGTTAATGTGTGATGCAAGTGACTATGCGGCTGGTGCAGTTCTAGGACAACGCAAGGATAAGGTATTCCACGCCATTTACTACTCCAGTAAGACACTTTCGGATGCCCAACTTAATTACACCACAACAGAAAAGGAGTTATTAGCAGTGGTGTTTGCGTTCGACAAATTTCGTGCATACCTGATTGGGACAAAGGTCATAGTGTTCACTGATCACTCAACTATCAAGTACCTAATTTCAAAGAAGGATGCAAAGCCACGACTGATTCGTTGGGTCCTTCTTTTACAAGAATTTGATTTGGAAATCCGAGATGGGAAGGGTACAGAAAATCAGGTGGCTGATCATCTCTCCCGCCTCAAAAACTCAAACAGTCAAAAAGGAGATGGGTTGGCAATCAATGAATCATTTCTGGACAAGCAACTGTTTCTAATCAGCGAGGAGGTGTTATGGTACGCTGACTACGTCAATTACATTGTAAGCCATGTATTTCCTCCAAACTTGAGTTCCCAACAAAGAAAGAAGTTCATTCATGACGTAAAACAATATCTATGGGATGAACCATTTTTGTTTAAGACCTGTGCTGATCAAATATTACGAAGATCTGTTCCACGGGAAGAAGTAGAGAGTCTACTGACACATTGCCATGCATCAGACTATGGGGGTCATTATGGGGGAGATAGAACGACAGCTAAAGTGCTTCAATCAGGATTCTATTGGTCGACGTTATTTAAGGACGCCCATATTTTCACGACAAAATGTGATCGATGTCAAAGAGTCAGCAATATCTCAAAAAGACATGAGATGCCTCTTAATAGTATCTTAGAAGTGGAAATTTTTGATGTATGGGGCATTGATTTCATGGGCCCATTCCCCTCGTCTTTTAACAATCAATACATTTTGGTGGCGGTGGATTACGTGTCGAAATGGGTTGAGGCAGCTGCACTGCCAACAAACGATGCTAGGGTGGTCCTAAACTTTCTGCGGAAAAACATATTCACCCGGTTTGGTACACCAAGAGCAATAATTAGCGACGGAGGAACACATTTCTGCAATAAGTACTTCACTGCCCTCCTTGCTAAGTATGGGGTCACACACAAAATTGCCACGGCCTATCATCCTCAAACAAGTGGCCAAGTCGAGATATCTAAACGAGAGGTAAAACGGATATTGGAAAAAGTTGTTAATCCGTCACGGAAAGACTGGGCAAGGAAGTTAGATGATGCTTTATGGGCATACCGGACAGCTTACAAAAACCCGATAGGGATGTCCCCGTACAGAATGGTCTATGGTAAAGCATGTCATCTACCAGTGGAGTTAGAGCATAGCGCCTATTGGGTTACCCGTAAGTTGAACTTCGATATGCAAGCATCAGGGGAAAAGAGATTGCTACAGGTGAATGAGATGGACGAATTCCGGCATCACGCATACGAGAATGCCAAGCTCTATAAGGAAAAAGTTAAAAGGTGGCATGACAAACGTATACTTGAACGGAGTTTCGAACCAGGTCAGGCGGTTTTGTTGTTTAATTCTAGACTGAAACTCTTCCCGGGGAATCTAAAGTCAAGGTGGTCGGGTCCATTTGTTGTTACCTCAGTATTTCCGCATGGAGCAATCGAGGTCGAGGAACCTAATTCAAAGCGTACTTTCAAGGTCAACGGCCAACGCCTGAAGCACTATTGGGGTGGCGATGTTGATCGAAATCGGACCTCGATAAACCTTGTCGATGCATGAGCCGAGCAGAAGAACATAGTCAGGCTGACGACTATAAACCAAGCGCTACTGGGAGGCAACCCAAAAATTTTGTTTTCCGTTCTTCTATATTCATTTTTGATTTAATTTAATTAATAAAATCTCTGAGTTTTTAGTTATTAATTATTCTTGATGGTAGATTAATGCATTATTTTGTTTGTGATTTCAAGGTTCAAATAAGGTGCTTAAGTTGAGGCTAGCATGCAAGTTGGAAGAGGAAAAGAAAAGAAAAAAAAAATGCACTTTGCATAATCTGGGCCGAAAGCCCCGGCGCTCACATAAGCCTGGGCTGAACGCCATGGCGTCCAAATCAGTATGCAGCAGCAGCCTTGAACGCCCCGGCTCCCACCATAAGCCTAATCCGAAAGCCCCGACGTTTAAAGCAGTACTTGGCAGCAACCTTGAAAGCCCTGGCGTCCGAAAACAGCTTGGAATGAAAGCCCCGGCGTCCACCACCAGCCACAGATTCTGCTTTCAACGCCTCGACGTTCATCCTCAGTACAAACTGGAAGCCCCGGCACTCAAGTTCTGATATCCTTTTCCTTCTTTTAAATCGCATCCCAAGTAAGTTTCCTTCATCATTTTTTCATTCTCACGCAATTCTCTCTCACAATACACAAACCCTAATCCCTATTTTCCTCTCCTAATCTCTACAAATTAAATACCCTCAACGTTTCTAAGAGTCACCGATTGCAAGCATCTCCCACCCTCACGAAATTTCTCACTCTTTCTCTCAAACACGGTAAGGTTATCTTCACTTACTTTGGCATACAATATAGATTAAGGATAAAGTTTTTGATATACATTATGTTGTTGTTATCTTTAATCTGTTTGGAATGTGATGTGCACGTTATTAAGGTAAATTTATTGAAGGCTAACCATATCACAATTGAGGTCTTTAATGTCGCCCACCATTTGTTTGATAAAATGTCCGTGAGATATAATTTAGGGTTTTTGATCCAATTGTGTGTTAATGCTGCATTAGGGCATCTCACATATGTTTGCTAGATATAATTTGATTCCAATATGGTTTAATTAGTGTCGTAACGGGTGATGAATCAAGTTTGGGGGAGTTAGACATTGACTTGCAATTGTGAATCATCTTTTAAGTTTGTGTTGATTGAGAGTGGTATGTATTGACTATATGCTTGTTACAGGAAATAGATATATCGTCTAAGCGACAACGCGATGAAGGGTCGTCATCCACACACTCCAAGCGATATGACAAGAAGAAATTTACAAGTGTCGAAGCTCATGATCGTTTCCTCACATTAGTCAACAAAACGCTCATTCCAGAACGTGGATTACGACCAGATGAAACCCAGGATGGTGATGTTGCTGTGATGATTGCCGAGAGGGATTGGTTTACGTTGACGGAACAACCAGATTCGGCTGTGATCCCACTCGTTAAGGAGTTCTATGCCAATGCAAAGGAACACATCCATTATACTGTCTATGTCCGAGACAAGACGGCATCCTTCAACAACGAGGCTATCAATCAATATTACAATCTACCGGCTCCAAAAACGGATGCGTATGCTGAATATGTGGAACATGGCCCGGATTATGACCGAATCATCCAAGAGCTGTGCACACCGGGCACGAGATGGAAGGTGAAGGAGAAGGATGCCATGCAGTTTCCGATATCGACCTTGAGTCGTTATGGCAAGGCATGGTATGCCTTTATCTGTGCTAAACTAATGTCGTCCACACATGTCAGCGACGTCATTAAAGAACGGGCGGTTTTACTTTATTGCATCGTGCAAGGGAAAGATATTGATGTCGGAGGGGTGATCAGGCAGTCAATCCTCCGAGCTATTGAGAAAGGAACCCGAGGAGGACTACCCCACCCATCCTTAATCTGTGGGTTATGTCAGCAGGCAGGTGTTAAGTGTGAACGGGATGAACCAATATTACATCCGATGCCACCGCTAGACCATTCATTGATTGTCCGCTATAAGGTGTGGGAAGGTGGCGAGTCCGATCTAAGAGGGCTCGAATTTATTATGCATCCAACCGAACCACAAGCTGAGGAAGAGCCCATGCTTGACCCTCCTGCGGCAGAGTCTTCTAAGGTTTCATTATTGCATACCGTGAACAAGCGGGTTATGAAGTTGCAGAAACAGATCAATCGCCAAAATAACCGCCTTGCTCAACGTCAATCTGAGATGCACACATACAACACCAGTTTCAACATGGCCATGGTAGAAATGTTCGCCAAGATGCACCCATCTGCAGCTCCATTTGATATCCCTCGCCGAAAAGTTTGTCACTATACCCGCCTTCCAACTCCGACACTAAAGAGGAAGGCACTGAAGATGCAGTAGCCAGTGATGAAGAGGTCGATCATGACGATTGACCTAATCAGGGAAGTCCTCAGTTTCAAATTTTAATCTTTTACTCCATGAGGACATTGTCGTGTTTAAGTTTGGGGGTATAGTCTAGGAAATTGCATAATTTCATATATTGCATATAGTCTAGGAATTTCATATATTTCGTATATATTGCATATTATTTATAGTTAAATAACATAAAAAGAAAAAAAAAGTTTCATTGCATTTAGGAACACTTGAGCAACGCATTGATGTGTAAAACTTGATGGTTGGCCAATGATAGAAATTTGAATTATAATTAGTAACTTAGATAAAATGGAGAATGATTGCTAAATTTGACTCTTGACCGTTTGTCAGTTTCGTTTTATTGGAAACCCTTGGTTCTAGAATACACTTATTCAGTATGTTGATTTGATTAAAAATTAGGTTAAGTTTAATGAATGTGATGCTTTTGAAAGGTATTACAAACCTCTATGGCATACTTGAGCATGTTTCAAAATTATAATTGCTTCAATGTCCATCATGAAAAAAAAAATTATAATGCAAAGATGGTTATAAGCAAAAGTTTGGCTAGTTTATTTTTGTGGCCTTAGTTACTCGAACAAGTAAGCCCTTAGGAGTGTCTTTACATTTAATGCCCTAAAACTAACTGGTTTGGGAGTCGTTGGTGGAAAGTTCGCTACATGGGTGACTTTGAATAGCCTAATAAAAACGAACATTGCACATGCCAAGAAAAGAAAATATATGCGAGATGGAACGTAAAACGCACTCGCAAAGAGTAAATCAGGTGAAAAATATATTATAGAGGGGCATTGTAATATCTGGGTAATATCTTTCATAGAGCATTGAGATTCATGAATTTGGCTGAGATCTGATTGAGTCAATGTATTGATTTCACACATACACAATAAAGGGTTGATAATTAAATGAGATTGGTGATATGTTAAGTTTTAAAGGATGCATGAATTTGAAGTTTGTTTGGAGTTATTGTTATGAATCTTTGAGGCTAATTTTTGGTTGATTACGTTGATTCGTGCTCGAGTTGTGTAGGTTAACATGTGTCTAGTTTGCATGCATTTTCCGGTTATTTCTTTTGTTTTGCTTGGGACAAGCAATTGCTTAAGTTTGGAGGTATTTGATGAGTGGGATTTATACTTACGAATTGGGTACTTTTGGACTTGGTATGTTGATATTTCTAAGTATTTTTAGTGCATTTTATCTTGTTTTTATGTTGTTTTGTAGGTAAGTGCAAAGGAGGGATAAAATTGGAATTTCTGAAGAAGCAGTGGCATTTTGGTAAATAACTCGAAGTTGAGCGCCAGGGCTTTCAAATGAGAGCCGGGGCTTCCAAAGCAGTAGGTGCGTCGGCGCACAGTTTTGCAGCTAGACGAATTTGGTTGGTTTTTAATTGGGTTTAGACGAAATTAAACCTAATTTTGGGTAGGAGAATATAAGAAAACGTGAGGAGGCTAGAGAGGGGTATTATTCAACATAGAAAGAAGATCACAATTGGAGACTTGGAAGATCAAGGAGCCACTCAAGGAGATCAAGACGGAGGATTGGGGAGACAAGAATTCCTGTTTAGAGTGTTTCTTTTCTCTTCCTTTTCTCAGTTTTGTAATCTAAGATGATGAGCTTGATATTCTTAGTTTTTAATTTCATTATGAACTAATTTATCCATTAAGGCTACAATTGAACCTTTTACTAGTATGAATTAAATATCTATTATGCTTCAATTATTGATTCATTCAGAGTTATCTATCATGTTTTGTGTGTGATTGATAATTGTTTGGCTAACAATTAGTGGAATAACCTAGACGCATTTGGAAGATGAAATCAAGGGTTAGATTCTAATGTGATAGCATGTATTCTTGGTTATTTGGGGAATTGAATAACTAGGGTTGTGTATGGAATAGGAATATATTCATATGCTGCATATGATCTGTTGGGAATGGGATTTTAATGTGTTTATTTCTCTTGTTTTGCATAGGAATATAGCAAGATAATTGAGGTGAATATTCTTATGTGATCATTGGAAAAGATCTAATAATTATTCATGAATTCCAGGTCAATAACTTTAATGGATTTTATAATTGAAAATATAGAGGATTGGTTCATATGAGGTAATTGGGGATATTGTAGTCTTAAGTTCTAAACATCTTATATTCAGTTTCGAATTAAATTTTAATCTTAGTTTAAGTTAATTTCCATTATAATCTGCATTGGTGATTGTTTAAATATAATCAAGTTGATATGAATTTCGTTTTGAGTAATTACAAGGCATAGATCTCTGTGGGTTCGACACTCAATTTACTTCTATATTACTTGTTGACCGTGTGCACTTGCGCGTTATTATCGTATTACAAAATGATCAACACAATTGTTATTTATTGTTGAAAACCCTGATAGTAATTTCCCTTTCATCATGATATATCCTGCTATTTGCTTATAAACTTGCTGAGCCATTTAGTTGCTCATTCTTGCTTTATCATGACTTATTTCAACTAAGCCAGAGTGTTCTAAACATGTCAAAGGCAAGGAAAAAGTCAATGCTTAGATTAGCTTGATGCATGCTAGATTAATTACTTATATGTAACTTTTGTTGTAAATCTTTTGTATTCCCTTAAGATATGTAATGTCATGTTAAGGTTAATCGACCTTGGGAAGTGTAGCCTTTTTATAAGGAACATTTTATATTATTCTGCAAAATTTAAATGCAATTTATGTATTTAATTTTTAATAAGTATTGTACAGTGGAAAACCAAACCCGAGGTTATGGAACCCGGATTTGGGGTCGTCACATAAGTTATTTTATGTTAAATAGCAGTAGTCAGCGGAATAGACAAGTTCTCTGAACCTTAACTTGTATTTATTTAGCAAGTTCTTCTGAAGCCCAAACTCATTTTATTATGCAAGTTTCATATATTTGTTTTTATTATGTTAAGTAACTAGGAGTTGAAATTAGTTTCGTAGTACATGAAGAAATAATTATTAAGAATTATTTTATATCTATATTGTTATTGATATTTGCACTTATGTGCATTCATATAACTGTTCTCATTATGAACTATTTAAAGAGAAAGATCTGTGCCAATTATTTCGGTTAGATATTATATGAATTATAATGACGGGTTCTCAAAATAAACTATTTAAAGAGGTATATCTATGCTATTTATTTCGGCTTGATATTGCATGTGTTAATATGACTGTTCTTATTATGAACTATTTAAAGAGGAAGATCTATGTCAGTTGTTTCGACTAGACCATGTATGTATCAAATTCATTAATCTGAATATTATTAAAGCTAGTCCAAATCATATTGTTGTTGTGCGAAATCTGATGGGAAAAACTTAAATGAATAAATCCTTATGAAAGGATAAAACTACGGTCGAATGTAGTAATTTTGGTCAAAACAAAATTGAATGGTTATAATGTGCACAATATATACGTATAATAGGCTGATCACCTAGAGTACCTATCTTTGAATATTACAATTGAAATAGTCGTTAATATTCAAAATGAAATGGCAATCTGATGTCTAAAGGTATTATAAATACTCAAAACGTATGTTCACGGTCTTGTGACCTTTCAGCATGAAAAAACAGTATGTTAAGTCAATTGAAAGTTGTTATTCAAAGTTGCATGTCTTCACAATTCTTGAATATTGTTGAAGTTTCAAAAGTTAATTCTTTTTCATTCATGATATATCCTTTATTTTTTATTTAATCTTGCTGAGCAAAGTAGTTGCTCACCCTTGCTATATTATGAATTATTTTTCAGCTAAGCCCGAGTAAGCTAAGAAGTACAAATGCAAAGGAAAGGCAAACGAGTAGAAGTAATTAGTTTTTATTTTTATATTGTAAACTTTTTTGTTATAAGGTAATTGCGATGTATTTAAGGTTAGTGGAACCTGAGATTGATGGTACGTTTTATAACGAATTTATGTTTATTTTTCTATAGTTATTGAAGATTTAGTTATGATGTTTGTCAAGTGATGGATAGTGAGCACCAAACTCGTGATTCGAGAGACTCGAATTTGGGGGCATCACAGTTATGACGATCATAGATTGTCTGATTTGTACTTTGCTATCAGCTCTACGAACGTATCTTGTCATACAATTTCTGAGCGTATTCTGCAAACTCAGAATGAACCCAATGAACGTTCAATACAGAACACTTATGATTTCCTATAGTCTATACATTCAATTTTCTTCGTAGATTAACCTAACAAGTTTGATCTTCTATTTTAAATCCTTGTACATTGATTTCACTATTAATGACTTCACAAAAGTTACTAATTACAAATATACATCAATAAACTTATCAAATTCTAAGCCCATGTACAATGTGTTCTTTTATAAGAGCTGTACAAACTTCTTATTTGCCAATTATACATTCATAATTCATCAAATTATAACAAAATCATCATATACACATAAACTAATCATCTCCCTAAATCATTCAAGTACTAACAAAATCATCATCAAATCATTCTTTAACAATCAATTCATCATCATCAAATCATTTAAGCATACACATTTGTACTAACAGTTTACTTACTTCTTTCTAAGACTTTTTTTCAACTCTCAATCTACACACGAATGGATTTATATTTATCAAGTACACGTGTAATTATCAATATATTGGGTTACATGTGAGCAAGAGTGGCGTAGGCCACATAACGAAGTATCTATGGTAGACCTAAATATTGTTTTAAGTTGACAAAGTGATAAATCTCGAATCCACAAGAGTTCCATGAATCCACAAGGGTTCTTGAGTGGGTTGATCCGGGAATCCGAACGAGAGAAAAAATAATCTCAAATTTTTTTTTAATAATAAAGTCTAGCCTACAACTCAACATTTGATTCTTTTTTATAATAAGGAGGATTACATTTAGGGGGAAAAAAAAGTCAACTAAAAATTAAATAGCATAATCAAATCCCTAAAATCAACCCCTAAAATATCCCTAATTATATAGCAACTTAAAGCTCTTTATTTATACTTAAACAAACTTAATGCTAAAAAAATCCTAATTACAAATCTGAAAATCATAATTCGATACAATAAAAATCATATCTTCTATCATAATTGAATAAATGCTAAAATATTAACATGTATGTATCTTTTCCCGTATCAAGGAGTGTTAAAGTTATATAATTAACTTGGTCTCACATTAAATGCTTCAAAAAATATGTTTATTACATAATGATTAAGGCAAACTTTTTTATTGTCAATTAATTTTAAATTAGTGAATTTGATCTCTTTATAAATTAAACTAGATTGGTAACCCGGACATGACAAAAACTTTTGAAAAATTTATTTTTTAAAATTATATTTATATAAAAATTAATATAAATAAATGAATTATGTCAGATTTTTGAATTCTTATTTTAATGTATAGTATGCATTTTGATATTGATTAATAAATTTTATAATGTTAATTTAAAGTTGTTATTAATTACTTCAATGTATAATTTTATTCAATTTTGGTGATAAATAGTTAGCTTCTTAATTTATGTTATTTTTTTATAAAAGTCATGTGCAATATATATATTTCATAGAATATGGAGAGTTAATATATTATATAAAAAAAAATAAAGAGTTTGAATGATTGAGTCGGTATTGACTTATAAATAATTAAAATGACTCGATAAAATTTTAAATTTATTGAATAAAATCTTAATGGAGTGTTATATATAATTATTGATTGGGGTCCAATTTACAAATCTAACAACTACTTCGTATTTGCTAGGTTTTCAACTAGAAGATCCTGATAGCACTAAAATATTTTCGTGGTGATAAACTTAAAATGTTTGTTGTACTTTTCTCTCATAACTTTGAAATCTTTTTCCCATTTCCAATAATCAAACTTATAGGAGTTAATTTCTAGTCTTCAATTAATGAGCCCATGCCATTAATCAAGATGTCAAATTATACTCTTCAATATAATTTTAAAATAGGAATTTTTTTATGACAATCAATCAGATGTTAATCTAGTGGGTAAAACTAAGTTTCTGTTCATTTAAATATTAGATCCAATTATTACTTATATGAATTTATTAATTTTTTTTATGTGAAGGGTATTTATTGTTGGATTATTTCTATAAAAATTCTATTTATCTATTTATTTAATGTTTATTAATGTTGGATATTTATTTATTAATAAAAATACATCATTCGTCATTCATTAAATGATCATTTATTATGTTTAATATAAATCTCCAAATTTATATATATTATGATTTATGTGTATAAATAAGTATTATACATAAAAGATATAAATCATATGTAATAAATATAAATAAAGATATAATAGTTTATAACTTATGATAATTTGGAGATATTATCATGTAGGTTATAGTGCTTTAATATAGATGATTTATTTTGATCATGAAAGTTAGACTTCTAATTAAAGTACTAGTGCATTAACGGTGTGCATTAAATGGATCATGTGATAATATTTTATTTATAAAATATTTTCACATAAATATTAATTTGTTAATGTTTCTTAATTTTGAAATAATAACGGATTTAATAAGGTTAAATATATTAATTTAATATTCCAACGAGGGAAATTACATTGTGTTAATTAATACCTCGAAATGTTAATTAATATATTTAATTAATATTATGAACATTATTATTGTCAAAACATCTATAAGATTTTTCATAAGATGATTTATTATTGATCATAGAATCTTAGTCAAGTCTTTTAATATTTATTATTAAAAGGATTGATTTAATTGTTAAATCAATTTATGATCAAATGAAGATAAATTATGGACTTATTGAATTAATTTAAATATATTGAGATTATATTTAATTCTGAAATATTTATATACATCTATAAAGAAAATATTTATAGTTAATTAGTAAAGAGTTTATTTTATTTAATTTTTGGACTGAAGTGCAATTACTATTATTTAGTGAAATTAATTGTAATTAATATTTATTTAGTATATTATTATTAGATAATAATATATGAATAAGTATTAGAGTCAGAATAGGGATCCCTTAGGATTCACATCCTAACCTAATATGAATCAATTTCATTAAAGAGATAATGATCAATAAGGATATAAATATATTATTGATCAGATATGTAAATAAGGTTATTATTCCAAATAAGAGGAAAGAAAAAATAGCGTATACTCTCTTTCTTCTCATAGGAAAAACACGTAAAGTAATTTTTCAGAAGGGTACTTTGAAGACCACACTCCAGATTCAGCATAAGATCATAGGAAGGAAGATCTTGAGGATACTCGAAGATTGAAACATGTTAATCTAACCAAGTACTAGGTAACAATTCATACTATAGATACATGGTATATATATAATTCTTGTTTTGAATAAAACTATAAAGGTGATCATGTTTTATTAAATTTTTAAAAATATTTTTAAGAGAATTTTCCCATTAATTTATATCGTACTTCCCAAAGTAGAGCTCCAAAAAAAAAATTTTTATTTTTATGCCACCATACCACTATACCAAATAGACTGATATATAAAGGCGAGATGAAAAATATGATAATTCAAACAAATCTCGAAATTAAAGATTATGGATCACCAAGTATTAAAAAGGAGAATAAAAATAAGTGTATAATATTTAAATATAATACTCAAATATTGCATTTATGTTAAACATTAAAAAATAGAGTATGATATTAAAATTCGTGTCATATCTTATTTTTTAATAGTTAAGATGACTGTAGTGTTTAATTTTGTATTTAAATATTATGTATGTAGACTTATATGAATTTGAAGTTAGTGTTGAAAAGTACACTTATATCAGTCAAAAACTTTTGGATTTGATATTTTAAAATTACAATTTTGTATTTTTTCTTGTTTCAAAAAAGCCCCGGGGGGGGGGGGGGTAATGAAAAAAGCAATTAAAAAGGCAACATTACTAAATTTAGATATTTGTGGAAAATTAAAAAGAAATGACTCATAGAGATAATATGAAAAATGAGTATTAAATGTGAACATTTACAGCGAGTTGATCGTGTAGTTTCACTGATTGGACGTTAGCCTAATTTATGAACTTTTCATACCGTATAGGTGTTGTATATGTTACTAGTGAGCGCAGACACAGCCTGTGACAGCCATGAAGAAATCCACCATCACCTATTTTTTATATGTTCATTTATATGTAATAGTTGTAGATGATATAAAGTCTGACATAAAAAATAAATCCTCCCTTCCACTTGTTGTAACTGTGTTATATTATTTTTTTTCTCTTTTATTTTATAAATTTAATTATATTATTATTTTGATTTTTTTTATATTAATTTTTTTTATCTTTTTATTTAATCTTTTAAATTATATAAATTTTTTATTTTATTTTAAATAATTTATATACACAATGCGTATCTCACCCGGTGCTGGTATATCTTAGGAGTACGGCTTAGAATCAAGTCTTATGGGGCGTGTGGAGCCAATTGTTTGTTTAATTAGCTGTACTTTATTGTAGATGTCTTTAATTTGTAGCCACAATATATAATAATTTGGCAAAGTATTGGCTTTTCCTTGTTCTATCTCCCATGCAATCAGAAGACGGACTACCATCGACATATATCTCCAACTTTGACCGCTGAACGTTTTCCTTTCATCGACCGAGAGGAGGTACTTCTAGTCCGGTTGTTTGTTTGGTGGAGTCATGTAATGGATGAATAATATTTTTGATTTGGAATTTTTGAATGTATTTTCGGTGAGTAATGATTATAGTCAAAAAGTATGTTGTGAGAAAAATAAAAATTATAGTTCGGCAATATCTCTCGCATGAACAGTAAATAAGTCTCACACTTGTGTGAGTGAAAATTTCTGAAAATATCAAATTTTATTTATAAAAATATTAATTTTCAAGTATAAAATTTATACTTTTCAGATGAACAATTTTAACTGAAATACAATGTACAAATTTATTCTTAAATTATTAAAAAAAAAAATAACACTTCACACCACACATTTTTAAATAATTTTATTTTTTAAAATTATTTTTATAATTTTCCAATTAAATATTATTTTAATATTTTTATTAAAAAATTTAATCAAAAATTCTAAATTAAAAAAATATTTCATCTCACTGCTCAAGTAGTCGGTCAAACAAGTTACTATGTACTATGTAGGCCTAACGGGCGGGATTTGGTTCTTGCTTGTTATCCCTCCTCTGTCAAGTACCAAAACTTCCTCATCCCCAGTAAGTACGACAACGAATTTTCCCTCTACAAATGGGGCCAATCTCATTTCCAACTTTTTTGTTTTAATTAATCAAACAAAAAATTGTAAATGAATCTTTTTGTGAAAAAAATATGTTGATTTATATTCTAAGCACACACCATGTTATAATTTTTAAATTAATACAATTATATAAATATTTAAATACTAATGCGTTTACTAACAACAAAAGTCGACACATTTATATTATAATATAAATATTTTCAACTATTAGTGTATTGGTCTTCCAACTTAAAAGATTGAGTCGATCGTACTAAGTTATTAGGAGGAGTGTGTGGTACGTTAACAAAGTGTAACCATATAATGCAGTTACAAATAATCATAAATGTGGTTAATAAAACTGTTTGGTTATTAATAATTTCGGTTAATCAAATTTATATATGGTAGGATACTGTTTAAATAAATCCCCCGAAAGTGCTTTGTGTAATTGTTATTTTATGCATTTAGTTAAAAGCACAAATTTAATTTGTTTTTACCATTTTTTGATTTTACAAACTTTTAGTTTAACTTTTCTATTCATATTAGTATAAGTAGTATACAAATTTATAATAATTAAATATATATTATCTAAATTTGTAAAGTATTCAAAAAAAATCCAACAATCTCTAATAGAAAAGTAACTTATAAAAGAATTTTTATTTTTATTTTTACCAATTTAATTACAATTTTTTTTACGTATGTAATTAATCAAGACAATATAACACATTATACTATATATTATCTAAATTTATTAAAACTTGAAATTATATCAAATCACACAATTAATTGTATTAATAATATATAAAAATCTTTTTAAAACATAATAATTGTAAAACTAGTTGAAAAAATATAATGAATTCATTACTATCTAATTGTCATAACTAAATTAAAACTTATTAGAGCTTGAGTTTCACAATTTTATTCAAATTAGGATTTCAAGTAAATTTTGTCAATATAAATACCAATATAGAATTCCATTACAAACTTAATAAAATTAAAATAATTATTTTCTCATAATTATAACTAAAAAAATATGTACTCCATTCAAATATTTAGCTTAATAATTATTCGAAATAACCTATAATATATAATTTAATATTCATTATCTAAATAATTAATTTGACTGTTAATCCTTTCAAACAAATAATATATTTCAATGCAGCAAGAGTGTCCATCGCAGCAATAATTATAGATATCACAAATACTTTTAAAATACATTTAAATTTATCAAAATATACATATTTAAGTAGTTCTTTAACACAAACAATTTATCACAAGCAACTAAATATTCCGATTGTTGTTTGTTTTTTTAGTATAATTTCTTTTGTTTGTTTTTCAGTATAGTTTCTTTTAAGCCTTATCCTTAAAAAGTATTATCTAAATCCTGTTTAATCTCCTTTGTTTTCACACTCACTGTTTAGCTCTAACAAACTTGTAAAAATAACTCTCTCCATTTTAAATTATGAGATTATTATTAATTTTTGAAAATTAATTTATGATATTAATTATGAGATTATTATTAACTTTTAAAAATTAATTTTGTGATATTTTAAACTTAAAATTGTTAAAATTCTTTAAAAATTAGTAAACAATAAATTTCATAATTAGTGTTACTACTTAGATTATTTACGATATTTATTTTTATGTTAAATAAAATTATATTAATTTTGAGTTTAAAAATATCTCAATTTATTTTGAAATATTAATTATAATCTTATAATTTGAAATTTTGGCTTTTGTTTAACAAAGTCTTTTTCAATTGAATACGAAGACTAGTGGTCTTCTTCACTAGTTTAATACTCTCTCCGTCCCAAGATAAAAGTCTTTATTATTATTTTAGATAATCCCAAGTTAACTGATTACTTACCTTAAATAATATATTTTTTACAATAATTTGTCTATAATATTCTTAATATTAATTGTCATATTTTTATTCTCTATGCATATTTATGGAGTATCACTAATCATGTGTAGAAAACTATGCAATTAAATGAGAATTTAAATATGGACAATTTTGTCATTTTATTCTATTTCTTAATATGCTTAAAAAATCAACCAGGACTTTTATCTTAAGACGGAGGAAGTACATCATTGACTGCCGAACATTCTAAATAACAAATTAAAAGGTAAAACTAGCAATTAGCCCACTGTACTTGTACTATTTTGTGTAATGACCCATTAAACTTTTATTTTTGTAATTGCTCGATTAAACTAATTAAAATTGTTCAATTAGGTCATTCTGTCAAATTGAAGTAACAGACGTTTTTTTTAAAATGGCCTTTTATGTTATACGTGGATTTATACACTTGAACTGTGGGACATATCAAATAAGAAAAGCGATCGATTAAAAGAAATTTGACAAGTCAGAGGAAATGACAAACGATTGATAAAAAAAAAATCTAAGAAATGTGCAGGGTTCCTCACCATAAATCATTGTGGTAGAAGAAATCTAGGGTTCTTCACCTTGAATTAAAGAAATCTTTGCGGCTAGGGTTCGTCAAGAATTCTTTGATCTACAATGGTCTACAACAAGGGTTATTAATCGAAGACATCTGAAACTTCAAACAGTACCTGTAAGTGTATTTTTTTTAGATATTTAATGAGGAATTCAAAGCACTTTGTTATTGAGAATTTATTAATCTAACTTTTATGGTTTTTGATTTTAATAATGTGAATGTGTTAGCCTTTTGAGATTTGGTTAATCTGTATGTGGATTTTCGATTTTAAAATATGTTGAAGTTGAACTCCTTTGTTATGCTTTAGGATTTTTTTTAAGGCATATTGTGTAATGCGCGTAGTTGTTATTGGACATTCAATTTTTGCCTTAATTCTAAACTTTGATAGTTGTTTAAAATATTCACATGAGCCTTAAAATAGTCACATGAGCCTTAGTATAATGACATGTTAAATTTTTATAATGGTTTACTACTTTAATTTTTTGATTGAAATTGAATTAAAATTTGTTGATTGCATTTGGGGTTATTTTCAATTGAACTAAACCCGGGGCAAATTTGTGGACACACCCATATACCATTATCAAGGTAAACATAAATATTATCATAATGTTAATGGTGACTGGTTAAATGCTTAAGAGTTATTGGATTTACACAAGCACTAAGGCTACAAAAAAGAAGTTGTTATTTACTTTAGGATTCAGAGATGAATTTGAAAATTGGTTTAAAACTAATATATGACACAATGATGATAGTGTAAGATTACTGATTCAAGAAACTGAAAAAGCTGGTGCAATTGATTTTTATTGTGATCATTCTGTTAATGAAGATTTAATTGGCAAAGAGGCTGATGTGGTTGATGTTGCTATGGATGTACCTATGCCTGAGATGGATAATGATAAAGAGGAAGATGATTATGTGGCACATAAGAAAGCAGAAAGTGAAACATACACTAAAACAGAAAATGAAATAAATGATCCTTTTAATGATGATTGAGATGAAGATTTGATCAAGGTTAGGCAACAAAACATAGAAATCAAGAGTACAACCCAAAAAGAGCTTGAAGTAGAGTGTGAGGTTGAGATAAATGATGAAACGGTTGTGCAAAATGGATCAGTTAATGTTGAAACTATTGGGACTAAAACTAGCTCTACAACTGGGACTCGGATTACAAGAAACTCAAGAACAAGAAAAATATTTGACAACAAACAAAAAGGAAAAGTTGGTACTCCAAGAAAAAAGGTTGGGACACCAAGAAAAAAGGCTTCAAAGGCTGATACTTCGAAAAAAAATAATGTAAAGAGTAATGCAAAGGCTGGTACTACTAAAGATGGTCATGAAAAACTTACTTTCTCTAATAATGAACAGGATGGTATGTTTGGGATTGTTGGGATAAAAAGCATGGAACAGTGAATATGAGGACTCGGATGAGGATGTGCTCTTAGCCCAAAAAGCAGTAGCAACAATGAATGGGAGGGTGAAGAACCATAAAAAAGGAGAAGGTTGCTTATCCTATTATTAATCCTAACATCCCTATGAAACATATAAAATTTGAGCTGATGATGACATTCACTAGGGTTGAGTAGCTTAGAGAAACTATAACAAACTATGTTGTGGGTAAGGGGAAGGCTGTTACTATGCCAGTTAATGAAAAGACAAGAATCCAAGTAAGGTGTATAAAAAACTATCCATGGAATTTTTAGGCCAGTTATATGGAAAGGGACTGATCATTTTAGATCAAACGCATTAAAATCACTCATTGTTGCATTAAAGCTATAAAGATCAAGTTAGTGAGAGCAAAGTGGCTAGTTGGAAAGTTTGGCAATACAATCGATCAAAACCAATAATGCGATTGAGGGAATTACATATGCTATCAAATAAAGATTTACCTTAAAAAGTTCATTGACACAGTGCCTTAAAGTGGAGAAAATAACTTTGTCAGAGATTGAGCATATTTTGATATAACATTATGAAAGAGTTTGGGACTATGGTCAAGAGATCATAGAAACTAATCCTAATAGCATTGTGAACATATGCAGTGACCTAGGTAATTCACCTAGGTTCCAAAGGTTTTACATTTGTTTTGATGCAATGAAAAAAAATGATTGGTTGGGTGTAAGCCTGTTATATGACTTGATGGGTGCTTCCTTAAGACATACTGTAGAGGAGAGTTGTTGTCTATTGTGGGGAGGGATGGTAATAACCAAATGTTCCCAATTATTTGGGCCGTAGTTGAGAGTGAAAACAAAAAGTCATGGCATTAGTTTCTCAGATTGTTAATTGATGATATTGGGATGGACCTTAGAGCTGGATTGACTATTATTATTGACCAACAAAAGGTAAATTTTAGGACATTTACTATCATTATAGGATTGTGAATACATATAATTTATTATAGGACTATTCATACATGTTGGCCTTATGTTTGGACTATTGCTACATATTGGCTTTATTTTTGGACTGTTAATACATATAGTTCATTATATGATTATTCATATATGTTGGCATTATTTAAGGACATGTTTAATATATAAGACCACGACTTTTATGAAATACAATTTAAAATTTTCTCATATATATTTTTTCCTGAAACGGTAAATGGATAAATTAACAAAAGTTAAAATTAAAAATATTTTGTACAAATTTTATCTTGTCATAGAATATTCGTTTTGTCGGAGAATATTCGTTTTATCAGAGAATATTTGTTATGTCGGGAAATATTTGATTCGTATGACAGCGCCGAAATAACCAAACATTAGTGGACCCCCCACAACGAATTATTGTCGGATATAGAAAATGATAACATTAACCTTTTTAAATAAAAATGGTCAACGGTACTATCACTTTTAACTGTTAAAATACCCGGTAGTAAAGGAATAGTAACATACGGTATTACATAGTAACACACAGTATTGCACAGTAGCACACGGTATTTCACAGTAACACACGGTATTACACAGTGTTTCATATTATTGAACTGATAAAGTGGTTATTGTACTATATTGACTTTATTAAACCAATAATTGTCACATGCATAATAATTAATATTATTGAGCTAATAATTGTCACAGTAGCATATGCACAGTAATTCACATTACTGAATCAATAACTGTCATTACACAGTAACATGCTATTTTCTTATTTATTTTCAGCATTATTATTATCTCTTTTATAACGTTGATTAAATTGTCGTATTCTATTATTAGTTGATTTTCTGCTTATCTAACTCAGAAAGCCAACTACACTGCATTTATAGTAATTAGTCATAATAATGAATAATTGTGAATTATTGTTGAATAATTGAATTGATAAAGTTATTTATTTTTATTATAATAAATTATATAAAGTTATTCGTTTTTATTATAATAATTTATATAAAGTTAATTACTTTATATAAATTATGTTAAGTAAATTATTTTATTATGATAAATTATATAAAGTTATTTATTTTTATATATAAAGTTAATTGATTTATATAAAGTTAGTTGTTTTATATATAAAGTTAGTTGATTTATAAAGTTAATTGTTTTATATATAAAGTTAATTGAATGGTATAGATTAAAGGAGATCTGAAATAAATGGTATAGATTAAAGATAATGTAATAATTATAAAATTTGAAATGAATGGTGTAGATTAAAGATGATCTTTAAATGAATGGTTTAAATTAAGTAAATCTTAAAAGATAAAATAAGTGGTATGGATTAAACATTATATTGAAATATACGGTTTGGATTAAATTAGAAAATCTTGATTTATGATAAGATTTTTGGCTATAAATAGAAGATTTAACTTAAGGATTTTTCATAAAAACTTCATTGCTTACTCTTTCTTTCACTCTCTAAATATTATTTTGTGTAAGTTTTCTTTGAGTGTGCTAAAGTCATCTTGAGTATTTGTGAAGATCTGTAAGTGTACGAGTACTGTTCAAGTAAGTCTTTTTATAAAGGTTATATAAGCAACCACACACGTCACACGGTGTTTATAAATCTTCCTTTAGAAGACTCTTCTTTTAGAAGATTTATTTTGAAAAACTTCATTTGGAAAATTTATTTTGAAATATTATTTTCTTTCAAAAACTTTATTGAAGTTATTCTACTTTATTCTAACAAATCATTTTTGATGATTTTATACGAATTGGTATACATCATGAAATTATATGTGGTAGTTACTAATTATATTATAAATATATAGGTTGATCAATCTCATTTTTATCAATATCAAGTCACGTGATAAGGTAAGGGATACCATTTTTTTTATCTTCCATTATTCAAACTTACTATGGTAAGGTATTATCATTATTTGATTCTCGAAAATGATATCGTTTCTTTCTTACTCATAAGATGTGTCATTTATTTTCATGTATTAATTTATGGGAATAACCTGACTATGCAGACTACCGCATGTTTGGTGAATAACATTTCGTATTCATTCCTTATTAATTTGTGGGAATAACCTAACTACGCAGACTACCGCATGTTTGATGAATAACCTTTTGTATTCATTCCTTATAAATTTGTGAAAATAACCTGACTACGCGGATTATCGCATGTTTGGTGAATAACCTTTTGTATTCATTCATTATTAATTTGTAGGAATAACCTGACTACGCGGACTACCGCATGTTTGGTGAATAATCTTTCATATTCATTCCTTATTAATCTCTGAGAATAACCTGACTATGTGGACTACTGCATATTTAGTGAATTACTCTTCGTATTCATTTTTTATTTGTCTCTTGTTGGTAAAGTTTCCTAAAATGATTATATATTCTTTAATAGTTTGCGCTTCATCTAATATCATTTCAATTGAGCCTTCCTATTTTTTTAAATCTTTCTATTGAACCTTAATCGTTATTCTGAATTGTAGATCTTGAATATCATTCTCGAATTTGAGTTCACATCATGTTGACAATTTGGACATTATTTAAATCTGCACAAAGAAAAATCATAAACATTTAATATTTATTGATCATACTATTTCTTCTGATTTATCATTTATATCACTGTTGTTATTCTAATCATCAAAACCATATTGTTGTGAATATCTGTCGCCTGGGGCACAGATAATAGGATAAAGACGATATAATTATTGTGTCTTTTAGGACACGTGGTGAATGTTCTCTTTGGCCGGGGGCAAAGAAGAACTGTTGTTTTTATGATTATGACCAAAGGCTGAATACTGGTATAATCATGACTGTTGGTGATATTTGAATATCTTTGGCCCGTAGTGCAAAGATGAACTGTTATTTGGTATGATTATGACCAAAGGCTGAATACTGGTATAATCATGACTGTTGGTGTTATTTTGAATATCTTTGGTCTGTAGTGCAAAGATGAACTGTTGTTTGGTATGATTATGACCAAAGGCTTAATACTGGTATAATAATGACCATTGGTAATATATTGAATATCTTTGGCCCGTAGTGCAAAGATGAACTGTTGACTTGCATGATTATGACCAGAAATTGTGATATTATATTAGCATGACCAGTGGTATTTCAGGTGATAAAAGTTGATGACATTTTTCTTAAAAAGAGAAGCGAGTAGACATTATAGTCTACATTATTTTTCTAATGGAGTGCTCATTCCGCTGCTATCATTGATTTAAACTTTGTTCAAGAAGTTAACTGTAGTTCTTGATATAAAGATTATTGTCTATTATATTCAATTAAGAACTCAACTGTTGAAAGTCACTACAAGAAAAAGGTCTATCAGCGACCGCGTATTAGCGACGGAAGTCGGTCGCTGATACGTATCAGCGATCGATTCCGGTCGCTAATATCCGTCGTCTATAGTTTGGTCGCTGACATACGTATCAGCGACGGACAATAGCGACCGACGTTTCAGCGACCGACAATGGCGACTGACGCGGTCTCTAAGCCGAGTCATCACATATGTCAACATTCGCCACATGTAGCAACCGCTAATAGCGACTGAAAATAACAGCGACCGATATCAGTGACCACTATTAGCGACCGATTGAAAGATTATCAGCGACTGGATTTGAGGTAAAAAGCAACCGAGTATTAGCGACCGATAGGAATTCCGTTACTAATTATTATAAAAACAGCGACCGAATTCGGTCGTTGATTATTGTAAAAAAATGAAATTTTTTTTGCTATTTTTTTTTATTCCCATAAATTTCTTTACCTGTCAAATACATCCCAACACAGCACAACAGATATATAAACAATCTTATTGAGATCTCCAACCAAATATTAAATTCTAACTAAATGAAATAACATACATTTTAAATAAACATGAAACCAACATCTAATCCAATCTTAGTACATAAATACATACAATAGGATAAAAATTCGACCGTGCATGGGTTACACAATAAAATGAAAAAGATAAAACAGCTAAGAATGATATGTAGCTCGCCAAGCTTCATCGATCTAGCTAACTGTCACGTTCCTGTAAAAAAAATATGTTTAAGATAATATTATTGACTGATTAATTTTGGTGCATTAAGCAATAATATTACCTCATATTGCTCAATCTCCTCCTCCTGGTATGGCTCACTTGCTGCTGTCGTCACCGCATCCGCTAATGAATCAGGACTCAACGCTTTCAAATGATCTTGCAGCTGACGCCGAAGGACAAGATCTGTGACGACCCCAAATCTGGGTTCTTTAACCTCGGGTTTGGTTCTCACTGTACAATACTTAACAACAATGAAATACATAAATTGTATTCAAACTTCGCGGAATAATACAAAAGGTTCCTTAACAAAAGGCTACACTTCCCAAGGTCTATTACCTTAATCTTAAACATTACATATCTTAAGGGAAAACACAAAAGATTTACAACAGTAATTACATAACAGTAATTTAAACTAGCATGCAACTACTAAAATTAAGCATTCGTTTTTCCCTTGCCTTTGTCCGATTTAGAGCTTTCCGGATTGGCTGAAATATAGTCATGATATAGCAAGAATGAGCAACTAAATGGCTCAGCAAGTTTATAAACAACAATCATACGATATATCATGATGAAGAGAAATAACTTCAAGGTTTCAACAATAACAATTGCGAAAGATATCAAGAATCAATGTTCAATAAAAGAATGTATTGACTATTTACTGCTGAGTGGTCTTTAATGACCGTGAACTGCTACTAAGGTAGAACAGACATACAATGACTGACACCTTGTTAAAAATAACGGGACACTTGAAGGGATCAGTCCTCTCATGTCCTATGTATATGCATCACATTTAGATTTCTTGCGCACTGTCGATTTTCCGACAAATAAAAATCCCCTTTAACTAGGGTTGTTCTTTCTCAGTCTTACTGTAAAAATCCGCACCAGCCAATGGTTTGGATAAGCTTTTATAATATTCAATTCAATGAATTAACATACATTTGTCTAGCCGAAACAATTAGCTTAGACATCTTAAACAGTTGCAAAAGCACTATGTGCGAATACAATAATCAATAACGATGTAAAGTAATTTTCGATAATTAATTCACTCAAGGGTCTGTCAAATATCTACGAGTGTAGTTACTTGCTCAACAATAAATGAATTGCTCAATGTAATTAAGGTTGAATAATAATTGCAACAATAAGTACAAGTTAAGGGGTAGAAAACTTGTCTCGTGCGTCGTTTACTGCTAACCAACTTAATTTAACAATCCTTGAACGGACCTAACAATTAAATCAGTTTGATCTTAAATTAGTATCATATACTTGTAAGTATAATGACCTTTATAAACCTTACGAACCACATAATTGATTAATTATGGGTAACTAAACACTTAAGAAATATTATCACTACTTGATAATATTTCAAACACAAGGAACTTATATTAATTATTTAATATAGTTCAAATAAATATCTAATATTATTAATCATTTAATAATATTTTATTAAGTATCTAATATTATTAATCATTTAATAATATTTTATTCATTACCTAATATTATTAATCATTTAATAATATTTTATTAAGTATCTAATATTATTAATCATTTAATAATATTTTATTCATTATTTAATATTATTAATTATTTAATAATATTTTATTCCCTTATTAATATTATTAATTATTTTAATAATATTTTAATCATCATCTAATATTATTACTCATTTGATAATATTTTACACAATTACAATGTTATTCATCATTTAATATCTTTTTAATCAGATACTAATATTATTAATCATTTAATAATATTTTAGTAATAATTTTTAAACAATATCAATAGTTAACCTTTTAATTGGGTTTACCTTAACCTTTATTTTAAACATTTTGCTACCCATTATTTCCAAATATAGTCCATATATTGGTTCAATACACAAATACATTCATTTTACACTTAGTTCAACTTAAAATTTCAATAAAAACTCAACCCGGACTGACCCGACCCGACCCGGACGGCTAAAACAGGTTTTTAGCAGAATGTTTGACTGCTGCAGCGGTGGTACAAATTTTCTGAAACCCAAATTTGAGGACTGCCCGACCCTCCGACGCTCTGACAGCCATAACTTCTTCATTTTAAAACATTTTGAGATGATTCTTGAGTCCATTCTCATCAGAATTTCCCCATCTACAATTTCTCTTTAGAACAAAAATCCAAATTCCAAACGTAACTATACTAAAAACTGCTCACAATGATAAGGTGAAAACTAACTTCACAAATCCTTGGTTTTATTGGTTCAAACTTGAATAAAATGTGATCTATATGTCCAAATGACACAAACTCAGTTTTGTTAAACTTGTAACTTATTGTTTTACAATATTCCATGGTTCAATCACATTTTTAAAACGTTTTACACGAAATTTACGGATCGAACCACTTAGGGTTTAAAAACGACATCTTTTGTTGTTAAAGCTATAACTTCTTTGTTATTCAATATTTGTGAAAGGTTCAAAAAGGGTTTTTATTTAAAACTCATAGATCTAGCTTTCTAGCCATATAAATCCAATTTATGATTTGTACATTTCAAAATACAACCATAAACCTAGCATGCATAGTTAGGGTTTACCGGTAAAATTGTGTTATGAACTTTTCTACCATTTTTATGTATTTCTAACATACCAAAACATGTTATAAACACATAGATCTATGAATATACATATATTACATAGTTAGATACTTCTAGATCATCAAAACGAGTTTTGATCGGTTAAAAATAGATTTTAACCGATCAAAAGCTTTCTAGACTACAAAAATGAAATAAGATGAAGTTGAGAGCACTTTTAAACCTTGAAGTCTTGGATGCTCTTCTTCTTCTTCTACCAAAGTAAGTTGTGTAGCTAGTGGACATACACCAAGGCTTCCTCTAGCTTTTCCTCACACAAACACAAGTGTATCTCTCTTTTAACTCACAAAAGCTCTCTCTCTTTTCTCTAGAAAATGTCTAGCAAATGAACTAACAACCAATACCAAGTGTGGAGCATTCTATTTATAGCCCACCACTAATCCTCCATTAGCTTGCTAATTCACCCATGTTGGTGAAATTAATGGCTAAACTAGTTTACTATTTGATTGAATGACTAGTTGATAGACTTTTGGAATGACTAGAGTTGTTGACCAACTTATGACATGGATGGATTTTCAAGCAATCTAGGAAATCAAGTTATCCAAGTGGGGCCCTCAAAAATTCAGCAAATTGGCTTTTTCAAGCCATTTTTCCTTTATTTTTAATGCTAAAATGTGCATATATACATCTATATATATATATTGACCAAAGTTTGATCCCCTATTGGGCTCCACATTGGGCTTGGGAATAACTTCCATTGGGCTCATTCAATTAAATTGTTTGGGCTCAATTTAAATAACACATTGGGCTTACATTAATTATTCTAGGTTACATTTAATTAAATCAAGCATTGGGCTTGTTTAATTAATTACATGGGCTAGTAATTAAATTACATACATGGGCTACTAGGTTAATATCTTTAACCTAGTTTATCAACTCATTTGGATTTAAAAATATAATCCAATTAGATTTGCTTTAATTAATTATACACATTGCTTTAATTCTTTAAATAAATATACAAGCACATAAGTACATTTATTTAATTATCTAATGCACAATTAATTAATACAAAAAGTTTAATTTCATTGCTAAATATTTATTAAGTATATTTACAATGACTAATGAAATTCGTGGTCATTACATTCTCCTCCCTTATAAGAATTTCGTCCCCGGAATTACAAATTTAAACTACTCGAACAGATGCGGATAGTTAGCCCTCATCTTTTCTTCAAGCTCCCACGTAGCTTCCTCAAGGTTGTGGTCCTCCAAAGGATTTTGACAGAATGTATAACCTTATTCCGTAATTTCTGCTATTTCCTATCTAGTATCTGGACAGTAATTTCCTCGTATGATAAGTCTTTCTCGACTTGTATTGGCTCATAGGATATGACATGTTTGTAGTCTGGCTTGTATGGTCGCAACACTGATACGTGAAACACATTGTGAATATGCTCCAGTTCAGGAGGTAAGGCTACCTCGTACGCCACTTCACCCACTCTCTTTAGTATCTCGAACGGTCCTATGAACCTCGGACTCAGCTTCCCTTTCTTTCCAAATCGGATCTTCCCCTTCCAGGGAGATACCTTCATGAACACAAAACTCCCAACTTCGAAGTCTCGCTTCTGTCGATGTAAATCGGCATACTTCTTCTGACGATCCTGAGCTGCTACTAGCCGAGCTCTTATTACCTTAATAATTTCTACCGTCTGTTGAACCAATTCCGGCCCCAACAGTCGGCGTTCTCCTACCTCGTCCCAACATAGAGGTGTTCTGCACTTCCTTCCGTACAATGCTTCGTAAGGCGGCATGCCTATGCTTGCATGATAACTGTTGTTGTATGCAAACTCAACTAATGGTAGATGGTTCTCCCAACTGCCCTTGAAATCCATCACACAGGCCCTGAGCATATCTTCCAAAGTCTGTATTGTTCTTTCACTTTGCCCATCGGTCTGCGGATGATATGCTGTACTCATTCTCAACTGTGTCCCCAATCTCTCCTAAAGACTTCTCCAAAATTTTGACGTGAAGCGCGGATCTCTGTCTGACACAATCGATACCGGCACCCCATGTCTCGAAACTATCTCTTTGATGTACAGTTTAGCCAACTTGTCCAAACTGAACTTAATCTTGATCGGCAAAAAGTGCGCTGACTTTGTTAGTCGATCTACAATTACCCAAATTGCGTCAAATCCCTTCTGTGTTGCTGGAAGTCCTACCACAAAATCCATTGTGATATGCTCCCATTTCCACTCAGGAATCTCTAACGGATGTAATAATCCACTTGGTCTCTGATGTTCGGCCTTTACCCTTTGACAAGTTAGGCATCGGCTGACACATTCTGCGACCTCCCTTTTTAAATTCGGCCACCAAAAATGCTGACGCAGATCTTGATACATCTTCGTACTCCCCGGATGTATCGAGTATCTCGTACTGTGGGCCTCTTGCAAAATCTCTTCTCGTAGTTCGGGCACTAGCGGCACCCAAACACGATTTTCAAACCTTAGCAATCCCATGCTATCCTCCTTGAATTTGACCTCTTCTCCTTCGGTCATTCTCATCCTTATTCTGACACAGTCTTCGTCTTTATCTTGAGCCTCTTTCACCCGATCTAACAGGGTTGGGCTCGCTTCTACTTCCATTGACTCATTTGGATTTCTCACCTCCAACTCTATTCGAGCCATCTCTTGAACCAATTGTTCCTGATCTGTCAACATGAACAATTTCTCCCTGCTCTTTCTACTTAGAGCATCTGCTACTACGTTGGTCTTGCCGGGATGATATAGAATTTCACAATCATAATCTTTGATCAATTCTAACCATCTCCGTTGCCTCATATTTAACTCCTTCTGTGTGAAGATATACTTCAGACTCTTGTGGTCCGTGAATATCTCACATTTCTCTCCATATAAATAATGTCTCCAAATCTTAAGGGCAAACACTACCGCTGCCAGCTCCAAGTCGTGGGTAGGGTATCCCTTCTCGTAATCCTTCAACTGTCTGGACGCATACGCAATGACCTTGCCATTTTACATAAGCACACAGCCAAGTCCCTTGTGCGATGCATCACTATAGACCGTAAAACCTCCCGTATCGTCCGATAAAGTCAATACAGGTGCTTCACTAAGTCTCTTCTTTAGCTCCTGAAAACTCTCCTCACACTTCTCCGTCCATACATATTTCACCGTCTTCCTCGTTAAATTTGTCAACGGTGTTGCTATCTTTGAAAAATCTTGAATGAATCTACGATAGTAACCCGTTAACCCCAAGAAACTTCTTACCTCCGTCGGCGTCCTTGGTTGTTCCCAATTCATCACCGCTTCAACCTTCGCTGGATCTACTGAAACTCCCTCCTTGTCAATGACATGACCTAAAAATTGAACTCTCTCCAACCAGAATTCACACTTCGAAAACTTAGCATACAACTGCTCCTTCCGTAAAATCTCCAACACCAATCTTAGGTGTTCAGCATGCTCCTCCTCCGTTTTGGAATAAACCAAAATATCGTCAATGAACACAACAACAAATTTATCCAAGTACTACTTGAATATTCTGTTCATCGTGTCCATGAATGCGGCTGGCGCATTCGTCAGTCCAAACGACATCACTAGAAACTCATAATGCCCATATCGAGTTCTGAATGCCGTCTTGGGTACATCCTCCTTCCTGACTTTCAACTGATGATAACAAGTCCTCAAGTCAATCTTTGAAAAGTACTTCGCCCCTTTCAATTGATCGAAAATATCGTCAATTCGTGGCAACGGGTACTTGTTCTTAATTGTCACCTTATTCAGCTCTCTATAATCCATACACAATCTCATTGATCCATCCTTCTTCTTTACAAACAACACAGGTGCTCCCCATGGAGAAACACTTGGCTGAATGTACTTATTATCCAACAACTCCTGTAGTTGGATCATTAACTCCTTCATTTCTACCGGGGCCATCCTATATGGTGCCTTTGATATTGGTGTTGTCCCCGGTACCAAATCAATTACAAACTCTATCTCCCTATCTGGCGGTAAACCTGGCAGTTCGTTTGGAAACACGTCCATGAACTCCCTCACTACTGGTATTTGCTCCATCTCGGGATTCACCATTTGTGTGTCCACTACGTGAGCTAAATACCCTACACAACATTTCTTCAACAGTTTCTTGGCCTGCATCATCGTCAGACATGGTGATTGTCTAGACGACTTGCTGCCATAAAATACGACCTTAGACTTATTCGGTGTCTTATGGTGTATACACTTCTTTTGACAATCAATTAAAGCTCCATGGTTAAACAACCAATCCATTCCAAGTATAACGTCAAACTCCCCCAATCGTATCGGAATTAAATTTACACTCAACTTCTGACCCCTGATTTCAGCACAATAGTTCCTATGTACATACTCTACAGGAATCACCTATTTATTAGCAACTTCTATGTTCATTGGGTTCTCTAGTTTTTCTCTAGGCAATTCTAACCGTCTAGCGAATTCGTCAGACACAAATGAACAGGTAGCACCCGAATCAAATAATACATAAGCATTTATATCATTGATCGGAATAATACCTGACACCACGTCTTTTGATTCAACAGCGTCCTGCACCGTCATGTTGAAAGTCCGTGCCGTTGGTTTATTCTGCGGCACCGACCCTCCAATGGTCAGTTTGTTGTTGTTGTTGTTGCTTCCCCTAAAGCCCGAACTTCCCCCGGTATTTTTCTTCTTCGGACAATCCTTAAACTGATGGTCCATGGCTCCGCAGGCGAAACAACCCTTCCTCTTAGGTGTGGGACAATTAGGAGCGATGTGCCCCTCTTGCCCACAGTTATAGCAGACGTTCTTCCCCTTCATACACTCCCCCGCGTGGTTCTTCCCGCAGTTACTACACTTGTTACCCTTCTTCTGTTCACTTCCTTGGGGTGTCCCTGAACTGTTGCTCCACTTGCGCTTATTGGAGTTGCTACCCCCACTGCTGTTATTTTCTCGGTTTCCTCCGTCACCCTTCTTCTTATTACGTTCCTGGTTATGTTTGTTGAGGGCCTCATTTCCCCCTTCAGCTATTATTGATTTCTCCAGCAACGTTGCGAAATTGGTAATCTGTAGTACGGCTACCCGACCGTAAACCCACGGTTTCAGCCCCTGCTCAAACCTTCTTGATCTCCTAGCTTCAGTGTCCACCTGGTGTGGTGCAAATCTCGCCAATTCGTTGAATTTGGCGGCATAATCGGATACTGTCATACTACCTTGCTTAAGCTCTAGGAATTTGATTTCCATCCTAGCCTGTGTACTCTCTGGAAAGTAGTTCTCCAAGAATACTTCTTTGAATCGCGCCCACGCGATCGTTCCCTCCCCTGCTCTACTCTTATTGGCCTTCCACCAGTGGCTGGCCTCCCCTTTCATCATAAAGGTAGCAAATGATGTCATTTGCCCCTCCGCGACTCGTGCGACCTCGAAGACTTTTTCCATCTCCTCTATCCAGGTCTGTGCTTCTATAGGATCCGTGGTCCCTCTGAATTCGGGTGGTCCTATTAGTTTGAAATCCTTAAAACTTGCTAGTGGAGCGGCAGGCTTCGTTGCTCCAGTAGCCTCTGCGTTACGTCCGCGGAATGCTCCCATTAGCATTTCCACGAACTCTTGGACAGGGTTTGGTGGTACCCCTCCGGCATTCACTGACTCTTCGGGTGGTGGTGGGGGTAGTCGTTGATTTCTTCTTTTTGGCGGCATTTTCTGTATAAAGAAAATTTAATTTATTAAAGTTGTTTCAATCTTTTTACTTTCGTTTTGTAGCTTAAGTAATTTCAACTAAAGCACAAATAATCATCTCGACACATATAAACATAAACGGAAATGCATTTATATTCATATGCTAAAACACAGTGCGTAGCACTTTTACATCATAAGCATACTGCTATAAACGCTGCTAACCCCGATAGTTAAAACAAAAGACGGGATCTAACATATCCCACAACTTCATAGAGTTGGGATTTACAACATACTAACCCTCTATCAAAACAAAAGTTGGATTTCTACTGTATCTATGTACATACAACATAAATAAAGGAAATAATACAACTAACGGTGCATCCCTCGACGAACTGCATCGTCGTACTCCTCATCTCCAATGGCCCTGACCACTCCCCTACTAATGGTGTGCAAGGTCTGGCCCTCCTCAGCAGGGTAATAGTGCACCCTACTCTGGAATCTACCAAAGGATGAGCGATAGACGTAACTGAGTCTATCTATCCTCACCCTCTTCTCCCTAACTTCATCCTCCAGCTCTACCATCTGTTCGTGAGCTGCATCACGCTGGATCTCCATATCTAGTCTATCCTCAACTGCCTGCTGCATCTGGCCCCTCATGGCCTCCCTCTCTGCCTGCGTCTGCTGAATCTTCAGCTCAGCGGCTACTAACTTGGCCTCCATCTCGGCCATCCTCGCCTTCAGCTCTATGTTCTCGCCAGAGAACATATAAGCTGTATCTCGGTACTGCTCCTCTGTCTGTTGGTGGATCTGGTTCTGCTCCTCAAGGTGTTGAACCCTCTCCTCTAGCTCATCATTAGCCGTAGTGAGAGTATCGATGATGTCACTGGCGACAGTGCCCATGCCATCAACATACTCAGCTGACTCCTCGTCCTCATCATCATCAGTATCGGCCTCCTCCTCACTGTACTGCCCCATAACTCCGCCCCAGACAGCGTCCTCTCTATCTCCCTCCTCGGGATCTGACTCTGGCTCCTCGACAGGTACAGCCACCCGTGGTTGTGTGATATCCATAGGGATATCCGTATAGATCACCTCATCTACCGCAGTACTCGACTGGCCTATCTCCGTCATCCTACAATAACATAAATAACACATGTTAGTACAGCAATAAAATATATTCATTGATGAAATGAAATGATATTTTATCATGTACATCTCGGCTCGATAGATTTTCTCAATCCATCTCCAAAAATACACAACATGATGAATCTCCCCAATTCATCTCCTAACGCACTCGATAAGAGTTTAGTACTAAGGTTATAACCTAGGTTTCGCAAATCCTAGCGTTTCTAACCTACAGCTCTGATACCAACCTGTGACGACCCCAAATTCGGGTTCTTTAACCTCGGGTTTGGTTCTCACTGTATAATACTTAACAACAATGAAATACATAAATTGTATTCAAACTTCGCGGAATAATACAAAAGGTTCCTTAACAAAAGGCTACACTTCCCAAGGTCTATTACCTTAATCTTAAACATTACATATCTTAAGGGAAAACACAAAAGATTTACAACAGTAATTACATAACAGTAATTTAAACTTGCAAGCAACTACTAAAATTAAGCATTCGCTTTCCCATTGCCTTTGTCCGATTTAGAGCTTTCGAAATTGGCTGAAATATAGTCATGATATAGCAAGAATGAGCAACTAAATGGCTCAGCAAGTTTATAAACAACAATCATACGATATATCATGATGAAGAGAAATAACTTCAAGGTTTCAACAATAACAATTGCGAAAGATATCAAGAATCAATGTTCAATAAAAGAATGTATTGACTCTTTACTGCTGAGTGGTCTTTAATGACCGTGAACTGCTACTAAGGTAGAACAGACATACAATGACTGACACCTTGTTAAAAATAACGGGACACTTGAAGGGATCAGTCCTCTCATGTCCTATGTATATGCATCACATTTAGATTTCTTGCGCGCTGTCGGTTTTCCGACAAATAAAAATCCCCTTTAACTAGGGTTGTTCTTTCTCAGTCTTACTGTAAAAATCCGCACCAGCCAATGGTTTGGATAAGCTTTTATAATATTCAATTCAATGAATTAACATACATTTGTCTAGCCGAAACAATTAGCTTAGACATCTTAAACAGTTGCAAAAGCACTATGTGCGAATACAATAATCAATAACGATGTAAAGTAATTTTCGATAATTAATTCACTCAAGGGTCTGTCAAATATCTACGAGTGTAGTTACTTGCTCAACAATAAATGAATTGCTCAATGTAATTAAGGTTGAATAATAATTGCAACAATAAGTACAAGTTAAGGGGTAGAAAACTTGCATCGTGCGTCCTTTACTGCTAACCAACTTAATTTAACAATCCTTGAACGGACCTAACAATTAAATCAGTTTGATCTTAAATTAGTATCATATACTTGTAAGTATAATGACCTTTATAAACCTTACGAACCACATAATTGATTAATTATGGGTAACTAAACACTTAGGAAATATTATCACTACTTGATAATATTTCAAACACAAGGAACTAATATTAATTATTTAATATAGTTCAAATAAATATCTAATATTATTAATCATTTAATAATATTTTATTCATTACCTAATATTATTAATCATTTAATAATATTTTATTAAGTATCTAATATTATTAATCATTTAATAATATTTTATTCATTATTTAATATTATTAATCATTTAATAATATTTTATCCCCTTATTAATATTATTAATTATTTTAATAATATTTTAATCATCATCTAATATTATTACTCATTTGATAATATTTTACACAATTACAATGTTATTCATCATTTAATATCTTTTTAATCATATACTAATATTATTAATCATTTAATAATATTTTAGTAATAATTTTTAAACAATATCAATAGTTAACCTTTTAATTGGGTTTACCTTAACCTTTATTTTAAACATTTTGCTACCCGTTATTTCCAAATATAGTCCATATATTGGTTCAATACACAAATACATTCATTTTACACTTAGTTCAACTTAAAATTTCAATAAAAACTCAACCCGGACTGACCTGACCCGACCCGGACGGCTAAAACAGGTTTTTAGCAGAATGTTTGACTGCTGCGGCGGTGGTTTCCACCTCTGCGGCGGTGGTACAAATTTTCTGAAACCCAAATTTGAGGAATGCCCGACCTTCCGACGCTCCGACAGCCATAACTTCTTCATTTTAGAATATTTTGAGGTGATTCTTGAGTCCATTCTCATCAGAATTTCCCCATCTACAATTTCTCTTTAGAACAAAAATCCAAATTCCAAACGTAACTACACTAAACACTGCTCACAAGGATAAGGTGAAAACTAACTTCACAAATCCTTGGTTTTATTGGTTCAAACTTGAATAAAATGTGATCTATATGTCCAAATGACACAAACTCAGTTTTGTTAAACTTGTAACTTATTGTTTTACAATATTCCATGGTTCAATCACATTTTTAAAATTTTTTACACGAAATTTACGGATCGAACCACTTAGGGTTTAAAAACGACATCTTTTGTGGTTAAAGCTATAACTTCTTTGTTATTCAATATTTGTGAAAGGTTCAAAAAGGGTTTTTATTTAAAACTCATAGATCTAGCTTTCTAGCCATATAAATCCAATTTATGATTTGTACATTTCAAAATACAACCATAAACCTAGCATGCATAGTTAGGGTTTACCGGTAAAATTGTGTTATGAACTTTTCTACCATTTTTATGTATTTCTAACATACCAAAACATGTTATAAACACATAGATCTATGAATATACATATATTACATAGTTAGATACTTCTAGATCATCAAAACGAGTTTTGATCGGTTAAAAATAGATTTTAACCGATCAAAAGCTTTCTAGACTACAAAAATGAAATAAGATGAAGTTGAGAGCACTTTTAAACCTTGAAGTCTTGGATGCTCTTCTTCTTCTTCTACCAAAGTAAGTTGTGTAGCTAGTGGACATACACCAAGGCTTCCTCTAGCTTTTCCTCACACAAACACAAGTGTATCTCTCTTTTAACTCACAAAAGCTCTCTCTCTTTTCTCTAGAAAATGTCTAGCAAATGAACTAACAACCAATACCAAGTGTGGAGCATTCTATTTATAGCCCACCACTAATCCTCCATTAGCTTGCTAATTCACCCATGTTGGTGAAATTAAAGGCTAAACTAGTTTACTATTTGATTGAATGACTAGTTGATAGACTTTTGGAATGACTAGAGTTGTTGACCAACTTATGACATGGATGGATTTTCAAGCAATCTAGGAAATCAAGTTATCCAAGTGGGGCCCTCAAAAATTCAGCAAATTGGCTTTTTCAAGCCATTTTTCCTTTATTTTTAATGCTAAAATGTGCATATATACATCTATATATATATATTGACCAAAGTTTGATCCCCTATTGGGCTCCACATTGGGCTTGGGAATAACTTCCATTGGGCTCATTCAATTAAATTGTTTGGGCTCAATTTAAATAACACATTGGGCTTACATTAATTATTCTAGGTTACATTTAATTAAATCAAGCATTGGGCTTGTTTAATTAATTACATGGGCTAGTAATTAAATTACATACATGGGCTACTAGGTTAATATCTTTAACCTAGTTTATCAACTCATTTGGATTTAAAAATATAATCCAATTAGATTTGCTTTAATTAATTATACACATTGCTTTAATTCTTTAAATAAATATACAAGCACATAAGTACATTTATTTAATTATCTAATGCACAATTAATTAATACAAAAAGTTTAATTTCATTGCTAAATATTTATTAAGTATATTTACAATGACTAATGAAATTCGTGGTCATTACAAGATCTCTGCATATGGCTCTAACACAGTCCGCAGCGTTATGTGGTGTCGGATTATATGATGCTTAGGTAGACTGTCTACCAGAGCTGCAAGAGGCAGTAATACTCGGCCGTCTTTGCTGCCCTTGGCCCTTAACAAAAAATTTCTTGACAACCGACGCCCTTTCCCACAACTCTTGATCAATCGACGGGCGACCACTGCCAGGGGGATACTGCTTATCCATTAGTTGGTTGTAAGTGTCTTGTAATTAAATAATACATTGAATAGTTAAATGTAACGTCAAAATTAATGTATAAATATGTAACATTAAAAAAAAATTAATTACCCGTATCTGTATAGCATCAGGCAGACCATCATGGGTGGCCACGTATACATCCAACCAATTAATAGTCTGACCTCTGAACCTGCTAGATGACTAAAAATATGACAAGTGTATAAATATATTAATCATGCAAATAAATACTAATTAAATGATCGTAAACATGAATAAAGTAAATTTGACGAACTCTGTACCTCCTTATCAATGAAATAATGCGTCTGTGATATACTACAGCCTTTATATGTACCCTTTGTCTTTTCCCCTTCAGCTACACCTGCGGATCTGTTCTTGGCGGCAATCCTCACTTTCCTCGCCCATTCGTCACTCTGTCACTGCTGGCACATCTCAACCCATATATCGCGCAAGCACCACCACAAGCCGTACTCATGCATATACTCCGCAACCTAGCCAGGATGGTCTATGCCAGCATTATATAGTGCATCTTCCCGCTCCTTTTTTATGTTGCCTTTTGTGCAGACAGCACACTTTTGTCATAATAGTGTCTGTATAACTCCTGTCTGTGAATCTTTCCACTTGTATCTTTTCTGAAATAAAAACACAATAATAACATTAAAATAATTGTAATATAATTAACCTGATAATACTAAACATTAGAATAGTTATAAATTACGGGAAAAAAAACCTGAAACTCCTGCCAACAGGCCTCCTTATGGGTTAGCGGTGTACTGGCCCACATAATAGATGGGGTAGGCCAGTTTTGAAGGCATAACTGTGAAATATATTTCACAACCCTAACATCTGCAAAATCTATAAAATATAGAATAAATTACATTAGTATATACAATAATATAATTTTTAATTTAATATTACTATATGGTTAATAACTTACGTGTTAGTCGGATCAGGGCGAATCTATAATAAAATACGCTCGTCTGAATTATCTGGGGTCTTCGGGATCTGATTTGGATCCCGGCCTAAACCATATTTTCTTTCTCTTGCTGAAAATGCCATCAATTCAAAAAAATGATATATTAATTTGATTTACATAATAATGATTACAGAAATAAAATGCATGTATATACAACATGTCAATAATATTATGTAAACATTTATATATAACTCTACAAAATACAAATTAAATTAAACATACATTTTAATGAAACTCGCTGTCAGATTCTGAATCATCTTTTACAATATGTAGAGATTCATAACCATCTCCTACTTCAGATTCAGTGTCGCTGTCACTTAATAACTCTTCCTCCTCAGTATCACTATCATCTAAGTGTTGTACTGAATCGGGATCCAATTCATCATCATCACCTCCACCCTCTAAATTGTTGTCATCGAGATTTATTATAGGAGGGTTATGTAACGTCTCCTCTTGGTAGACTTCTCCGTCTACTAATTGGACACGAATGCGCGCAGGAGTATGAATGACAACTTGTCAATCTGTAGGCGTTCTATCCCTTTTCCGAATAGGAGTACAAGTGTAATATACTTGCTGTGTTTAAGTTGGCAACACAAATGGTGCATTCATATATGTCCTTTTGTTGAGGTCAATATCGACAATTCCATGTTGATCGACACGTATCCCTTTTTCTAAATCAAACCAATGGCATTTAAATAGATTAATCTGACCTCCGTATGTACCCTTGTACGACAACTCAATAATCTCTTCCAACTCCCCATAAAAGGCACGACCAACCTCATTGTAGTAATCTCCTTGAACCAACACTCTAGTATTGGTTGTTCTTTTACCGATGGCGTAAATCTTTGTATGAAAATCATAGCCATTTACTTTATAACCATTACGAGTGACTTGGTTCCTATCTGGGCCCATGACTAAGACTTATACATTTGAAGGAATTGTACCGTTATTAAGAGCCTACAATTGTTTAATACATTGTGAATAACGAGCAAAATAAATTAAATAAATTGACTTAATTAAGTTAAATAACTTACTTTGTCCTTTAGCCATTTTGCAAAGTTTTGATCCCGATTCAGTTCAATATCTTTATCAGTGATGCCGTGTTGATTTGTTCTTAACTCAGCATCAAATGATCCACAGATATATTACATATATGAAATAATATATATGAGATTATAGTGTACATCAATGAGATTAAGTTAAATATGAGTTTTACATGCATACCTCATCAATCCCTCAATCTCCTCGCAATTGAGAAGAATATAAGTATGTGCAGCATGTAATTCTGCTTCAGAGAGGAATATGTGTTTTTCTTTTTCATAAGCGCGACCCGGTAGACCAAATACAAAAAGTCGACCGTTTTCCCCCCATCATCATGTCTCGGAACTCGATTGGCCTTTGTCAAAACATCATCGGGAAAATAGTCCGATACAAACGTAGATATCTCATCAAAACTGTATGCTTCACATATCAACCCCTCGACATAAGCCCTATTTTTAACCTTCCTCTTCAGGTTTCTCATCACCCTCTCGAAAGGATACATCCATCTGTATTGAACTGAACCACCAACACGAGCTTCATAGGGTAGATGAATTTGCAAATGCTCCATGGAGTCAAAAAACCCTAGTGGAAATATTTTTTCAAGCTTACACGTGATCTCAATGATGCTCTTCTCAAGTATTTTCATGTCCTTTGCATTTAACGTTTTTAAACATATGCTTTGGAAGAAACGACTAAGCTCAGTCAAAATATCCCATATTGGTTTATCAAGCAAGTCTTGAAATGCTATTAGTAAGAGTCTCTCCATGAACACGTGACAATCATGACTCTTCATCCCTTGTATTTTATCACCTGTAACATACCTTGCAATGTTTGACGCATATCCATCTGGTAGTTTCAGAGACTTGATCCATGCACACACATCTTCAACCTGCTTCTTGGACAATGTGTATTTTGCATGCGGTTTGAAAATCTTTCCATTAGGTGATTCATAAAGCTCTAATCTAGGACGCTTACAAATATCTTTCATATCCAACCGTGCTTTATCATTATCTTTTGTCTTGCCCTTAACACCCATCACGGTGTTAAGTACATTGTCGAACACATTCTTCATAATATGCATTACATCTAAATTGTGACGAATCAAGTTTGTAGACCAATAAGATAGTTCCCAAAATATGCTTCTCCGAATTCAATTGTGAGACTCACCAAACTGATTGATTGTTGCTGAGGTAGCACTTTTACCAAATGGGATTACTGGCAATCTTATCACACGGTCATGCACCTCCATCCCAGACAATCGTCCTACCGACATATCTTTCTCTACTTTGCCTTTTATAAAATTTTCTCTATTTTTTCGAAAAGGGTGATCTATCAGCAAGAAACAACGATGACAGTCAAACCAGCACGGCTTCCGACCATGTGGTAGATTAAAAGACTTTGTATGCTCCATACAATATGGACAAGACATCTTCCCGTGTGTACTCCATCCAGATAACATACCATAAGCAGGAAAATCACTAATAGTCCACATAATTGCTGCTCGAAGGTTGAAATTTATTTTTGTCGAAACATTCCAAATCTGTACTCCATCCTCCCACAATACCTTCAACTCGTCTATAAGAGGTCTAAAGTAAACATCTAGATTCTTTCCAGGACTCTTGGGACCAGGAATCATGAATGAAAGAAACAAATATGGTTGTTTCATACACATCCAATGAGCCAAGTTGTATGGAGTCATTATCACAGGCCAGCAGGAGTACGGAATAGCCGAGTGACCGAAAGGGTTGAAACCATCGGTTGACAATCTAAGCCTCACATTTCTTGGTTCAAATGCAAACCCCGGATGTGCTAAGTTAAATTCTTTCCAAGCCTTCTCATCTGCAGGATGGTTAAGTTCTCCACCTTTAACTGGAGATCTAGCATGCCAAGTCATGTGTTCAGCTGTTCTTGAAGACATGTACAATCTTTGCAGCCGATGTGCAATTGGAAAATACCTTAAAATCTTAAAAGGTATATTTGTCTTTTTTGTAGTCACACCCTCTTTATTAGGCTTAAACCGATCATAATTGCACAACGTGCACTTTGTCTTATGTTCATTTTCCTTATAAAACAGCATGCAATCGTTCGGACATGCATTGATCTTCTGGTATCCAAGACCCAACTTTTTCACCATTTTCTTACAAAAGTAATAGTTATCGAACAATTTTTCACCGTCAGGTAACATACTCTTAATGGTCTTTAAGAGCGACTCAAAACACGCATGACTCATGTTGTGATCAGCCTTGATGTTAAGTAACGTCGCCACTACAGCCAATGTAGTTTGCTTTGAGCAACAAGGCCACAACGGTTCGCTACCCTCCTCTAATAACTTAACGAACGCTTTGGCATCAGAATTCATAAGTTGATCTATGTCTTGTTCCTAATCAAAATTCGGCCCAGCAATATCATGAACCATGTCATTCATACGATGGGTACTACTGTCTGCTGGATCATGTATTCGTGCATTGACACTCTCTCTTTTCTGTCCATGTGCCCACCAACATTCTTCGTAATTTTTCATGAATCCATTAACAAGTAAATGATAGGCGACTATATCTATGTCCGCATAATTTACAGTCTTACACTTCAAATAAGGACATCTTATCTTGTTCTGAGTGTTCACACATTCTTTCTGGCTATATGCGTCCAAAAACACTTGACAACCAGTTCTAAATTCAGCTGTAGCACCTATCTGCCTGCGTGACTTTCGTCGCCTCATCCAACTACGATCTAAATAGAAATCCATAATAGTATGATACATATTTTGACAAGTTTATTGTATTCATTAAATTTACTTATTACAAATGTATAGGTATAATGCATGTTTCCTACCTAAATATGTCTCCACCCTTATTACACCGGTCAGGTTTCTATCCCATTCTTGTATGTGATGTCCCACTAATGTCAACGACTTAAACAAATGCATCTGTTTGTTCTAAAGAAATTTCGGCAGCATCTACCATCGATCTCCAAGTACACGAAATAGACTATAATTTACACAATCTAAGTATACACCCAAAAAACAATAGAAGATAAAAAGACCAAAATTTCTGTAAAACAAACAGATAAATTGGCTTAAGTCATTGACATCGGCCTAAGTGGGAGCGGAACATATAAGAACAGTCCCAAAACGGAGACTATTCAAGATTCACTCCTAATGAGTGAATCTTGAACGGGTTTCTAAGCTGCGCAATTTATTTTTATATTAAATTTATATATGATATTATATTATATTATATTATATTATATTATATTATTATTTTGAAGGATATTATATTATATTTCTCTATTTTATATTAATTTGAATGATATTATATAATATTTTTTTTATTGTATTATTTTTTATTATTTTGTTTTATTTTGCTTTAGTATATTTTTTCTATTATTTTATATTATATTATATTTATTTATTTCATAATATTATTTTGTATAATTTTGAATGATATGATATTATTATATTATATTATATTATATTATTATTTTGAATGATATTATATAATATTATTTTTATTATATTATTTTTTATTATTTTGTTTTATTTTTCTTTATTATATTTTTTTGTATTATGTTATATTATATTATATTTATTTATTTCATAATATTATTTTGTATAATTTTGAATGCTATTATATTATATTATTTTTATATATATTATATTTCTTTATTTTATATTAATTTGAATCATATTTCTGTATTGTACAGAAGTAACAGAACCTATTATATTGCATATAAAATTTATGTGTTCCTTAGCCGTCTTAATCATTAACCTAATCAGAAGTAACAAACAAACACAAAAGTATTCTCCGTTCATACTTAATAAGTAGCATGTTCACATAGACATATTATAACAACAATTAAAAACATGTGAGGATATATTATATTTAAAATTTGATTTTTACCTTTTCTGACAAGGGTGGCGTCCGGCAGGGGGCGGGGAAAGAGGCGCAAGGGGTGGGCACAGGGATGGCAGCGGAAGGGGGCGGGGGCGGCAACGGGTTATAGCGGCAGGAAGCGGGGGCTAGCGCGACAACTGTAGGGGGCGGGGCCAGGACCGAGGCCGGCAGCGGCAGGGGCGACTGTGGCGGGGGTGAGGAAGGGTCGATTCTCTCTTCTTCCTTCTTCTCTTCTTTCTTTCTTCTTCCTTTTTTTCCCTTTTTCCCGTACGACGGCTACTAAATTTAGGTTTGAACATAATAGCGATCGCTTTCGGTCGCTAATTTTTTTTAATGCGTTGGCACTTTTAGCGACGAAAAGTGCGGTCGCTGATACATTAGTGACCGATAATCGATCGCGCCAAAAATCCCGCGCTTTTTGGTGGCAAAATGGGTATTTGCGACGAAAATAGCGACCGGATGTCGGTCGCTATTACTGTTAGCGACTAATTGCACTGTCAGTCGCTAAAACGAAGCATTAGCGACGAATTTGGCGGTCGCAGAAAGTCTTCGTCATTGATATGCATTTTTCTTTTAGTGGGTTAATGATAATTTATTTGTCATTAGCTTAGTCATGATATTTTCTTACTAGGTTATTTGAGCTCACTCTTTCTTTTTGTTCCATTATTTTTCAACAGGAGATGAGAAAGTAGCTGGGACTAGTCGGGGAATGGAGTGAAGGTCCGAGATATAGCTGTAGTAGTCTTCGCATATTGTAAATAGTGTGACAATAATAGTGAAAACTTAATTGTGTATTATTAAGTTCTATATTTTTGTGCTTTGCATTGGATTGTAATAATTTTGTTGTAGTCTTTTAGCGTCTCAAATTGGGCTGTGTAGGCCCGAATTTGGAGGCGTCACATAATATATAACAGCTTTATTTAATGTCACATTTAATACATGTTGGCTTTATTTTGGGAGTGTTAATACATGTTGACTTTATTTTGGGAGTTGGGACTGTTAATACATATAACATTATTTTAGGACTGTTAATACATATTGCGTGTATTTTTTTGTCTTGTTAGGTGTTGATGCTTGCTGTTAAAGAGATAATGCTTGAAGCAGAGTATAAATGTTGTGCAAGATATATCTATACTAATTAGAGAAACTTATACTAGGGCAAATATTAAAGTTCATGTTTTAGAAGACATTAAAGGCAAATAATTATGCTGAATTTAAGTTATTATTGACATAAGAAAAGAATCAAAAGATGCTCATGCAGCCTTACTTAAGCACCAACCAAGAATATAGAGCAAAACCTATTTCAAAACTCAGACAAAGTGTGATGCAGTCACCAACAACATAAGTAAATGTTTCAACAGTTGGATACTTGAGGTTAGGTTTGAAGATATAAAGACACAAGTGATGGGGATGATCCACACTAAGAGGGGTGACATGTTAAATAGGGAGGGGAAACTAAACCTAGCAATTTGGGCCCAAGCCCGCGGGTCGGGCCAGCCCGCCCTGAAAATATTGGGTTTTGGGCTTATATTTTTTAGCCCAAGAAGAATTGGGCCATTTTGGCCCGGCCCAATTTTAGCCCGGCCCGTTGTGGCCCGACCCGCGAGAGCCCGACCCGCCCGTGTTTTTTTTATTTTAAAAACACAATGCAATGTTTGTGCCAAGAGTTAAACTCTAGACCTTCAAAATACTAAACAAGCACAAACACCAACTCAGCTACAACAAGTTTTGTTATTATATTACCAATCTTCAATCATTTTCTCTCATTTTAAACCCTTTTTCCCTTTCTCTCCTTTCAAGTAAATTAACCCCCCCACACCCCACGCCATTTCCCATTTTCCCTAAATGTTTCTCTCTCTTCATTCTTCATTTCTTCAGCATTCCTACCGAGCTCTCCCATTTCTTTCTAAAATTTTTGACAAATCTTATATTTTTAAACTTAGATTTAGCTAGATCTAAGAAGTTTTGACAAAAAATACTTTAATTAATATTTTTTAGTCATCTTTTTATACAAATCTACCGATTTAATTTGCAAAAATATCCCCTCCTTTTGAAAATCTCAACAGGCTTCTCTGGGTTGTTGATCATCATTGCTTTATGCGTATGGGTAGTGCTTCCACTTTCTAGTAGCATCAAAGTTCATTCATAGGAATATGGGATTATATATATATATACACAGATCTGTTATATATAATATTCTAGATAATTTTTCAGATCTGTATATATATATAAGGCTATGAGCTGTGAACTGGTAAAACATATGGTAAGTCACTAAGTTGTATGACTTTTTATGTTTTGGCTGTGTTCTTTTTCCGTTTTGGCCTTTCGGAGTTGATGGGCTGTTATGCATAAATTTTGTATCATCCGTGTGTACTGGTTTGGCATTCCCTTTTGATGCTTTATTTACAATTTTACATGATCGATCTCCACATATCTTTAGTACCTTTTGATGCTTTATTTTCAATTTAACATGATCAATTTCCACATCTTTAGTAGTAAAAATCACTGTGTGACTACATAAATGAACATGTCTATTTGAGTCAAAAAGTTACTCAATGAGTTTGGATCACTCCCAGCTATATATATGTTAATTTTATGTCTATTTTTTTTTGTTGCTAATGTATGTCTATTCGACTCCGAAAGATCTCTTGTTTGTTTAAAAAAAGTTGTTTGTTTGTTGTTGGATAAGTGAATTTGATGGTTTAATTATGGGTTAACTAAAAAAGCCCCCGGGCCCCGGGCCGCTTGTTTTCAGCCCACAAAAATCTGGGCCATTTTGGCCCGGCCCAAATTTGGCCCGGCCCGTCACTGGCCCGGCCCATTTGCCAGGTCTAGGGGAAACTATGTCACAGAATATTGAAAAAAATGAACAATGCAGTTGTATTGAAAATATTTTGTGATCATGAATGAGATATGGATCACTAGTTTGAGGTCAGTGGCAGGAATGATAAATATAAAGTGGACATAGAAGAAAAAATATATTCTTTTGGAGTTTGGCAACTATTTGGGATTCCTTTCCACCATGCAATTACATGAATTTTATTCATGGAAAGGCCATTAAAAAATATGGTTCACATTGGTACTATAATGATACTTACCTAAAGTCTTATGATCATTTGTTGAAGCCAATGAACAGTAAAAATAATTGGCCAAAGATTCATTTTCAAACCTTGTTGCCACCAATTGCAAATAGGGTAGTTGAAAGACCAAAGAAAAATAAAAGAAATGATGCAATTGAAGAGCTAAAGAATAAAAAGAAGATGTGCAAAAAAGGTACTCCAATAAGGTGTTCAAAGTGCAAAAAGTATAGGCATCACAAGCTAGGGTGTAAGTCTATAATTTAACAAGAATCTCAGCCCAATCAAACTAACTAAGCCAATCAAACTCAAGAGAGATTGCAAAGTTGATTGTAAGTGTGATTATTAACATGTTTATTCAATTAACAGTTAATATTTCACTTTAAAAATTATTTTTTACTCAGGTAAAAAAGAAAGACAGTACTAGAAGAAAAAGAGGTGGATGAAACACTTCAACTAGTGAAAGAAACAATAAAATTGGGGGAAAAAACTAAAGAAGAATGTATGACTATTAATACATAAAACTAATTTTACAGACTAAGATTATGCACATGACTGCATTGAAAAAACTGTTGTAATATTTTTTGCTAGTTTCTGGTAGTTCAAATGTTGTTATGTTTGTTTTTGAAATTGTTGTGTTGTTTTAGGAATGGTTTGTTTTTGGAATGAATGGTTTTGTAGTTTGAGGCAATGATAATGAAGTCGTTTATATACATATATGGTATCAGCAATGTAGATTGTTTTTGGTATAGCCTTTCTTAGTGGAATGAATGTGTTTGTTGCAGCTGTGTTTGTTCTTTTTTATTAGTCCCATTTTTGAGATTTTGGACAATTTACATATATCACTAATGGGATTGTTTTAGTACTCCCTTTTAGTGGAGTGAATGTGTTTCCTTATGAAGTGTGCTTTATCCGATATCAAACGGGAGCTACGAGCAAGTAGAACACCCTTCAGAAGTATTAATACCATAACATGAACAGTAAATGCATGAATATGATGTACTAAAAAATCTGTAGTTCCTAATGGAATAGGTAACAAAGTTACTTTATTACCCACTGCTACTAAATAACCCCCCTAAGTTAAACTAATGCTTGTTATTGCACCAGGAGCCGCTGCACATGGTGTTAAAGCATGGGTGTTTTATATCCATTGAGCAAAGACGAGTTGTAATTGGATAGCAGTATTTGAAAACATACATATCTTGAGGACGTCCAAAAGCGTTCATGGTATCATTATGAATATACAAACCAAAACTGTGAAAGCCTAGAAATATACATGCCTAGTTGAGATGTGATATGATTGCATCGCAATGCCTAAGGACACAATCTAATAGATCGTTGTATCAAGTAGTTGTATCATAGTCTCTTACCATAAAAATGGTTGCATGCACAGCAACACCAACTATGAGAAATGATGTCTGAACAACGACGATTGTGTACCATAGTTAATAGCTAAATACGGATAAGGGGGCATGAAATACATATGGTGAGCTACAACAATGGTTAAAGAGCCTAACATAACTAAGTTAAGAGATAATTGAGCATGCCATGAATACAAGACCATTTGTTTTGTCTTGGTAGTCACTTTTTGGTACTCCTTTTATTGGATTGAATACAGAAAAATATATTTTTTAGTGAATACAGGGGGATATATTTGTTAATTATAATTAAACTTTAATCATTCACTAACTGAAATAATTGGCATCTTATGACTCAAAACTTTAAATATTAAACATAAACACACTTAGTTGTACAAAACAATCCAAATGAAACTTATTACAACAAATGTAATCATCCAAGATGTTATAATGCACAACTGTTGTTTCATGTCTCCCCTAGTTTAATAGCTTTCAACTCCCATTTTAATATTTTTTTCTCCATTGTTTTGTAACATCTCACCCAACTTTTCAACTCTCTTAGTTAAAAGTATGATTTTGTCATTGGTACATTTTATCGAACTCATCACTTCATCGTTGGATGATTTTCTAACCATCTGATTTGAAAAATCACCAACAAGCATGTTCAACCACTCAAAGAATCCTCAAAATTTATCAGCATCCTACTTAATAACAAAAAATATTCAATCAAATTAACAACCAATAATACCAACAAATTCAAAATAAATCAAGCTGAAATAAATCAAGCAACCATATACTTACATAGTAATACCAATAACAAAAATATTAAATCAAATTAACAACAAATAGTACTAGTAAAATCTAAATAAATCAAGCTAAAATAAATCAAGTAACCATATTTTCTTATAACAAAGCTGTTGAGAATTTTTTTGTCAAAATAAATCAAAATCTTGTAACCATACATTTACATATTAACTTCGACACTCAAATAATCGTTTTCCTTTTGTTTTTTCCTTTGTAGATACACAGATTCTAGCAACAACACCACAATAGTATCTCTTCATCTTCGGACCAATCTTGATGACCTAGAGATAGACGAAGACATTATTCACTACACACATATTCGGAATAAGGAGGAGAGAGATACCTATAAAAAGCCCCAATAATTTCATACAAACTGACCTTCAATTAAGCATCACTTTGAGTTAAAATATGGAACCTTAGTTTTTGTTCATCATCTGGAACAAGAACTTTGCTTCAAGCGTTACTTTATAGCAAGGATTGAAAGTCACATGCAAGAGACATGTTATTAATTCCCGCGCAGACGAATTGGACTTTTCCATGTCATTAGTACGAAATAAGAAAAAAAGTCGCGTAGAAAAAAACAAACGTTTGTTAGTTCAATTTGACAAAATGACCTAATTGAATTAATTAATTTAATGAGATAATTATAAAAATTAAAAATTTAGTGAATTATTACATAAGACAAGACAAGTACCGTGAGTTAATTGTTAGTTTTATCCTAATTAAAAGATTTTGTATTAAATGACCTCGCTCGTGTCTATGAATTGGCCTACCTTTTTTCCACTAAAATGGATAAATAAATCAATTTCAATCCTTCTACACATGGTTGGAACCATTTTACATATCTGATATTGAAGTCAGATGGGGTACTCATTTATCAATCATGTTATCAAAGACTAAACCAAGGTAACTGGGCGCGGATATTAATGATTTTATCCAACTACCCAAGTGCTATACCTTTTTGTGGTTTGGCAAATTACTAAAGATATTTTCTCATGACCAATAATAATAATAATAAAAAGATGACAAAATTGAGTTGTGGAAGGGTGTTTTCTTTAACTAATTGTCAAAGGGTTGGGCGTCGGCGGCGTTGTTAATTGAAGCTTCCTTTCTTGTTTCCAACATCATTTTTGTTCAAAAGGTTAGAGCTTGAATTTGAGCCTCCTAGGGTTTTTAGTAGTAGTCAACACACTTCTTTGCAGGTTCTTACTTCACTTCACTACAAAAATCGGATCAACATGGATTGTGATTGTCTGCCCTTTCTTAAAAGGTTTCCATTGCTGTTTTTGTTTATCTTCTTATCTTTTTATCGCAATTAAATCAACCCCTCATACCTTTTTTTTGTTATATAATCACTACTTTTAGAGTGTGTATCCGATAAATTATTAATCAACCTCTTGAATTTTGTCATTTATCGGCTTACTTACTATGATATATATTTTCCTTTACTTTTATTTTATGTTCTCCCGTTCTCAAAATAAAAGTCATTAGATTTCATTACGTTCCTCCATAGGCAAGTTCCTAAATTTCGGACTTGAAAAAGAAAACCTTAATTTAGGACAAAGTAGGGAGTATTAGTCTACCATTGACCATTCTAATTCTCTCTAGCTGCAGCCATTGCACACTGTCTCAGTCGCGGGTCCAAGTATCTTTCCGTGATCTTTATCAAGTACAAACAAATACTTGGCCTTTCCTTTTCCTTCATTTGTTTAAGATGGTAAAATAAAATAGCAATTACTGCAGGATTAATTGTTGATCTAAGCTTCTACTCTTTGATGAGTAATTTATTTAAGGCTCCCATTTTAGAGGGATCAATATCAGAATATAAGTTTCACAATTATAAAAATAAAAAAAATAAAAAAAAGAGACCGTTAGAAAAAAATAAAATTTTACAATAAAAAAAAATATATAAACTAATAATTAACCGGTGAGAATAGATATAAGATTAATTATCAAATTTCTTTAATTACTTAAATAACTATATATTCCCAGTATTAACTGAATTCAAGTCTATTGAGCTCGAACTTATAAAAGTGCTTCCAAACTTTGCTTACTCACAAGCGCTACTCATATGTACCCATTTCAAGTTCTAGCTACTCAAGCTCTTTTAAACTTATCTATATTTTTAAATCACAATACAAATCTATTTATCTATATCAAAATATAAGAAGATAAAAAAAGAATTATTAATTTTGATATTTCCAAAAATTGACTCAACAAAAAGTTATTTTATTCATAAAATTTTAGTACAGATTTATTATTAAATATACAATTTATCCATTGTCACTAAGAATTAAGCAAAGATTAAAAAAAAAAATTAGACTACCGAGTTATCAAACTTAGACGGCCAGATCTTCCAATCTTTTCACAATTACAGGTTACTGCACTCTTGAGTTGACTCGGGATCAAAATGGCACTTAAATATATCATATTTAAAATTTATTTGTCGATGATAAGCTTACATGTACTTTACACAAATTATTAAACTTGTGATAAATTAAGTCACACCACATGTTTTTTTTTCTTTCCAATTATTCATTTATGATACGTTAGAAAAATATATTTGACTATAATCCTTAAGGGAGGCAAAAGTATAATTGCATCATACAGTGAAAAAAGTTGTGCATCGCTGTGGTAATTCCCCTTGAAATTAAAAATATGTATACCGTGTACTAATTATATATTATTATCTGTGTGCTGAGTCGATATATATTGCACAAATTATGCCGAAGTTGGTACACCTACTTGATTACACCCGCATAGTATCTTATTCTATAATAAAGTTCACGGTAATAGCAATTTACACTTCATCCTACGAAATTAAGCAAGAAATATCTCTCTCAATACTTAGTGCACTTTTTATTTTTTTAATTAATATTTGTTAGAGTATATGCCCTAGAGACTAATTATTTGATGTAATTGCTTAACATTTTTTTGATATTATATTTGATTGAATAAATGGATTATTTTATTATGATTTCATTTACTGCGTTATATAAATGTTAACATAATAAAAACCCTTAGAATAATGATACGAATTATATAGCTTTAAGTATGTGACTTGAACATGAGATTATATAATTATAATTAGTATCATTGCTCTTAAATGTCCCTAGTCGAGTATCATTGTTAATGGGACAACAATGATGCATTGAGATTAGTATGTGGATTGACTGATGGCCAAATCTCATTGGTCATAAATATATGAGATATTTGAGTCAATGCATAGGTACATGTTAGAGAACAATGTACTGGACTGACCCACCATGAGAATTCTACATGGAGCATTATGCAAAGTGTTATAAGAAATTCTTATAGTGACAATGATGTAATGATCCTCCGACCTGAAGTCACTATATTATTACACGAGAATTTGTGTACTTTGATATTATCAAATGTCACCTTTAATAGGGTGGACAATAAATGTGATTATTGGGTACATCATGAATCGTGTGAGGAATATGAGTGATCTAGATGGAATTTAACCCTCCTATATATTAGGGGTGATATCCATAGGTCTCTTGATTGAGTATGACTATGAAATGTATGGCCATGCTCAAATATTGATTTGTTTCATATAGTCTACTCATTGATCAAGAAAACTCAGATTAAATTATGAAGAGTATGACACATTCCATGCCTCGAGTTTAATCTAGGATATAAGGTTAAAAGGATTAAATTACATTGAAACATTGGTCACGAAAAGGTTGTATCGAATAAGCGATCTTATTATTATTTGGGTAGCAGTGATGCATTACTAGATGCCGCTCACTGTTTATAATTTTATAATATGATTTTAAAATTATTACCAACATAATAATAACCTATAGGGTCACACATTTAGAACGTAATTAAAAGGGAATTAATTTAAATTGTAAGTATTTTAAATATGTCAATATGATTGATAGTATTTAAAAATTACGAATTTAAATTAATAGGATAATTTGTATATATGTATATTAATTAAGTAAGACTTAATTAAAATATAATATATATAAATTCGGATTTTATTTTTCTATTTATTTTAGGTTTTAGTTAATTCCTATTAACTACTATATATATGATATATCAGTAATCTAAAAGTCACGTAAGGAAAAACTAAAACCCTAGCCGCTTTCAGAAAGAGGCTAGAGAGAAAAATAGGTTAGAAATCCTGATCTTGGTGGCTAGTACCGCGGTTCCTTTTGCTGCAGATCGTGGGACGATTCGCGGAGCGTTCGTGTGGATACCGTAGAGACGCAGTCACTGGATTGCGTTGAAGATTCGAAGCCGTTCCAGAATTCCATCGTCTTCTCAACATCTCAGATAATCGGTAAAATAATCTAAACCTCTGATTAATCTGTTTTCGCATGGATCTTGTCTTAGGGTTTCGGAATTTTTTTTTAAATTCCGCTGCTTTCACTGTGTCGAAATCCTAACAATATTTTAGGATAAAATATAAAGATTAAAAAATACAATTAATATTTTATGTGATTCACCAAAATAGTTATAAAATTTTAATATTATTTTTTTAAAAAAAATTATTAAAAAGGATAAAAAAGAAACAAATTAATATTTAATGTAGGGATAATATAAAAAATTAAATCATTAGTGACTCATTGAAATCTATACATAACAAATAAAATGAACAAATTTCACCCTTTAAACAGACAAATACTCCTGTTGACGCCTGATTCTGTCGGGCAGTCCTGCTGGCCGTCCGGTGAGTATACCTGCACAAAAGTCCAAACGGCTTGGGCCGTTGGTGGACTCCTCCGGTGTGAGTGTTAGTGAAGGTATAGGAATAGTCAACAATGGAGGTCTGAGTATCTAGTATTACCAAAATGTGCGTTACCCTTCTCTCCATTATCAACTGGGAATTTATACTATGTACCTGAATAACGGTCACCTGTGTAACGGTTCTGTCCATTATGCTAGGTAGTTATGATGTATGTCCGTTTCGTCCTTCACCCACGTGCTGTAAGCCCACTAGGAAGGTTATCAGGCTGACGGTATATTGGGCCTAGCCCAGTGTGAGTTCCTGGATCAGGCCTGGTTAAATATTCATCCTAACATTGCCCCCCACTCCTCCAGTATATGAATGTGCTGGGGGAGTAGAATGAAACCTTCCGAAGAGAAAAGCTCCATCGGGAGCCCGGAGGCATCAGACCGATGGGAAATGTCATTCGGGAGCCCGAAGGCATCAAACCGAAGAGGAACTCCATCGAAAGCCCGGAGGCATCAGACCGATGAAAAATGTCATTCGGGAGCCCGGAGGCATCAAACCGAAGAGGAACTCCATCGAGAGCCCGGAGGCATCAGACCGATGGGAAATGTTTTTTTGGATAAGACCTTGGGCCTTTATAATCTGGGCTTCAATGTTCTGGACAGGGCCCTGGGCCTTTATAATCTATGTGCCAATCAAGCCCAAAGTTTTGCTTTTTCAACCCAACAAATCTGGCCCAATAGCTTGCACGGCCGTTTCGTATAACAATTCATTTTTGAATTTCGAAATCCGCGTCCATTTAGCTAACAAAGCGTGCGCGGGAAGGAGCATTTATTACGCTGCAGTAAATACTGCGCGTGCGCCCCATCCGTCAGATCGTTTTCATCTGAACCGTTGCCACGCTTGAATCAAGATAAAAGGGGTCATTTCCAACAGATCGTCTTTTTATCAGAAGCAACTTATCACGAGAGAAAGGACGTTTGAGAGAGAATAATTTCATTCCCAGATCGAATTCCATCGTTCCTGCTTCGTTGTTTTTCAATCGATCTCCTTTCTGAAATCAAGTAAGTTCTTTACCCCTTTTCTTTAATACCCCTTAATGGCTGGAAGTACCCAAGATACAAGGGCTCAAGCTTCGTCTTCCCGGGTTGAGGACGAAGTTACTGTGGCCGAAACGGGGATCCCAGAGGGACAACCATGGAAACCCGTGGTAATCACCAGGATAAGGGATGTAGAGGAATACAATATGAAGAAGTATTTTAACATCCTGTATAGAGTAGCCAACATCCCTTCTTCAATCCAGAACCAATTCTTCGATTTAGCCCTCACATAATTCTATATCCCCGAAACATATGAAATCAAGAGACCCGGGGCTGGGGAGAGAATGTACTACCAGCTCGAGGGGGGATGGATTCCAATCCATAGGCAGTCACTGATCTATGGGGTCCGATTCCCTCTTCGCCCCTTCGTATTGGAGTTACTTCATACGACGGGGCTCAGTTTGAACCAACTATCCCCCAATTCCTTCATTCATATAAACAGTTTCATTGCCTTCTGTTTCTCTGAATCAACCCTCCCAGCCATAGATTTCTTTTTTCAATTCTTTTCCCTTACCAATAATAAAGAAAAAGGGTTTTTCACGGTGATGAAGAACCCTGGAAGGGATACCCTGATGGAGACCCCCTCGAGCAATAAAGGGTGGCACGGGGATTGGTTTTTCATCAAGGGGCCGGACACTGAGATGGTCGGACCTTGGTCAGACCCGAACAAAGACCAGCTAAATCCGAAGAAAATCTCTCGGGCAAGGCTAGAAGAGTTCGAGGTCTTATATTCCAAGAGACCATCTGTGAAGTGGGATCGGAACCTCCTTAACGACCAAGACTGGTTGTATTCCTTCGGTTGTAAGTTCTCTGCCATGCTTGCTCTTTTACTCTGAACATTTTTTGATATACTCATTCTTTTGTTCTGATTGCCTTGCAGTGGCTGACCAAGGAAAGCATCCCAATAATGAAGCCATAATAGAGGCAGCCGCAGTCCCGAGAATCAAGATGAGTGCCGCCGATAAGCTGAAGGCGAGCCGAAGCTTGAGGGCTGCAAAGCCCAAGGACTCTACCCAGGCCGCTGCCAATCCCGAGATGGCCACGGGATCTTCTCAGGTGGGTGATATTATCAAGCCCACCGAAGGAGAGAAGTCTGCTGCCAAAGACTCGGGGGCCGGCAGACCAAAAATAAAGAGGAGAAGGCTGGTTCTAACGTCAGTTCTGGAGGCAAGAACCAAGCAGACTTCTGCTCCTCAAGGGAGTTCATCAACTCCTCCCGCCGAGCAAAGCGTCGTCAGGCAGTCAGAGGAAGGCCTCGTTCCCCCTCCTCAGAATAAAGGGAAAAGACCCGCTGAAGGTCAAGAGCCCCCCAACACCCAAGGCGGGCCGATGGATCCCCCAATGCCGACCGGGGATTCAAGACCCGAGGAGGGGATCAATATGCAGGCCTTGGGTACCTCGATGATCCCGTTCGCCGAAGATAGTACCAAGGGGGTTGATCTGAAGACGCTTATGGAGATGCTGTTCTCCTGCCATGCCAAGGTAAGAATCTGCCGGTAAACCTTTCTTCTTCGAATTGGTTAACTTTCTGACTCATTCATCATTCAACCATTTCTTTTCAGGGAAATGCAATTCTCCTTAGGGTTTCTGATGAGCAGAAGGTTCTGGAGAGAAGAGCCGAGGAGAGCAGCAAAGGGCATGCTGAGGCTCTGAAGAACCATCAGAAGACCAAAGACCAGCTTAAGGCCATACATGACTCCTTCCAGATCATGAAACAGGAGTATGAATCGGCCCGGGAGGCTCGTCTTGAAAAGGACAAGGAGATCGATCGCCTGACGGCCCGGGTGATCGATCTGGAGAAGGCGAATGTCCACGCTATGGATTTGGTGCAGGCCAAAGAGCTCAAAAAGATCCAGCTGGAAAATAACAAGAACGAGCTCGAGGCCCAACTCCAAAGTCAGAAGATTCTCTTGACCCAATCGGAAAATATCATCCAACTTCAGACTGATCAAATGAAGAATCTTAAAGACAATGTTGAACTGATCGTCGAAGGCTGGAGTGCTAAAGAAGCCGATTGGTTAAGAGGACCAATTGCCTCCGCCTCCCCGAGTGTCCTGATTCCCGAGCTTAAACAGAAGGTGATAGATGAATATAAGGCCTCAGATCAATTTCAGGCCGATATCTTATCATCTGTTGTGAATGAATTCAGCGATGGGTTCGAATACGCTCAGGAGCTTGCCAAGGAGAAGGGTCATGAACCCGATCAGCTGGGAATTGTATTTCCCGAGGACTGATTTGTAAAGTTTTTGCTATTTTTTTTTTTTTACATCTTGTAAACCTTTCAACATTTATGAATTGAATGATTATGACTTATCTTTTCTCATGAGTTTCATTCTATCATCTGTATGTACAACTGTTCACTTATACTGCTTCGACCCCCACTAGCCTGATCGAATGTAGATCCGATGAGGCTAGCAGATTAATTGTAAAGTGTGTATCAAAACAGTAATACAAAGACCAGATGATAAAAAATATTCTCATTAATATCGAAAAGATAACATGTGATCGGCTAAAAAGATAGCCTCAAGATTTGACTATGTACAAAATTCTATAGGCTTCAATGATAGCCTCAAAATTTGACTATGTACAAAATTCTAAACTACTGATAATACCTACGAAGCCGAACAGCATGCCAAGTATTTGGAATATTTTTTCCATCCATGCCCTGAAGCTTGTAAGTTCCGGCCTTCAACACTTCGATCATTAAGTATGGTCCTTCCCATGTGGGCATCAGTTTGCTAGTTTCCCGAGGAGTAGATGCCTCGGCTTGCCGAAGAACTAGATCACCCACATTGAATGACCTTCTTTTGACATTTTTGTTGAAGTGCCGAGCAGTTCGTTGTTGATAAGCAGCCAATCTGAGGACTACTGAATCACGTTCCTCTTCCAATAAATCGAGGTTTAACCGAAGACCTTCACTATTGAGGATTTCATCAAAGTTTAAGACTCTCGGAGAAGGTACTCCGATCTCAATAGGTATCAGGGCTTCGGAACCATAGACCATCTTGAAAGGCGTCTCCCCAGTAGTAGTCTGAGGGGTTGTTCGGTAGGCCCAAAGAACATGCAGAAGCTCCTCGGGCCAGGAACCCTTCGCCTCTTCCAATCTTCTTTTAATGCCATGAAGAAGTGTCATGTTTATAACTTCTACTTGACCATTTGCTTGTGGATGGGCTACTGAAGTCCGACGATGCTGGATATTAAGTTCAGATAAGAACCCTTCGAAAATTTTACCAACAAACTGAAGCCCGTTGTCAGAAACTAAGATCATCGGGATGCCGAACCGATAGACTACTTGTTCTTTGAAGAATTGGAGACATGTATGCTCGGTGATCTTGGCAAGTGGTTTGGCTTCTACCCACTTGGTGAAATAATCGATGGCGACGATCACAAATTTCACTTGTCCCTTACCCTGTGGGAGAGGGCCCAATATGTCTACTCCCCATACAGAAAAGGGGATCGGAGAGAGTATCGGAGATATCTCCTCGGGAGGTTGGTGTGGTACGGACGCATATATCTGGCACTTATGACATTTTTTGACGAAGTCTTTGACATCCTCAAGCATTGTCGGCCAAAAATATCCTTGTCGTAAAATTTTATAGGCCAGTGCCTTTGCTCCCACATGGTCACCGCAGATACCTTCATGAACTTCCCGAAGAGCATAATCAGATTCCCTGGGGTCGAGACATCGGAGCAGTGGGGAAGAATAAGATCTTCGGTATAGATGGTCATTATGGATACAATATTTGGTGGATTTGTACTTTATTCTTCGGGCCTGAGACTTATCTTCGGGCAATTCACCAGTCAAAAGAAATTTGAAGATGGGGGTCATCCACGAATCCCCCTGTTCAATATCCATTACTGTCTGAACAAGGGTGCTCGGGTGTTGAAGATTTTCTAAGTATACTGTTCCATCTAACTCCCCTTGATCGGTGGTCGCCAATTTGGAAAGAGCATCGGCCATGGTGTTTTCCGATCTGACCACGCCTAATATCTGATATTTCGGGAAAAATGTCAACAATGATCGAACCAGATGGAGATAGGCTTGCAGATGAACTTCCCTTGCTTCATATTCCCCCAGCACCTGTTTCACAACCAGTTGGGAATCACTGTAAATTGTTAAGCTTTTTACTTCCAGACTTCGGGCCAATTTTAATCCTGCCACTAATGCTTCGTATTCGGCTATGTTGTTAGTGGCCATGAACCCAAACCGGATAGATTGCTGTACTTTGAAACCTTCCGGAGAAGTGAGGATTACCCCTGCACCGCTTCTTGTCCCGGTAGAGGATCCATCGACGTATAAAACCCATGCAGTCTCCTCGGGGATGATTGTCACTTCCTCGGACTCAAATTCTGTCTTTCTGGTATCCTCGGGGAATGAACATTCGATGATAAAATCGATGAGAGCCTGAGCTTTTATAGCCGTCCGAGGACGGAACTCAATATTAAACTGGTTTAGCTCGATAGCCCATGCTGCCAACCTTCCCGAGGACTCTGGTCTGTAAAGGACTTTCCGTAACGGCTGGTCAGTGAGAACGATAATAGTCTGCCCCTGGAAGTAATGCCTCAATTTCCGACTGGAGATAACCAGAGCGTAAGCCAACTTCTCTAAATTTGGGTACCTTGTTTCAGCATCCCGAAGAGCATGGCTTACGTAATAGACTGATTTTTGCCCTTGTGAATCTTCTCTGATCAAAGCTGACCCAACTGCCAGGGATGAGGCAGATAGGTATATTTGTAGATCCTCCTCGGGCAGTGCTTTACTCAGAATCGGAGGTGAAGAGATATATCTCTTAATTTGTTCAAAAGCCTCCTGGCAATCTTCGGTCCATTGAAAAGTTTTCTGATTCTGAGCTCCCTTCAAAGTCCCGAAGAATGGGAGACATTTCTCGGCTAGACGTGCCACAAACCGCCGAAGAGCTGCCAGCCTCCCGGTCAACCGTTGAATTTCTTTGAAGTTCTTCGGCGGTTGCATCTCAAGGATAGCCGATATCTTATCGGGATTCGCCTCAATCCCTCTTCGGCTAACCATATACCCCAAAAATTTGCCTGACCCGAGGCCAAATGTGCATTTAGTTGGGTTAAGTCTCATGTTGTTCGTTCTGACATTCTCGAAGCATTCTTTTAGATCGGACAAGTGATTATCTTCCTTCATGCTCCGAACAATCATGTCATCAACATAGACTTCCATGTTTCTCCCGATCTGGTTACTGAACACCTTGTTCATCATCCTCTGATAAGTAGCCCCTGCATTAATTAACCCGAAGGACATGACCTTGTAGGCATATATGGCTCGATGAGTGATGAAAGCCGTCTTCGGTATATCGCTTTCGAGCATGGCTATTTGATTATACCCCGAGAAAGCATCTAAGAAGCTCATTATGGTATGTCCCGAGGTAGAATCGATCAATTGGTCTATGCTCGGGAGAGGGTAGTAGTCTTTCGGACATGCTTTGTTGAGATCTGTGTAATCCACGCACATCCTCCACTTCCCATTATGTTTTTTGACCAACACCACATTGGCGAGCCATTCTGGGTAATTGATTTCAAAGATGAAGTCAGCAGCCAAAAGTTTATCAATTTCATTATCAATTACCTGTTGCCTCTCGGGGGCTATGTTCCTCCGTTTTTGCTTTACGGGTTTGGAGTTTGGGTTAACGCTCAGCTGATGTACGGCCACAGTTTTGTCAATGCCAGGCACATCGGCTGGGACCCATGCAAAGATGTCGACACATTCCCGAAGAAGCGCGACCAACCGAGTTTTTGTTTCATTTTGAAGGTTTGTGCCAATCTGTACAGTTTTCTGATCGTCATTTTGAAACAGTGGCACCTCAACCGTATCTTCGGCTGGTGTTGCTAATGGTTCAGTACATCCCTCAGTGAAAGGTTCAAGCTCGATTTTCATTGTAGCTTTCTGTTTGCTATCATTGGTAGAGGATGTCTGTATGGTCTGCAAATAACATCTTCGGGAAAGATCCTGATCTCCTACAGATTCCCCGATCCCATTTTTGGTTGGAAATTTCATTTTTAAATGTGGGATGGAGGTAATTGCTCTCAATGCCGATAAAGTGGTTCTTCCCAAGATGGCATTGTAGTTGTTTTCCACTTGGACCACGTAAAAGCGGACCATAATGGAAGCTTGTTTCGGGGCAGTCCCGAAGATCACAGGCAGCTCAATCGTCCCCGCTATACGAACTGGGTTATTCCCGAACCCATATAAAGGGGACTCGTTGCAGATCTCCAGCTTCCTTCCCCCCAAGTCCAGCCGATTGTATGCTTGGCTATAGAGTATGTCGACTGAACTCCCATTATCAACAAGCATCCTCTTCATATCCATAGTACCGACCTGAGCGGTTATGACCAGTGCATCCTGATGGGGAGTAACCATCCCTGATGGGTAATCATCATCGGAGAAAGTGATGGGGTCGGTTTTGGTGTTCTGTGGTTTCCCAGACACTTGATGGACTTCTCTGCCGAAAGTTTTTCTCTTGCGGTTGGACAGAGCGGAGATTGATCCTCCGGAGATAACGTCAACCACACCTCTTGCTTTAGTGATGGGTGGAGGTGGCTCGAGGCGATCAAACGCCGATGGTCGGTAGGAATCGACGACATAACAGTCCAGGTTGCCGCTCCGTACCTGTTTCTCGAGGAAGTCTTTGAGATGGTAGCACTCCTCAGTATCATGCCCTTTGGCTTCATGGTAAGTGCAGTACCGATCTCCTTCCTTTTGTCTTGCAAAAACCCGGATCTTCGGGGGCTTCTCATAGAAGGGTTTATTTTTTATCGCCTTCACGATATTGCTCTTGCTGGTGTTTAGGGGTGTATAATCCTTGTCGGCACCTCTTCGATCCCTCGGGGAATCGTTCTTTTGTTACCGATCTTTGTTGGAATCTCTTCGTTCATTCCCCTTTTTACCATTGCCGTTGGATTTATTTTCGGCACTAACGCCTCCGGGGTCTCTCTGGTGAAAATCACCGGTGTTTTTCGAGGATCCCCGAAGATTGGCGAGAGCCTCTTCCAACTCTACAAACTTGTCCACCTTCTCATAAGTCTCCGATAAAGTCTCGGGAGACTTCGAGATAAGCTCCTCAATTAACCTGCTGGATTTATCAACATTTAAACCCATGGTTAAAAACTGGATTACCTGCTTCGGGTCAATCCTGTTGATTTCTGACACAGCCTCTCTGAATCTTTTGACATACTGCTGAAGAGTTTCATTCGGCCTCTGTTTTACTTGTAGGAGGGATGTCATCATTCGGGCTCGTCGCTTGTTGCTCCCGAAGCGGTTGTGGAACTGTTCTTGTAGCTCCTCCCATGATTTGATTGATCCGGAGGGAAGGGAGATGACCCATTCTCTGGCAGTTTTCTTCAGAGTGGATAAAAACAAGTGGCACATCGCCACTGCATCGTGACCATGAAAGTGCATGGCCTGCTCGAAGGAATAAGTATGATCATGGGGATCTTCCGTCCCGTCGTACATCTCCAAAGTAGGGACTTTTCGGGATCGGTCGATCTTGGCTTCTTCCAGATCCTTCGAGAATGGTGAGAATCGGGCCTTTTTAGACCCATAATATTTATCCGAAGCCTTGTTGAGGGAAGATTCACCAGTGTGGCTCACATGACTATGTCGGTCTTCCCGATCTTTCCTCATCGGCGATCTGACTCGTTTTCTCAAATCTGCTGTCCAAATCGACTTGGACCGTGCCGGTTCCTTCCCGCGGTTTCGGTTACCCTCCCCTCGGAGTTCAGTGTGACTATCATCCCGTCTGGTATAGCGGGTTGAGCGGGAGGCCGAGCCTCTCTGGCTCAAAAGTTCATTACCCGCCTCGGTTAACTCCTCATACTGTTTATCAAGCTCCTTCTGCTGGAGGTCCAGAGCCTTTTTCCTGTCGAGGATTATCTGGAGGCGGCGGTCTTTATCTGTCGCCGTCTCCTGGTGAGACCGAGGGGGAGGTGGTCGCCGTGGATGACTATACGACTGCGACATTTCTATGTTAATGACAGTTGATGGAAATTTTACTCTGCCCTCCTTCTAGCGCCAATGTTGACGCCTGATTCTGTCGGGCAGTCCTGCTGGCCGTCCGGTGAGTATACCTGCACAAAAGTCCAAACGGCTTGGGCCGTTGGTGGACTCCTCCGGTGTGAGTGTTAGTGAAGGTATAGGAATAGTCAACAATGGAGGTCTGAGTATCTAGTATTACCAAAATGTGCGTTACCCTTCTCTCCATTATCAACTGGGAATTTATACTATGTACCTGAATAACGGTCACCTGTGTAACGGTTCTGTCCATTATGCTAGGTAGTTATGATGTATGTCCGTTTCGTCCTTCACCCACGTGCTGTAAGCCCACTAGGAAGGTTACCAGGCTGACGGTATATTGGGCCTAGCCCAGTGTGAGTTCCTGGATCAGGCCTGGTTAAATATTCATCCTAACAACTCCCTCCGTCCATTTTTAATTAACGTTTTAGGATAAAACACAATAAAAAATTCAATTTAATGTTTTATCTGATTAATTAAAATGATATTTTCCTTCTAAAATTCATTAAGAAAGATATAAATTTATTTTTTAAAAAAAATAAAATTATTAATACATTTTTGAAATCTATAAATAACAAATAAAATAAATAAATTTTACTTACGTGGATGGTCCTAACTAGTGGTACACAAATGGTCTGCGACCAGGGCTTAGTCCGGTCTGGTCAAAGGCCGGCCTGGCCAAGGACTTGTTCGGCTCGGCTTAGCTCTGCCTGGAAGTTATGAATATGCCACTTTTTTTTTTTACTCAGATCCGCCTTACCCCGACCTGCCAACAAGCCCGGTTTGGTTCACCAAAAGCCTGGCCTACCAATTTTATTTCTTTGTGACTTCAATTCTCACACTGTAGACGAAAATTTTCTTTTTGTGATAACTTATTCAATAAACCAAATAAATTTGACGTTTTTCAATACGTTCATTTATGCATTTTGTTTATATACAAATAAAAAAATCTATGAAAACACAATGAGTAGTGTAATATATAAAGATTTTCTTTACCTAGCTAGCAACCTATACTTTTTGCAGACATTTCATTATATTTTTATTTTAATAAATACTTAGCGTAAAAATTAGAAAGTCATTTGTAAAATAATAATAAAAAGATACTTTTCATAATTTTATTTTTATTTTTTAATGATAGTATAAAATAATATAATATCTTTAAATTTATGCAATATTTTTATTCATTATTGTAATTTATAAGTTGTAACTTGTTAGTTATAATACATCACTTTTAATTAATACATCAATTACATTTAAAATTTTAATTGATATTTTTATAATATTTAAAATTACTAAAAATAAATTAAATTAACAGGATCGGATCGGATTAGATCGACCTGGTCTGGCCTGGCCTGACCTGGCCCTAGCAGGCTCTCTTTTTAATTGTCAAGTCCGGTCTGACCTGACCTGACCTGCAGGCCAAAAGTCAAATGTCCGATCTGATCTGGTCAACGGCTAAGGCCTGACGGACCCAAGCTGGACCAAGACAAGACAACCTGTTGTACATGACTAGTCCTAACCAAGCACTCTCTAAAAGAACAAATAAAAAGTAACAGAGGAAGAAAAAAAGAATAGTAGAAGAATACATAAACATGCAGACTCGATCACTATAAAATAAATTTTATGATAAATTCACTTTTAAATCAATAAGATACTAATATATAAATAAGAAGAATATTTTTTAATCTACATGTCAATATCTTATTGATCTAAAATGAATTTGTTATAAAATTTACTTTATACTAACTGAATACTAAACGACATTATTTTAGGTGTGGTACCAAACCCCAATACGTCACCATGCTGACATCATCATGTCAAATCGTGAAACCACACGTGGAATAAGGCCACCTTCCATGTATCTCCTCCAAGTTTTCCATGAAGGTGAGGCCGGAAAAAAGAATGAATATATATATATATATATATAATAATTAAAAATGATAACGATATATATATATGAAGCGACAGCCAGAGATTCATTCACTCCGGTCCACTTTCACTCCTGTCCACTCCCCCTTTTTTTCTCTTATATAATTACAGTTATGTCCAATTCCCTAACAATGGATCACCATTTAAACCCTACTCCTCCTAGTAACTGCGCCGGCAAAGCTTATAATTTTCATGAAATTATCGACGGGCCGGATTTTGAAAAACCATGTAATATTAAAGAAAATATCGAGGTGTCGGATTTTGAAATCTTCGATTTCCTCCTGTCTGAAGAGAACTCTGAGGGTGATTTTATGTCACAAAGTGCGGTGGTTTCGACGGAATATTTAACCGGTGGCTCACCTGAATTTTCTTCTTCAAGTTCAAGAATTAGGAACATGCAAGTCCATATATCCCTACCTTTAATATTTTTTTCTTATGATTTTTTTTTTTACTATAAAGTTTTTATAAAAATTTAATTAACTAACATACATTAGTAGCTACCATGAAGTACTAACAATTTTTTTTTTAATTATTTTTTTTCTTAGAAAATCTCAAAATGGGGTGAAGAAAAAGGTGGAAGTGGGATCAAGGATTGCATTCATAACAAAATCGGATGCGGAGATTATGGATGATGGCTTTAAATGGAGAAAGTATGGAAAGAAGATGGTCAAGAACAACCCAAATCCAAGGTACGGCGCGCGCATATATATATATATATATATGTTTGTTATTGTATTTTCAATTTTGGTGTTATATTGTTATTTTACTTATGCTATGATAAATTGATAATGATAATGAAAATTACCGGCTCTTTGATTGTGGACATTAATTTGAATATTGGAATTTACATTATAGTTTTCCATTAAAAGGTGAATTGTTAACCACTTAACTAGGAAATGTGCTTTTTGGCTGGATATTGTAGAAGGATCATATCACTGCCCCCCTATTAGTTGTGCTCCGTGTGTGTTGTTTTAGTGGACTATATTATAGAGCAAGTATAGTTATTGATATAACGCACTTTTGTTTAATATCATATATTGCCATTATAAAGTATATATTTGTTGGATTATTTGTATGGTCATTTAAGCTTTAATTAATATATATAATCTGATTAGCCAGCATTAATTTATTATACATTCTCACCATTTTAGTATATTTCTGTTTATATAATTATATCCATATATGGTTCAAAAGTGATATGTACGGATATAACTTAGTTTTTAATTGATTAGGGTTCTATTCATCTAAGAAATATACATATACACATGGCGCGCGACGCGCGCGCATATATATATATATATTATACCTAGGGCAGCAAATATTAATCCTAGAATAGTTACAACATAACCTTTTTTGAGCTTGGATTGTTTACAAAACGAGTCTAGCAATAGAGTTCAAGCTCAGCCGGTTAACCTTAATGATCAAGGTCAAGTAAAGTTTTGTATATATATAGTTTAATAAGATTTAGAATTATAATGCTGAATGGATTAAAAGTTCAAGAAAAATACTGTTTTAAATAAAAACTCTCTGTAATTATAAGAAAAAATTAATGTATAAATTCCAAATAAAATTATGATAAATACCGCAAATGTTTAGCTATATATATAGATCAAGCTACTTAATATTAGGATTTTGAATAACTAAATATGATTTAGAATATGACAATCAATGAGCTGAGTTTGAGTCTGAAGTTGAGCTCAGTACCTTTATACAAACTCAATAAATAATTTTAAATTCTGAATTTCAACTCAACTCGTTTATATATATAATTAATTAATGAAAAGCGTCCAATCGGATCACTTAAAAAGTTCAACATGTTCTTGATCAATAAGTTGGTTCATTTGCAACATAATTATAACTCTCCTTATCAACACAAACTTACATGCACACACACATGGACATATATATATATAAAGTTAAATAAGATCTTTTATCCATTTAACTCAGATCCGATCGTCAATTATTATTTCTAAAAGCTAAGAAAAAATGCACATGCACAACTGTTTGTTATTAGGAACCTAACAAACAGTTGTGTGGATCTATTAAAAGCATTTAGCTAGAGTGGTTATTTGACTTGTAAGATTGATGTTCTTCTTTTTCTTTTTACCTTATCTATCGATAGAATTAAACAATTAGATGATAAAAATATATACATGTGAAAAGGTAATCTAAGACATCGTCTTAGTCAAATTTGGCTACGGCTACTTAATAAAATGATTTATTTTTGGATAAAATTTATAATTAATAAAAAAAATTATAAAACCCCAAAATAAAAAACTTAACCTTAAATGATAAAATTACATTATTTTATTAAGTTTAAGGCATGTCTTATATAACATTTTCTCATATATATACTAATTAATTGGTATAAATTTGTCTTACTCCTATGCCTTTTTGTTGTCCGATTACAAGTGTGTATGCAATTTTAAAAAGATCTATGTAGTAGCTTTGCCGGGAGAGAATTTCATGGCTTGCAAGGTTCCATTCTTTGACGGCATACACTATTGCACGATCTACTCTACAAAATGCCCACTTGAGCAAATGTCTATAATCAACCAAAATATGTGCCACTTGATATATAAGAGCTTTTTACTATCATCTATATTTCTGTATGTATATACTTACGACAAACATATATAAAATATACTTATTTTACACTAATATAATAATAATGTTTCTCAAATTTAAATTAAATAAAAATTTACATGTTTTCAAAATTTTACCTTACTGAATTGTTAAGTACCGATCAAAATTATTTCGTATTTAAATTGATATTTCAAAAATTATCTAATGTCAATCTTATATATATTCACAAACATATTTTCACAAACATGTATTTGTCTCGGGTTAAACTTAGGCGGCCGTCTAGTAGAGTGGTCATCAACCAACCATGTAGCCCTTCGTATAATCATATCTTATTCATGCAAGTTGCAAGCCTTCATTTTGGTGGCGCCTATATACAGTACCTTTTCGTGATGCTACAGGACAATAACCATTCAGGGTCCAAGTAGGGGCCACCCCCTTACTAGCTTTTTTTGTTTTTTTTACTTTGATTTATGTATATTTTTGTCTCTGAGTCTTAACTAAATTTATATATTGTTTAATATTTTGTGTGTTTTTGTCGACATGAATATGAATTTGCCCATTTTATAGAAATTTGGTCCCTACTTTATTATGTGATTTACAATTTTTTCTTTGTTTTATACCAATGTGTGACATAAAATATTTATTTATATAATTATCATTATATTGTTCTTAATTTTGTATTAATATATTATACTATATATTGTATCAAAGCCCCGCTAGAAATAAATTCTGGGTTTGTCCTTGATTCCGTGTCTATCTATCGTTTGTCTATCGACAAATGAGATAAGCAAAAATGATAACTCTGATTAGGTTTTATAATAAATACATGCACGCGCGAAAGAAAACACACACACACACACACAGATATATATATATCACCATGCATGCATAAACGGGTACAAGTGAGAAAAGTCACAAAGGTGAAAAAGTCTAGAATGGGATAAAATATGGTGAAAATATAATGTGGGAAAAAATAAAAATGATAATAAATTAATTAAGAGTTTTATATTACAATTTGAGCATGAGTCCTAATAATGTTGTGTCTATTAATTCATTTGTCATGAAAAGAATTGTTCGATATAAAGTATCACATAAGAGTCCTAACTGTTATAAAGCGACATGTGTAGCATTGTCGAAATTGTCATCCCTCTCTCCCATGCTCTCAAGTCTCACCAACTCAATAACCCTTCCCTTTGATAAATTAGGTAAGCCTTTTTTGTAGAGTAAAAGAAAATCTTCGACAACTATAGATTTAGTCGAGGGTTGAGATAAATAAAATGAATTTTAAAAGAATATATTGTACAATTTTTTAAAGGCTACGTTTGTTTGCAATAATTATAATCTCGAAATTATAATTTCAAAGTATAAATTATAATTCTAAGATTATATTTATTTGCAAGTATTACACTTAAGATAAAACTATTAATCTAAAAAATATCTTGTTTATTTTTAAATTTGGATTTGAGACTATTAGTTCAAGGATTATAAAATGACTTCATAGTCATAGGATTATAATCTCCGATTGAACATGATATTAAATAGTCTCTCATATTAATTTATTTTATAATTCTTGAACTAATAATCCCAAGTACAAATTTAAAAATAAACAAGATAATGATATGATTAATAGTCTTATCCTAAGTGTAATTCTTACAAATAAACATAATATTGAAATTATAATCCTTACGGATAACAATTGTACGAAGTTGTGTTCTTCTTATTCTAGCAATTAGCAAACAAGCCTGTATTTTCAGCATGCATGCTAGTTTAATTAACAAAATTAATTTATATATATGTGAACACAGGAATTACTACAGGTGTTCAAATGGAGGATGCCTTGTGAAGAAAAGGGTAGAAAGGTCTAATCAAGACAATAGATATGTGATAACAACCTATGATGGAGTGCACAATCATGAGAGCCCTTGTGTGGTTTATTACAATGAGACCCCTCTCATGATACCTTGTGGCTTCACTATACAAGCTTCTAATTCTGCAGCTCAGTATTCTAGTTCTTCATAATTTATGTACTCCATAAATTTCCCAGATTATAAAGTTACATCTGGTGTACGTTATCATAATTGGGCATGCTGCAATTGTGTTAATTAAAGGTGTGATATTATATTGTGGTAATTTGTTTACACAGTATATTATATATTATGCCTTAATAATGCATTATTTTCCGACAACTTTTTCTCTTTCATTTGTCTAAATTTTTTTATTTATGTTTCTCATACACGCTTTACATGTTAATACTTCCTCCTATTAAAGTAAATAATTAGTATTGACTATTTAAAAATCAATTTAAAATAATAGGTAATTAATTAGATAAACAGTATCTAATTTATCTGAAAAAATATTAATTAATTATATTGTATAGCTTATTAATTTGTGCAGTAAAATCAACAATATATATGTTTAGTTACGTAGTATTATTTTTTAAATAAAAAAAGAAAATGAAAAATAAAGATAGAAATTGAGATCAAATAGAGAGAAACTAGTAAAAGATACAATAATATACTTAAATTTGTTATTATAATTTTATTATTGTAATATTACTATTAAGCTAATAATTTATTTTAAATAAAAATAAAATAAAATATATTTTTAATTTATAAATTTTATAAACAAAACTCTTTCTATGCAACATTGATAATTTCTATGACACGAGTAACACAAGTAAGATTGTACTAGAAACACATGCATTAGTTATCTTGCAGTATTAGGTAGATTCTTCGTTATAGCTACCTAAGTTATTACATATATTAATTTATTTTTTAAAAATTAAAAAAACTGGTGCTAGGGAAATACATCCGATGACCATCCCACTAGGGCCATTGGGTTGATAAAAACAAGAAAAGAATTTATTTTTTTTATAAGTTTTCATATGAAATGAATTTACAAAAGAAAATAATTTTTTTAAAGTTTTACGTTTAAAATAATCGCTCAATTCCTAATTATAAGATTAGTATTGACTTTTTAAAAATTAATTTAAAATATTTTTAAATTTAAAATTGAGATAATTTATTTAAATTTTAAAAATAATAAATCTTATAACTAATAGTACTTTTTAAATAATTTATGATATTTATAAAAACCAAATAAATTTCTATTAGTTTTGAATTTAAAAATATTTAAAATTAACTTTTATAATGTCAATAATAATCTTATAATTTGAAAAGAATAGAATAATATTTTACTCTTAAATTAGTTTTAATATATTTTATAATATAAAGGGTATAATATAAATTATAAAATATTTATTTATATTATATAGTTTTTTGTTCAAATTCACTATTTTTGAACTGAAAGATTTGGGAGCAAATTTTGATAAAAAAAAATGTCCAAAATTTTTACCTATTTTTTTTTTTATCTTTTTTGTTTATTAAAAAATAAAATAAATAACTTAAATTTTACGTTTATTTTTTTTCTTTTTCCGTCCATCTCAATAACACCATGTTAGCGCGCTAAACCACCAATTTTCATTTGTGAATTTTAAAAAGAAGACAAAAATAAAAGAGAAGGAATAAAATTTAAAAAAGAGATTAAAAATTCTTTCGTAAATTTTTTGAGGAGAGAAAAGAAAAAATAGGGAGATTTTTTTAAAATTTTCTCCTAAAATTTTAAAAAAAATTATTGTTTTTTAAATTAAAAACTTAAATGACTTACTAAAATATTAAAACTATCCTTATAATACTTTTTAAAATATAATCTTATAAGAGTAAAATAATAATATATTATTTTAAGTTAAAATTTTCTGTCAAAATTTATTAACACACAAAAAGAGTTAAACTTTAAAAATTAACATTTTTACATAAAAAAATAATATGTTCACATAATATTTTTCACATAAATAATAATTAAATTTAATATTCATGTAAGAGAAATTTTTATAAAAATATTATTTTTTTATATAAAAATATCAATTTTCTAAACTTTCTTTTAATCACTTTTTTTCTTTTAAAATTTTTAATTTTTTTTCTACCTAAATTCACAAATAAAATATAAATAAAAAAATAATACTTTCACAAGGTAATTGTTATTTTTATGGGCCATTTTTAACCAAATCAATATTTGATACAATAAACTGAATAAAGTAACAAGATAAAGATTATTATTCCCAAATTACCCCCTCTCTTCCTCTTTCTCAGTTCCTCTCATTCTCCCCATCCAAACACACATGCTCTCTCCTTCTCTACACTAGCATCATTCAGAATATAATTACATTCATACATGTCTCCGGCAGAAAGAGGAAAGCACAGACACTCCCAGTGACCTTTTCTTCTCAAAACAATCAATTAACACCCTCACCGATCTTGATTCATTAGAAAAAAAAATACCCTCCTTTTCCCTGTCAGTTGGTCTCCAAGTTTCCTCGAACATTATGCTCCTATTTGTCCCGATCCGTCTCTTGCCGCCTTGGTGCGTCTTGTGGAAGACCTTGTTGGAAGTTGGGAATTGGCCCAATTGAGAGTGAAATTGAAAAACCCAAAATTTGATTTGAGCATATACTTGTGGGGGTGAAAGTTCTCGGGGTTGGACGTGGACTCGCCGGAAATCTTTGCCGTGTACTTTTACAGAGTTTGATGGATGTATGTGAGGGCTGGTGAAATTGATTTTATGGAGAAACGAATGAGAAAGGAAGGGAGAGAGAGTTGGGGGACAGAGGAACGTTAAAATACAGGACGTGGGAGGGGCACATTGGGAATTCTAAAACGGGGCCCACACCTGTGGAAATATCAATCGTTGCTTTGGAAATATCAGTTTTCCTGTCCATAATATCCTTAACATCAAATCATCCCTCTTCATCAAGAAAAAGAAAATAGGGAAAAGGGATTTGATCTGTACACGGAGTTGAAGGCAGGTGATAATTTCCAGATCTTGTTCGTGCCTAGCTACGCTAAATTTTGAGAGAGATCCGGTTCTTATATCTGTGAGATACACAAATTTCGAATTTGAAACGACTCAATTCAATACGCCCTGTCAGATCCATCACTGAAGTCATTATAGAAATTGGGTATTAGTTTATACGAACGTTTTAATGTTGTTTGTTGGTTTCTTTCAGTTAGCTTAGATTTTGATTTGGTTATGATGCAATATGGATTTTGAATCGATATCTGGGAGACCCAATTTGGGAAGATGTTGATTTGTATGGAGAACGAGTATGTTTAGTGGGACTTGATTGATTAGATGTACATGTGATAAGGAATTTCTGGTGGGTTTCTTTTTAGCTCTTTTGGTTTCGTAGATTGGTGATTGTGGCCGAGGGTTTGAAGGAAACCATGTTTTGGAGGGTAAGTGAAAGGGAGAACAAGGAGCAGAATGGCGGGCCACCTTGCGGGCAGGTTCGAGTGCTTGTTGTGGGCGATTCAGGTATTTTATTATCATAAAAGTATGTTCTTTCAGTTGCTTGAAGTTTTACATTTAGCTTCTTACTTTTATTTTGATTTCGTTTAGTTTTTTAATCTACTGTTCTGCAATGTTTAGTAGAAAACTGCTACTTAAATGTAATAATGTCCGAATGCTGGAAAAGTTTGGTCAATGATTTACTTTTTGTAAGTGAAGTTGTTTTTATTAAGAATGGCACATCAATTAGTAGAGCATGATACTCACTTTTAACTTACCCATAAAGATAAAACCTACATTACTAAAGCCTCATTTCTGTATGTAATGTCTTAAAGGCCTCTGGTACTTGGACAATAAGGCTGTCTCTGGCTGGAGATACAATCTATAAAATATGATTTAGAAGATTTAACTTCGAGGGTAGTAAAGATTAGTAAAGTTGGGTTGTATCCCGGAGCCGAATAAACATATCCAAGGGAAGCACAAAAGAGTAATAGAGAAGTGGTAAGTTTATGTTTGTACCTCTTAAAAGTTGTCATTTTTTCCTATTGTTCTGCAAATGAGAAGTACACATGAGAATTCATTAAATTTTGTCACAAAATATCTTTAAATTGTAATGGATGTTTTTTAGCAAAAAAGGGAAATTGAAATGTCTTGTTGTGATGCTTATAAGGTTGTGAGAGTTACTGAATACTTGACCTAGTGAATGGGGTATTAGTAATTGCTATCCAAACATGGTACTTTTACATACCAATATTCTAAATTGAGCGTAATGAATTTTTTAGTTAAGCACTCGGTGTAAGAACTGCGTTTTAGTTATGTAGCATATTGTATATCTGTATTGGTTTTACAAATCGAAACAAACTGCGTTCCAAATAAAACTAGGTTTATCGGTATCTATCTGATCGCCAAGCGATGTAAATATAAACTTTAATTATAAAAACATAAGAAATACTAAAAATATAAAAGGTGCTTATAAGGCTATTAAATGTATTGTAACAATAATTAGTGTTTAGTAGCGACTTGCCAGGCATATATCTGTGAGTACTAATTATTAAAATAGTTCGTCAGTAGAGATGAATCCACACACATACCATTACCACCCACGAGATTTAGTATGTATACCTCTAAAATGACTCTTAGATTGCCTATCATAGCTCTCCTTTCTGAATATTCAGGAGTTGAGATCATTCCAATGCTACTTTTTGCCATGCATAAACTGAAAAACCCTGAGGAGGGCTTTTTTTGTGTGGATCTAGAGTACAATCTCTCCCTCTACTCCCAAATGGCTTAGAAATTTAGTTAATCAACCTCTTTTTTGATATTTTATAAAGTTTCTAAAGGCTTAAAATAGGGATTCCATGTTCTCCTATTTTGTGGTGTTAGATAGAGAGAACAAAATGTCCATCTTTTGTTTATGCTCATACTTTTGTTAATTAATTGAACCAGGAAACCCTTCAAATCGTTGTGTCTGTCCAATAATCTGTGGCCAACTTATTTGACATTTATAACTTCTCGTGTTTCATTCGGACAAGGCTTTCTAGATGGATTTCTCAACAGAATAGCATCCCGGGAAATTTCTTGTAATTTCTTTCTTTCTTTTGTGTTACTATTTACTCATGGAACAATTTATATTGGTTGCTTAGATTTTTAATGTTATTAAAAGGCATTTGGTGTGAGAGCATGACTAACATAAATTTGAGATGAAAGAATATGTATATTTTGTGTATCTTTTGTTGATATCTGTTTATATTCCTGACTATAAAAAATCTTCAATATTTTCTGAAACTCTAACTAGTGGATTGGGGTGTGTATGGGCACTATTAGAGAGTGATTTATTATTGATGTTCTTGAGCCTATGTTCGAACTGTTAAAAGTTAAAACTTTTGGAGCAACATCTACATGATAATTGGTATCTGATTGTAATGCCTTAATTCTAGTCTCCCTACATAGGTTTATTCATTTCATTTAGTTAGTGTGTTGTACTATGTTTCAAGTTCTTGAGCTTCATATGCATGTGTGTGTGTGTGTGTGATGATGTTGTCGCCATGGAGAGGGCTATATATTATTGAACTGTATATTTCTACTTAAATATGTTATCTTAGCTAAGTATAGTGCTGCTCTGGAGTCTGGACAGTGGACTCTTATAAGTTTTTAAGTTGGCTATTCTGTGCGTTGCCTCCTTTAATCACTCTCACTCTTATTTTAGGCTTCCATAACCTTGAGCTCCAACTGGATGCTCATAAAATATTATTGATGTGAATTGTTTAGAGAAACTTGACAACTAGTTCTTTCCTCATGCTGCACATGCACACTTAATATCCTCTGGACCTAAAAGTTGTTAAGAAAGCACAGCGTCCACCAATTTGACGTCCGCTAGGGATAAGAAATTGGTATAAACCTTTTGAGCATATATGATGCAGACTTGACTCGTGTTTTAGGTTACTGTGTTCTTCATACACATGACTTAGGAGATCAAGAGATATAGGGATTGCATATTGAATTAATGTTCACATAATGATAACACATCATGTAAAATATTGGAAAAGACATTTATGGCTTTGCTGGTGTGACTTATGACTAATAGAGTGTGTTCAAATCAGTTTGAATGACTTGGAAGATGTTGTCTACTCTTGTTATCTTGTTTATGCTGTTTGTATTGTCTAGCTGCTATTTGTTTTACATCTATAAGTATCCTCCTAACTGCATAGCATGGAGTTCCACTCAAATTCCAATTTTGTTACAAATATTATTATTTGTATTTTTCTTCTTGTTAATATAACTTGTAGGATTGGTACAGTTTTTTTGGGTCAGAATTTTTATTTATCAATAAGGTTTCTTAAAATTTATTTCTGACCTTAGAACTGAGCAATGGATCAAATCAAATAGAAAGATGTCCTGGCTTCAACATTCACTAAACTTAAAATGCGTACATGTGCACCTTGATTGTGTCGTAGATATGCGGAGGAAAACAGAAAACGGAAAAGATACTCTTATGTTTTTGATGTTGAGCATACTTTACCCAGAGGTTTTCTATCATATTAATTTTAGTTAATCTCAATATTTATCTTTCTGGTAGGCGTGGGGAAAACTTCTCTTGTTCATCTGATTATGAAAGGCTCTTCCACTGCACGCCCTCCTCAAACAATCGGGTGTACTGTTGGCGTGAAAGTAAGCCTTTATTTCTTTCTTATGTACAAATTTATACCTTTGTTATTTAAATCCTTCATTAAAATTTCCTTGGTTCTGTTATCCAGCATACTACTTATGGAACTTCTGGTAGCTCTTCAGATAGCATTAAAGGTGACACCGAGAGAGAGTTTTTTATTGAACTTTGGGATGTGTCGGGACATGAGCGATACAAAGATTGCCGGTCTCTTTTCTATTCACAAATTAATGGTGAGAGATGAACCTTTTTATATGGTGCCTAATCTGCACTTGAAAGTTGGTTGATAGAAACTTTTGGAGCCTGACTATTTGTTTCAGATTGCTCTATTTTGACCTTTATGTGGTTAACTGTGAGACTTGCAATTGTAATTATTGTTCTGGCTGAAATTCATTGGCAGGCATTATTTTTGTTCATGATCTCTCACAGAGAAGGACAAAAACAAGTCTGCAGAAGTGGGCTGCTGAGATTGCAGCAACTGGAACATTTTCAGCTCCTCTAGGGTCCGGAGGTCCAGGTGGCCTTCCTGTCCCATACATTGTTATTGGTAACAAAGCAGATATTGCTGCAAAAGAAGGTACGAGAGGAAGCAGTGGCAATCTTGTTGATGCTGCTCGCCAGTGGGTAGAGAAGCAGGGTTTGCTTTCTTCAAGTGACGAACTTCCATTGACTGAGAGTTTTCCTGGAAATGCAGGCCTTTTAGCGGTAAGGTTTGACTTAAAATTTATAAACTAATCCAAAAAAGAATAAGGGAAAAGATAATAAGAACTAATTTATTATCACTTTGGACAATTTAAATAATGGAAATGACAACATGACGGACTAATCATAGAATAAATTAGTGTGAAGTTGGTGGGGAACGGTCTCACATAGAGAATTCACACAACTCAATCAATTCTATAAATCACTGTATATCAAATAATGAGTTTACAACCCCTATTTATAATTCTCCTAAACAATGAATTCTAAAAAGTAAATACAAATTAATTAAGGTAACTACAAATTAAAGAATTTAAATAAAATATAACTCTTAATTAAAATACAATTCCTACTAATTGGGCTTCCAAAGCCTAGTATACTGTTCCAACCAAGTTTCAAGTCGGGTTTGGGTTCCATTTAATTTATAGGCTCGCCGTCCTGTTTCAGTTCTCCTCCGCTAAGAAAAACTCGACCCCATCGAGTTAGCAACACAAGAACAACTACATCAGATCACTAATGAAGTTTTCTCTTCAATTTGTGCATATCAAGAGCACAAGTAAAGAGTAAACTTAGTATTGCCCTTAAGAATTGACTAAGTGTTAACACGAGCGTCATGGTATGCGTGACAATCCCATAGCCATGTACATTCTAAGATGATATGACAAACTTTAAGGGGCAAAATATCACATATAACTGTATCCTTAAGCAACGTACCAATTGAGAATATAACCAAGTATCTCTGGGTAATCCACAATTTTGTATTTGTAACCTATGCCACATTATATGGGTTCGGATGAGGCTCGACCTTTAACCCAAGTTTCTTAACTGCTTCCTCGACAATAATATCCGTACAACTCTCATTATCAATCACAAGAGAGCACACCTGACCCACATACTTGACTTGTGTATGAAATATTCGCCCACAATGGAGTTTAGGATCATCCTTCTGTATTTGAGTAACTAGTAAAGGTCGAAAAACACCTAAACATCATTCTAAATGCGCATTAGCTTCCAAATCTTGTTCATTAGGCTCACACTCCTCGTCTGATGGCGAACAAACCTCTCGTGTTCATCAGTTTTCTCACAGTCTTTGTTAACCATAGCAAGTTACCTCGAAGGAGGAGAGGCAACATTCATCTTTGGAGACGGACACTCAAGACATGTAAACAAAACCACGACAGTTAAAGTACCGAGATGTAGGGTTGTTGATAGCACTAGAAGAACCTGTGGTATAATTAGGCTTGCTACTAGCTGAAGGATTTGCAGATGGTCTTTCCGTGAACCTGCCTTTAAGAGGCTTCACAAAAGTCCGCTCACTCTGAGTTTGGACTGGTATTGGAGGCCGACCAAAGTCTCTTTGCAGACTATCTTCCACCTGATTGGCAACCTGAACAACATCATCCAAGAGCAGGAGTTTACTGAAAGTTACCCCACTAGCAATTTCTGGATTTAATCCCTGACAGTACATGGAGATTAAAACATCTTCAATCTACGAAAACTCAGATCTCATAACCAAACTGTAGATTTTTTATGTATACTCGGTTACAGATCGACTACCTTGCACCAATTCTGTTAGCTGTAAACACGCCTTTTGCTTATAATCTGGAGGCACAAATTGTCGTGTTAAAGCAGCTTTCATATCTTCCCATCTTCGTACAGCTGTGTATAAATTTCATTCATGATGATCCCACCAAATTCTAGGTGTCCCTTTAACTTCGCATCAACAAAGAAAAGTTTTCTTTCATCAATTAGCTCATACCAACGAAAGAAACTCTTCATACTGTGAACCCAGTCGAAGAAGGATTCTGGTCCTTGATCTCCGTTGAAATCACCAACATCCAACTTTGCTCCTCTATCCAGTCTTGTTTTAGCTTTAGATAACTTGGGAATAAAAATGGAATTCCATCAGACAGAAGAGTGGAACATGCCTACTTGTTCGCATTCAATCGGGGATTCGACATATAGAAATTAAGTCATTGCTGTTGTAGGATTCTCATTTCATTGGGACCTGAAGGTGAATTTTCAAAATTCCGGTGAGCATCTTTGTATCTCTTATCTACGCGCTCCGTGAGGACATCAATTTTTACTATAAGTGCAGTAATAGCTGTCTGAACAATTGCCGCATTTGTTGTAAGTGGTACGATAGAATCTTCAATTTTGTAGGATGCTCATCTTGCTGTGATATATAAGCGTCAAGCCTAACGTTGTCTTCTCCGACATTCACCATGATTCTTGCAAATAAAAAAAAAATATATATATATATATATATATATATATTTCTTTTTCTTTTCTTTTTTTTTCCCCGACAGGGGAGAAACTAAAAAGTAATAAAACTACAGGGGCTAGAATGTAAAAACTGAGAGTACAGGGACTGATATGAAACTAAGAAAACTTCATGGGTTAAATCATAAAAAAAATGTATAGGGGCTAATATGTAAAAAAAATCAAAGTTCAAGGGATATTTTAATTTTTTTATGAAACCTTGGGGTGTAAACTGTAATTTTTCAAAAATTTTACATCATTATTCCTTATTCATTTTTTTTTATTTCATCTCTCTTATCCTTCTCCGTTTCTGTTTCTTCTTTCGATCTGTCTCTCTCTCTCTTCCACACTATGATTCGGATGATGGCGAAGGAAGGAGGCGTGGTTGTGGCTAGAGGAGGCTATGGTGGTTACGGTGGAGGTGTCGGCAGTTATTTCTCAGGTACTTTTTTTTTGGCGATTTTGGCAGAATCGTCTTCTGCTTCAACTGGATTTCTAGTTTAAGGTCATGTGGATTAGTTATTTTTTTGGTGTTGGCGGCAGAGTTTAATAGTGGCAGAATGGGGATTATAGAGTTTGGGAAATTCGGGTTTATGATAGTAATTAACTGAGGCAGAGAAAATTAGGGTTAGGGTTTGGTTTGGTTTGGGTGGTGGCAGAAGGTGGTTAGGGTTAGGATTTTGGGGTTCTGATACAAAAAATGGTGGAGAATGGTCTCACACAGAGAATTCACACTACTCAATCAATTCTATAAATCACTGTATATCAAATAATGAGCTTACAATCCTATTTATAATCTTCTAAACAAGTCTCTCCTGATTCAATTTGGGTTTTAAAAGATAAATACAAACTAATAACGGTAACTATAAATTAAAGAATTTAAATAAAATACAACTCCTAATTAAAATACAATTCCTACTAATTGGGCTTCCAAAGCTTAGTATACTGCTCCAATCAAATTTCACGTTGAGCTTAGGTTCCATTTAATTTATGGGTTTGCCGTCCTGCATCAAAAGTAATAATAAATTAGTAAAATTAGTCCTATCCCACACATTAATTTTGCAAACAAACATAGATTTAATGTCTTATTTTAATGGAGTTGGGATCTCCCAAAAGCTGAGAGATTCATTGTTGAGTGTTCTAAGATATCAGTTTGCGACATGGCATTAAACTTTGGACATGGAAGTTCTAACGTAGTACTTTTAATATTACATTGAGTAGTGGTTGCTGATGTAATTCTGTATTTTAATGGAAGCATGTCTTTTTTTTTTTGGGTGGGGGGTAAGGGGATGAAGATAATTTTTTTCTTTGATCTGTCTTTTTGTTCTTTAGATGAATTTTTTATTAACATGTCTTTTGAACAATGATTTGTATTCCTTATATTCCAAACTAGTTGGGGTAGTATTAAGCAAAAAAGGAAAGATAAGTGGAAAATTAGGAAGATAAAACAAAATAAAAATAAAAGAATAATTTTAAATTAAAAATAGAAACAGGCATGAGAATGTGGCGGGTTTGGTAGGAAAGCTCCCAATCCACTACCTGCCTATGAAAGTCCCATCCTGGCCTGCTTGATTCGCCCCTAATTGTTAGAAGGATTTAGAACCATGACAACCCCCCAATATCTCCCAGCCAAACATTTGTTTGAATATGATGCTAGAAAAGGATCAAAGTACCAGAGTCCGAGTATGAATAGACTTAATGACCAAAAAAATCAATTTTGCAACTGTTATCAATTTAACGAACATGTTATTTTTTTTAACAGATTAAATATTGTACTATTGAAAATCTTCTTAGAATACCAAAAAATAAAACCATTGTTAGCCTTTATTGATTTGGCTGCTGATGTGTAATTTTTAAAAAATATGTGGTTGTTGATGTGGCTGCTGATGTGTAATTTTAATTTATTTTTTTTGCTGACTTAGACAGAAATAATCGCTCATAAAAAAAATACATACAGAGTTTATGTATTTACAAATCAAATAAAAATGCAAAATTCGAACAGACATTTTTTCGTAAATCGGTAATTGTGAACATTCAGCAAAAAAAAAAATTGTAGAATTTACGTGTTTATAGATCAAACGAAAATGCAGAGTTCGGACAGGAATTTTTTTGTAAACCTGAGTTTGCGGGGAAAAAATGCTAAGTTTTCGTGTTTATGCGTTTACAAAAAAATGCCCATCCGAACTCTGTATTTTCATTTGATCTGTAAAAACGTAAATTCTGCATATTTTTTTCCTCTAAATTAGATAGAATTTAAACACTTACACACAATTACGAGTTTATGAAAAAATGCATATTTGAATTTTGCATTTTTATTTGATTTGTAAGCACGTAGACTCTGCATTTTTTTTTTTTGCTAAGCGATTATTTCTATCTAATTCAGCAAAAAAAAATTAAAATTAAAATTACATATCAGCAGCCAAATCATATATATATATATATATATATATATATATATATATATATATATATTAAATTACACATCAGTAGTCACATCAACAGCTACCTCAATAAAGGCTAATTATGGTTGAGTTTTTGAGAGGATTTTGAAGAATACAACGTTTAATCTGTTAAAAAAATAGCACGTTGATTAAATTGATAACACTTGTAGAGTTGGTTGGTTTATTTGGTCATTAAGTCGTATGAATATAACAGGTAAGAAAAGAATGTTAAGCATGAGAATTACTAGGAGAAGATCTGAAGAAAAACAATTAATAGTGAGATAAATTTAAATGGCGACAATCTATGAATTTGCAGAAAGGATGGAGTTGCACATGTATATAGAGAGAGAGAATATCTTCCCCATGATACAAGACTCTTCTTCTCACCAGTTCATCTATAGTTGGATGTTGCATGTGGTCAAACCATTTGAACCAATGTTCCCTCATCTTCTCGTCAATGGATGCCACCCCTACATTCTTTCAATTTTCCCAATCCTTTCCAACGTTTTATGGTCATTCATTCATCTCAAAATTCCAATTTCAACATTTCTCATCTTGTGCACATGGTGCTTCTTGATATCCCAACTTTCAGCTTCATATAGCATAGCTGGCCTTAGTGCTCACCGTCTTTGTAAAACTCTGCCTTCAATTTGGTCGGAATTTACATTTGCACAACACCCAACTGATGCACCACATTGCTTACTTCATTTGTCTTGTAATCATGTGACTTACATTCTTACCAACATCCCCTTTTATTTACAATTGATCCCAAGTATGTAAAGACATTTTTCTTCCCTCCTGTCTAGACATATTCACAATTCATGCCTCTCTTCTGATATAGTTGAGCTTGCACTCTATATATTGTCTTACTCAAACTTAATTTAAAACCCTTAGAATCTACTTTAGTTTTTAATAACCCCAATTAGCTTTCATCAATTAACACAATATCATCAGCAAATAACATATACCGTGATACCTAATCTAGAATGTCTTCTAATAGATCATCCAAAACTAAGGCAAAAAGTTTATTTACTCTTACCAGAATGCCACCACATTTTCATCTAGCAATAAATTCTAGAAAGCATGGGGACGCGATGAGTCATATATTTGTTTGTCGCTGATGGGAAGCAAGCGACTGTGCATTGTGCTTTGTGTTGCATTCAACATGTTCAACTTTTTAGGTCATATGTTCAACATCTTCCTAGATCAACTATTGCTTTTGTGAATTTTTTGTCGGAGTTCAGCCTTGGCTCATGAGCTTGTGTGATATGGTGTAGGTGGGTGCTCTGTCTTTTTGGTATCTATGCTTGTCTTGGGTGGTTCCCGCTTGGTGCCTCTTTGAATTAAATCTTACCAATCAGGCAAAAGAAAAAAACAGTTCAGGCTTTTAAACTACTCATATTAGTAGTATTAAAAGAAACTGCTCTTATTACTTGATGTTATAGGATAATTCAATAATTTACCGAGTTTGACTCCTTCCTCTTGTGTGGGGCTAGAGGAAGGCCCAGTATAATGATTGTGACTGAGTAATGAAACATTCTCTACGCTGCTGGCGTAGTTCTGTTTGAGCAGTCTAAAGAATAGTTGGAAATATGCTGGTACAGTGATACTACCTGTTGGTAAAATTTGGCATGGAAGATGGACTTTAGGCCTTATTTAGTCCATATACAGATGTAGTTCCATATAAGCTCGCTTATGCATTGAATCAAATATATGCATGTAATATACTTGGTAATATACGAGTAGCAGCTCTCTAATTATCTTTAATGAAGTCTAACTGTTAAAAACTAGACTGATGTATGTGATATTTATACTTTTCAATTAAAAAGAGCATGCATTTTAAGTGACTAGCTAAATTCTGTTAATAAGGTCTTTTCTATAGTTGATTCTCCATCTGTTGGTAATTTGCGTAAACTTCTGGATCTTTTTAAAATTTATAGGCTGCCAAGGAAGCAAGATATGACAAGGAAGCTGTGATGAAGTTTTTTCGGATGGTCTGTTTTTTTGTCCTTTATTGTGTGATTTGTATAGTAATATCCACGTGGGGCTATTATCTAAAGTTTAGTATCATCCTTTTTCAGTTGATCAGGAGGAGATATTTTTCAGATGAAGTTCCAGCTGCAACAAGCCCTTGGTCCACCCCAGTCCAGAGATCATCGCAGTGGTCGGGTGAAAATTCGAGTGATGAAGATAGGTTATATAAGAGTACGAGGTATGTTGCAATTTTTTTGCATGCAAATGGTCCTGTTGCTTTAGAATCAGAGCTTGATGTCATATCAGTGTTATCATGTGGATGGTGATTTAATGTGATATATTCTGGTGCTCATATCTTGCCATATTCGGTAATGCATACTCTGCCTGTCAGGCATACCCACACATATTATAATCTGTAAAAGCTGTCTTGTACAAGTGTCAAATGACTTGCTAATCAAACTTCCAAAGCAAGACCCACAATCTTGAAAAGAGCATCATGTGTTTGTAAGAAACTAGCATTAAATCTGAGTTTGAATACATAGATAAACATGCAAATATGTATGAATATACAGGGGATATGAATTAAATATATGTTTACACTATCTGTATCTGCATGTATAACCCCCCCCCCCCCCAAACACACACACACACACCACAAAAAGAAAAAAAAAAAAAAAAAAAAACACGCACAAAACTGTAACTGAGAGTCATTTAGAAGTTTATTATACTGCTGATTTTTACAGAATCCAGAGAGTAAATCTGGGCTTTGGAATATAAATGGATTTTATGTCATCTCTCTCCTTTGAAAAGATATCCTAAAGATTTGTGGTTTTAAGGTTTAATAATGGTTGACTGAAAATTTACTGAATGATCTATGAAGGCTTTGCAAGGGTGGATAGTGGAACGAATTTGAACTTGAGACTACATGGCTTAGAAATTTCTCGTACTTAGAAGTTCTGATGCAATACATACCAAATGTTTTTATGATTCACGTTCGTTCTTTTAACATATTGGTTTTCAGTATATATATATATATAGAGTGATATCATAATTATCATTTCAATTTTTTCCTAAATCCTATTTGTAAGACTACTATCATCTAATTAAATTTCTGCTAAAATTGTAGTCGTGTAGGTGATCCTTACAAGTACAATGCAATCCCTCCACTTCCAGCACAACGCAATCTCACGCCTCCACCCACACTTTATCCTCAGCAGCCCATGTCAACACCCGACAACTATACAAGCATCCCAAGATTTGCCATGACGGCTGCCCATGAGTATAGCAGTGCCGCCAGATCAAAGCGTACAGATATTAATGTCTGATAATCCCTTGTCTACAACTCCAAAGAAATACATCTACAAAGAGGAGCAGTAATAGGTCATTTTTCGGCATTTTGTTTTATATTACACTTTTAAACTGATCTCTCCATTCTTTCACTCACCGAGGGTATTGTGTGTTACTGTGTCTTTCAATTGTATAATGATTGATGTTTAACCTAAACGTGAGATAAATTCTTTGATGAAAAATATATTAATTTTGTGAACAACTTCTAGAAAAAGGTGACGGGTGTTCTAGTAGTTGTTAATATACTATGCAAACATGAATGTATCTGAGCCTATAAAATACGAAAATGTGTTGGGTCTGCTTACCAGAATTTATATATGTCAATTGTTTACTGATATTACTGTAGGAATTATGATACATGATTTGTACTCGTGTGATCACATCAACGGTCATTACCTCCAACTAACCAGAAAAAGTAGTTATAAACAAAATACTTCTGTTTAAAAAAAAATCAGATAATATTTTACTACTTTTGTCCTCTAAATATCCTTTTCTGAACACAATATTAAATACTGGCGAGTAAACTTGAACTTGTGAAAGGCGTATGCGGCTAGAGTACCTTTGGCATGAGAGAAACAAATTAAAGTATTATGCCCAATGGCAATATGTCAATACATCAATCCCCGTGACTCTGGCTAGTAAATTCTTAAAGTGAGAGTTTGGGGTCAATGCTATATTCTCACCTAGAAATCGGAGTAGAAATCATTTATCTTAAACCCACAACTCAGCGTAACCAGAAAGCAAGAAAAACCAATTTGGGTGTGGAATCTGCTTACACCCTTCACATTTGCTGCTCATTCCACCCACTTATTACCAGATCGGCGAGTCTTCATTTGATTCAGGTGATACTCTTATACATTCCTGTCTCAAATTTTCAATTTTTTCTCTATATTTTCTCTTTCATTGAAATTTAACTAAATCCTTATTGTGGAATTGAATTTGTGGATGCTTAAATCAAATTATTCAGCTCTCATTTATTATGCATATGGGTGTTGTCAGTATCTGTTGCTGCTTGTATATAGCATATATGAATAAAATTATATAAACTCAAAGACAGAAATCCGATATGATTTTTCATTTTTATTTTTATTCTGTCCTTGCCCTCAAAATATCAGCTGTTCCTTCCATATGGTCGACCAAACACATTGAGGGAGCCTTACCCATAGCTTGCAGACAATTTATTTTAGGCATTGATGATTTTTGAAAGGTCAAAAGTGACCCTTTGATATAAAAGAATCAATTTCGAAAACTTTTTGTAATTGGGCTCCTAATTAAGCTTGTTTATGGTAAAGAATAAAAGAGTAAAATGATGAAGTAAGTATAACAATGAAAAGGAAAGAATAGGCTAGCCCTTTTCTTTTTTCTTTTTCTTGGATTGTTTAGTTTATTTTTCCATTAGGTGGATGTTAAATCAAGAGATGATCTTTATTTAAGTTAAGAAGAATGTGTATTTTCAACACCAATAATTTTTTTTCTTTCTTTCTTTCTTTTTTTAAAAAAAAAATTAATTTCTAAAAAAGAAGGCTTTGGATCGCCCTATACAATATATGGTGGCTGGTTTTTGTTTGTTCAAAGTAGTGCATACATGTTAATTGACTGATCTTTATATTGTCAGGATTAAGTTGTGTTTACATCTTGTTTGCTACATGACCAATTCTACATAATGAACAACAATAGCTGATTTAGTCACAGGCATAAGAAATTTAATTAGGTTGGAAATCTCTCTAACAATCCTAGAGTAGAATTAGTGGACAACTAACTAATTCTTTATCCTTCCAGTCTGTAGAGTGCATAAGAAGAGAGGAAGGCAAAGCGTTTTATTGGTGAAGTAGTAATGGATGAGGAATGGTGGTCCGTGTTAGGGGCAACTATTCCGGCTATTGTTGCATTCAGAATTAAGAGGATGCGTGCTGAAGAGCAGAGAATTAAAAAAACTCGTGGAAGGGAAAAGAATACTGACGATATTTTTGTTTGTGAGAGGGTCTGTACATCCAATAGAATGCTGAAGAAGGTTGGAGCATTCTCCAAGGATCCGATTCCTGACACGTTTGTTACTGTTTGTGGTGTATCTGAGCTTGATGCTTGATCTGATGCCTGTGCTCGCACTGTCTGCGTTAACCAGCACCAGGTACCTAACTGGAATGATGTGTGCCTTCGAAGATGTCAGAGTGAATGCCTTAAACTCTCTGCTTCTCGTTCTTCCTGTGCACTTTTTTTTTTCTTTCTAATTTTGGATATAGAATATAGATTTTTGTATAACATGCTGTTCTGTCAATAATGATGGAACGAAGAGTTTTTATAATTTTGTATCATAATTTTTACTTGTCCACTTCCTGGTGTTATTCATTATTTACTTGAGTATGTTCTGCTTGTTCCATCTTATTATATCGTATGATTGTCCTTTTGCTGGTGATTATATTACATCTAATCAATCAGATGGTCAAAATTAAATCAACAAGAATGATTTTTTGGTAGATTTTCATAAGATCACTAATCATCGCTTACAACTCAATCAAGAAAAATGAACTACAAAAACTTGTTCTACAACCCAAACAATATAATTCAAACGCAGATTCTTCCACCGCCGCTTTGCTTGCACCGAAAGAAACTCTTCCCCGCCGCCTCTCGCATCCCATCAGAAATGTAGCATTTGTGTTGCTCATGTGGAGATGATTTGAGGGAGGGAAGAGTATGATGAGAGAGAAAATAAACAAGGTACGCTTTCCTCTAAATCTGTCCATACTTGCTCCATCTCTTATCTCAACTCATCTACGCACATGCTTAATAACTCTATTTTCAGAGTAACTAGGTGGTCTCTGGCTTGAACTTAGTGACACAATAGTTTATTTTTGGTGACATTGCTAAAAGTAATATTTGTATTATTAATAATGTAGGGATTCTACAAACATGACTATACTTTTTATTCAATTTCTGTGATAATACTAAGATGTAGGATTAAATATTCGGTTATAACCGAACCAAAATAGCCTATTCGATTATAACTGAATACAAAATTTATCATAATTTTATTACCTGAACAGAGGAATATCCGAATAACCAAATTAACTATTCAGCTATTTGATATATAACCAAAATTAAAATTTATTTTTATCAAACAAAAAAAATCATTTCAATTTTTCAACACTATCCAAGCAATAATCCATAGAACATAGCCCATAATTCATAAGTTAAACAAAGTGTAGTTCAATGATTTAAAATTAACAAATACATAACCCATAATTTAACAAACTCTCATAATATTAGTACAAGCATCCAGCAGCAACATGCACGACGCAACAGCAGCAACACAGAAACAAATGGTAGTCAACTAGGGTATGCGTGTATGAAATTTATTTTCCTATCGAACCAAATTAATAAATTAATCTTTATTGTGTTGATCAACTATCGACACCTTATATCAATAGAGCTTAACTCTTGTTAATTTATTGGGAATATTTAAGTCTACGCAGATTAAATTATAAATAATAATGCTATAAAATAAAAGGTAAACAGCATGAGATTAGTATCTTTGGATCTCCAATACATTTTTTCGAGAGGATTTTTGATGTTTTTGGTGACTTAATTACTATTCAATTCTGGCCATGATGAATGGTTGAGGGATAGGAAAATGTCTCCTGCCACATTTTGCCAAAAGATGTTTGGATTTTCCAACGGTGGCTAGGGCTTGGGAAAGAGAAGAAATTGAGTAAAGCTCATGAAAGTTTGGATAGTATTGCACAAAAATACTATATTACTACTATGAGGCAAGAAAAACTAACTACACGTTAAAATGATGAAGAAAGTCTTGATGCATTAATGAAATGCTATTTCACTAAAGATAAGATATTTGGGTCAATATATATGAGTTATTTTATGCTCTTGGACTCCACCCTCTCACATGAGGGCGGGTTCCACCCGAGTCCCATCACGTGTGGCGGGTTCCACCCGAGTCCCATCACGTGTGGACCCCGCCCTCATGTGAGAGGGTGGAACAAACTGTAGCTATGCTCTTGGAGCATAGCATAATTTTTCCAATATATAGCTCATCCTTGTAGCATAATGAGAGATGCCGTCATAGGTCTCATTTACGCAGGGCGAGAGAACCCTAGTACTGTCAAATATTCCAAGATTAGAGAACTAAATGCAAATTTGCCACTCAATGAAGCTGAAAAACCTCGAGCTTTTTTAGACATGCATGGAAGTCCTAAATAAGCTGAATTATTTTCATGCATGGCACTTTATGTGAGACACCAAGGCTGGCTATTCCCTCCTATTCCTTGTCAAATTCGGACAATTGTCGAAGCTGATATCCTACCAAGTGGCCATTACGTTTGTTCACATGCAATGGGAAGTCCGTATGGAGAAGATTGCCTCCAATTCAAGCCGGAGCGATGGGTATAGACGTACCTTTGTACTTTTATGTTTGCTTATTTGAAATTGATTCAAGTGTGTGGTTGTGACAATTAAGTGAAATAATCTACATTTTCGTTTCGGTTGCATTTTAATATTTTTTTAATCTTACTCGTTAGAATTATTAGTTAAAGAATTAATAAGTATAAGGAAGAAAAATAGAGAATTGAGAATATTGAACTCAGTTTCATATAACTACCCCAGTTTAATCTTAAACTTATTTTTGTATGGTTCTGATTCCATTTCTCTTTCTTTTCTTTTCATTTTTTGGTGTTGTCAATGCATATACAGTTCGAGTCACAAATTGATGCAGTTAACTACAATTGTCAATGTCTCATTCAAGCTTTATAGTCTGCCGACTTCTTCAAAAACAATATTGTCAACACTACAAGAAAAACTAGATCTGTGGACAAAATCCAAGCCTTTGTATATTAGAATGGAAAATGATATATATGCCAATAAATATGTGATAAAGTTGAATTGTGACTAATAGAAAGTTTATGCGATAAAATAAAATAAATTAAAACCAGATTATTCTTAATTTCTATCTATCCTATATATGCACATATATTATTTAAAAACTTTGATAATATATAACAGAACTCTATTAGTATTGTTTTTGGTTGGATCAATTCAGCTACAGCTCCGATCAATCTTCTATGCAGCACTTAAAAGTTTGGAACTCTTGCAAACCCTTTTTTCTTCTTCTTCGAAAAACCACAATATGAAAGTTCATTACGTTGGGGGAGAACTAAAGAGCCTACACTTAATTTTTTTTTTATATTATTTTAACCAACTTATTTACAATTTATTCAATTAGTAAAATAAAAATAAAAAATTAAGAAAGAAAAAAAAGGCACTACTAGAGTTTGCTTCTTTTCCGCCACCAAATATGAATTTCTGTCGCTTATGTAATTAGTGACGAGCTGTCGGCTTAATTGTGTCGCTTATCTGCCGCACACCGTCGCTGAAAATACATTAGCTACAGACTTGCATGAGAACAATTGAATTTCTGGATTGATATAGGTTGGACTGATTCAAAGCCTCTGTCGGGGCGATTCATGGGTCCGGGATATATCGACCCATCCCCTAAGAAAGTGAACTTAGCGTCGTATTATGCTCTACAATTCCTTGGGCCTGAAAGGTTCAAGCAGCAATTGGGCCATGGGATAGTTCGATCACTCTACTCATATCTCAACTATCTTTGTACTATGGTAATTCTCGTTTACAATAAATTAGATAAACAAAACATGAAAAGAAAAAAAAAAAAATTATAATACCAAAAATTGTGTTATATTTATTACCAAGTTTATAAAAGAAATTAATAAATTAATTTGTACATTTAAACTAATATTTCATCCTTATAATAATTTTGTCTTGTTTGTATAAAGATATAACAGGGATTAGAAAAAATGCCTATATTAATATGTTTTTTGTCTAAATTTTTCCATTTGAGATGAAAAAATTTGACAAAAATAATGACTTTTTTTTTTATAATTTTCTTTTTTTTTTAGACATTAAGAAACTTGAAATTCAAGAAAATTGGACAGAAAAATGTAAGATCTTTGCCTTTTTATTTTATTTTCCGTCATTTTTAAAACTAAAAAATATAGGGTAAAGTCTCAAATTCAATTCTCATTCATAATGTGTCAGACTTTTATTGTAAACTTTTATTCAAGTTAATTTTATTGAAATTCTGTATAATAAAAGTTAATATTTGATAAAATTCTAATTTATATGATTATTTTGGAAAATTGATATATTTATAAGTTAATTTAATATTTTTACAAGATCAAATATAGCTCATTTGTAAAAATATCGAATTAACTTGTAAAAATATTAATTTTTTTATTTTATATATACTAGTCATTAGACACACACGTGCAATATAAACTTTTTAACGTATAAAAGAACTGATTTAAAATTATATAATGTGTAAATTAGATTTATTCATCTATAATTTTGAATTTAAAGAATGATAAAAGAGAGATGAGAGAAATAATTTTTAAAAAATTAACGCAGGTAAATATGTAAATAATAGCTAATTTTAGATATAAAAATAATTAAATTATTTATTTATTTATTTTTATAATAAGATGCGACTCGCCACTTCAATTTTCTTTCTTCATCAATTGATTTTGAGGCAACCGTACGTGACTCCTCCTCATCCTCCGGTCCTCTTGCTCCTCCACCCTACAACGTTCCTTGTATACCTATATCTAATTGAATCTATATAATTCTCTTTCAGGTACAATCAATCTCAGTTCTTCGATTTAACTCTCTTCTTATGTTTGGCAAATCTAAGAATTGATTACAAACCCTAACCTTATATTATATCCTGTTATCAAATTTTTGAACGCGTTGCAGAATAGGTGAGAATTTCCATTATCACTGCATTAGCGAAAAAACAATGTTTAAATTTCAATATTATTCTTTTCTGATCAATTTTTTTTTTTAAAAGGGTGTAAATTTATTATTTCAACAGTGACAGCAGAACTTGTACTTAGGGTTAAATATGTATAGAACTCTGAGATAGCATACTTGCACTTCAATTTTTTGATTTATCTACAAGGTTAAATCTTTATTTCCCTCTTCTTTGCTGCTAGGTACCAAGTTTTAATATGTCTGGAGAAGAGGAAGAAAATGCTGCTGAGCTGAAAATTGGAGATGGTAATCATTCATTTTATTTGGAAAATATAATATATTCCCTCCGTTCCAAAATGTAAGCGGTTATTGACTTTTTGAAAGTCAATTTGAGACATTTTTCAAACTTAAAATTGATATAGATATATGTAACTTTAAACAATGACTACTAATTATAATATTTATTATTTCGTGATTTTGAATGAATTACATCAATTATGAATTTGAGAATGGCTCAAATTGACTTTCGAAAAGTCAAAAATGATCTTATATTTTGGAACATGTGTGTGTGCACGTGCGTCTGTCTCTGTGTGTCTCTGTGTGCATTAAACGGAAATGTTAGATGATGAAGCACATGCACTGGACCTAGAGGTGATGGGATGCATTGTTCAGTTATTTGCTTAAAAGAATTTACTTATAAATTAAAGAAAATGAGACTTATATATTTACATGTACATTTTCATTGGTTTATGTGAGCGTTTGGAAAATGGATCTATTTTGTGCAAGTGGTTGTAAGTAAAAGCCAAATTTGTTGTCTGATTCTTGGGACAAGGGATACCTTACTAGTAATTCAATTTATGTTACAAAATTTTGTGGCATATATTTGTCAAATATTGGTGAGGAAAGTTTATACTTCATACAAATTTTGTGTTTTTCTCTTGTTCTTCTTAGTAGAGAGCTTGTGTTGAGGTGACTTAGTCTAAGGTTTGTTTTCATGCATGACAACATTTACCTGGTGTGTCAAACTGCCATTTGACATTTTCATTGATTGTTTATTTGTCAGAGTTCTTGAAGGCCAAGTGTTTAATGAACTGTGAAGTTGCCTTAATTCTTGAACACAAGTATGAGCAGCTTCAGCAGATGTCAGAGGACCCGATGAATCAAATGTCTCAGTGAGTATAAAGGCATCCTTTCATTTTTCATTCCCATTCTATGTTGAAGTGTGTTAGGGATTCTTAAATTGGAGCCATTACTGAATATTTTGGCCTATTTCTTGCAAAGATGAGGTTACCATCTTCGTCTGGATAATTGACCAATTTATGCAAGTATGTCAATGAAGTGGTTCCAAGTGTAACATTATCTACCATTTCATTTTTTACCGGCTTCAAACTTATGATGAAACCTCTTGTTTCTATTTCTGTTAGCCGTCTGAATGTTTCTGCAGAGTAGTTGCATGTTCAGATCTAGAATTTTAAAGGGGATGCTGCAAATGCTTATCAAGGGAGGATATCCTTGTCTTTTCTTCTTATAAGCAAACAATTTATGCAAAGGAATCTTATTACTTATGCCTTTTTGGGTTGTTGGGGGGGGGAGGAGTTTGTTACTCTTATTGTAATATTCTGAATATTTATAAAACGTATAAATATGATATTTAATGATTAGATATAATTATACTGTAATTTCGATGACAAAATTCTTATAAGTTTGGATGAATGTAATGTCCCAGATATTTCTGAGGCTATTAAATACGATCTTGAAAGATTAAATTAAAATTAAAGAATTAAAACCTGATTTTTGTGAAAACCTAATAATGTTATTTCTCAGGTATACATTAAAAACCTAAAATGACCCGTATTTACGATCGTATATGACTTGAGGTTAAACTTTTAACCTAAAACTATGTGTTATATGATTAATAAATATTGAATTATGTTTCAAGAATGTGATGTGTTAAAACCTAAATTGAAAAAAAATGTTAAAACCTAAACTCAAATCCTAAGGATTGAACCTTAAGCGTAGGCATGCACAACAGGCCGGTCTGGCCTGACCTAGGCCTGGCAAGCTTTGACAGTTGGCCAAGCCAGACTTTGATTTTTGGGCCTGCAAGCTCGGCCGGGTTGGGCCAAGCCGGGTTTCTCAGCGAAAATCTGGCCTTTTAAGGCCTGCAGGCTAGGCCTTGGTCCAAGTCATTTTCTGTAATTCTGTATAATCATGCTTTTAGAGTGATCTATAATTATGTATAAATTTGATAGTTGAGCAACATTTTCTGAAGAAACAAACTACGAGGCAAGTCTTCTCGAGAATGAATATAATTTATTAGTTTTTTAAGGGTATATTCTTATATCTTAACTTTTTATTTTGTTTTCTTCTCCCTCACTCATTTTAGTTGTAGTGGAAGACAAAGATAGGTAGGTGGATTACCTTTTTAATATCTTAAACACATAACAGAGTAAGTGGATAACTATTTTATTATTTGCTTAATATAGAAAAACATTTATAAGAGAAAAGCAATACTTATAATAATAACATATTAATTAAATATCATTTTATAGTAGCGGCCTAGTTGGGCCAGGCTTTAGTGTTCAAATAGTGGCCTTTTTGAAGTCTGTAGGCCGGGCCTGAACGGGTCAGGCCTTGACCTGACCGGGTTTTGACCAGGCTGACCTGCGGGTTGCGGGCTTTTTATACATGTCTACCTAAAGGTTGATACCTAAACCTAAGGGTTATAACCTAGAAATCACTATAATATAAAATATTATACGATAATAATACGAGTATAAGACGAAAATTATACGGTAGAAATACAAAAAGTCAAAGTATGAAAATAAAGTCAACGATTGCGATTAGTTGGAATTGAACTAGAAAGTTAACTAGTTTGGTTAGGATTGCACTAGATGATTAACTAGTTTTATTGGAAATGAACTAGATTAGTTGATAATGAACTAAGTTATGTGATAATTTAGTTGGAATCAAACTAGAAAACAAACTAGGTTTTGTCTAACTAAGTTAGAGGAACTAAACTATGGCTAACTAAGTTAGACTTGATTAGTTTGGTTACAAGTGTAGAGATTTTGAGGGCATATTGGCCATTATGTAATTATAGAATACTTACATATTATGTAAGTGTGCATTTTGTCTTGCAATCTTAGAAGCAAAGTGAGACTTGGCTTCTTTGGTTGGTTTCTATGATTGTTAAGTAGGAGATGTGACTTGCTGTGAGCCTAGGGTTCTTAAGTGAACCTACTAATCACCAATTAAGTCATTGAGGGTTGATTACAATTAATTAACTATGTAAGCAAGATTAGCAATAGTTAAGCGAGATTAATTAAGCTAAACCTAGTCAATGTTTCTAGGATATTTGTAAGATCAATGATGGCTAGGGAACAAGGAGGACCTGGCCATTAATGGCAAGGAAAGAGCTAGGAAGCTCACTTGTGTTGAGTATTTTGAGTTACAAGACTCAAGGACCAAGTATTATGGCCTTATGTCCATTTTGTCCTAACTTTGAAAGTTTTATAAATAGTCTTTGGTTCTTCATTAGAACTCACCAATTCACAAAAAGCTTGAGAGAGAAATTCATAAGTAAGAATTAGTTTGGTAGTTGAGAGCAAAAAACTAGAAGGCTAGCATAATTAAGTAGTAAAGCTTGCACTTCAAGAGGTTGTTCGAATGAATGCGGAAACTAACGTAAACTATATTATTAAATCAGGCAACTTCTAGCCCTTGCTTAAATTGATTATGTGGTAGTTGTGTATTGATATAAAGATGTGTTTTAAAATGTTAAATACTAAATGAGATTTGTAATTTCATGTGGTTATATGTGAATGTTAATTGAGTATGAAATATTATATGATTCGAGTAAAAGCATGATAAAGTATATGTTGAAGCATAAGATGTGTATGTGCTACTTGTTAGACTGCTAAGCCGTTATGCTTATTCTTGCGAATAAATTTATTTACAACGAAAAAAGAATTAGCAAAAAAGTATTGCTATAAAGACTTGAAGATAGATTAGGAAACATTTATTGTTGTTTCTTATTTGTATTAAGACTCGAGTCAAAAGTCTTATTGTAATGAATTAAGTTGTAATGACTTTAAAATTATGAATGAAAGATTATTCTTTTGGAAAATGAATCTTGTTATGTATTTTACATTTATTGTAATGCTTGAAGAATTTTAGTAGAGGTTAAAACACTTAAAATTAGTGTATGTTGAAAGTTTTGATTTGCTTAAATCATTAAGGTTGAGATGAGAACTTTGTTCATCAAAGTGTTTGTTTGAATGAGGGTATTGGTAATATGGACTGTTCATGTTATTACTAATACTCTGAAATTCAAATAAATAAGGTTTATAAATAAAGAAACATCAATATTTGTTAAATAATGCTTAATAGATAGAGTTAAGATTAAGTACAGTAAGTATTGATAAAGAACTATACATCTAAATGAGGGTATTGAATGATATTGGGTGTTCTGTAAGCACTGAGGTTACACTTAATGAGCGTCGGTAAGGTGCCACCTTTACCGGAATGCGCCCTTCGGTGGAAAAGAACAATCTTATTATTAATATTGTGAATTTCGGATAGGTAGGGATTATCAATATAAAATCGATGAGTTCATTAGTAAATAAAGTTATATATCTAAGTGAGGACATTGGTAATACGGACTAATCCTGTTATTACTGATACTGTGAAATTCAAATATACAGATTTTGTGAAATAATAGAACATCTATCATAGAGTTGATAGATGTTATAAATGATAAGTTTTTAGAAAACTCAGAAGGAATCAAAGCTTGAATAATAAGGTGCTATCTTTAATAATGGATGTAAGTCACCGATAGCGATTTAAAGTTTAGATCCAAGGATTAAGTAAATAAATTTTAAATAATTGTTTGTAATAAACTAGTTAAACCAATAGTTTTATTAGTAGATTGTAAAGAAAGGAAGTACGAGTCAGCTACAAGTCCGGGCGGCAAGCGCTCGGATTTGGGGGCGTGACACTTATTCTTTCTCTACACTGGCCATAAAGAAGCTTCACTCTTTCCTAGTCACATCTCTTTATCAAATTTTCATTCATTTTCTGTTTCTCTGATAAGAAAGTTTAACAACAATGCCTCATATTCATCTCTTCCCATTTTTTCTAATGGGAATTGGTTTGGATCTTATTGTATGCAACCTAAAGTTGCATTTTTTGCAATATCTTAAATTTATTTTTGTTTTTAGTTGGCATGTTTTCCCTGTATTCAATCTAAAGTTTGTTGGAAACCTGATAAATTAGTTCATTTCATTTTTTAGATGTAAATGACTGAATGCTACTAGGTTATGTCATATCATATGCATGATTTTAATCAGCTATGAGTACGAATTATGCTTTCATGGAAGTTACAACTTAGCAAGTTGTTAGTTGTTAAATCTCATGCTTGCTGAAGACTTTTCTAGAGGACTGTTTGATGTCTGATAACTTGTTTATAATATTCCTCCTTTTGACTTTTATATGGGTTTGATATTAACCTTCTAAGAATCTGTTTCATATACTTGTCATTAAAAATAATCCGGTTCATATTCAACTGTGTTGCATAGCATATAGTACAAGTACTTAAATGTGGTATTCATTAGTTAAGTTATAAATTTTGCTGCATTTTTAATCCCGTACTTTGAGTAACCTAACTTTATTTGGATCTTTTTGGCATCTTAAACTTCAGTTTCTTCATTGGTGGTTCTTAAATGCAAATAAATTCTTATCTGATACTTGTGAATACTAAGAATAGAGGTGCAACTTCATCATCTTTAAGCAAAAGCTTTAAAGAAAAACAAATTTTGAAGTTATTATTATAATGAAATTACATAATTGTTACCTGTGAATTGATGGACTGTAAGCAGACTTTTGGTGGTGTCCCATTCGTGAGATTATTATTTTTATTCTAGATTTATATCAAGCTAGCCCAGCTGGATGGTTTCCAAAAAAATCTGAATTTGGATCATCAATCCTTGTGCAATTTGTCTGATTCCTGCTTTATCGTTCTTTTTCAGGGTTTTTGAGAAATCACTGCAATATGTGAAGCGCTTTAGTCGCTATAAGAATCCTGATGCTGTTAGACAAGTTCGAGAGTATCCTTCAATTGTCTGCATGTGTCTTGTCTAATAGGGCTTAATATTATGTCTCGTGGAGTTGAAATATTTGCATTACTACAATAAAAGGTTTAGAGAAATATTACCAAGTTCGATCCATCATATTATTTTGTTACTTTTTGTCATAATTAAAAAGTTATGGTTTCACATCTCTCGTCGTTTGACATGTGATGAGGATTTCTTTTTGTGAAAACTATGTGAATGTTGCTTCATTAGTTTTATCTTAACAGACATTCAGAATCCTCAGTCGCTATCAGTTGGCAGAATTTGAGGTAGTATACCAAGAAACTCTGTAACCTCATATATTATATGATTATTTATTTGTTTCCCATATAAAAATATGTTGATGTGGTTTTATACTTGTAACATGAAGCTTTGTGTTCTTGGGAATCTTTGCCCTGAAACGGTGGAGGAAGCCATTGCTATGGTGCCATCTATCAGGGTACGTTCATTCTTTAGTAATTTATTCATTTCTCTTTGTGAGTGCTTACCTTCTTGTTGTTCATTCTTCTTTTTTGTTCGTGTTTATATTGGATGTCATATGATGATTTACTGATAGTGGGACACTAGTGAAAAGGGGAAAGTCTGCTTTCAGTTATTTATCTTCTTATTTATTTCGTAATTACTAATTTATACTCATCAATTCTACATTGCCAGAATAAATTTTACTTGTTGAGAGTGTGGTATATGTTAAATCAACGTTTTGTGTTTTCATAAGCCTGGGCTGTTGAGGACAGGAGAAAACAATTTAAAGCAAAAAAGAAATTGCTTTAGAAACAGATGCCAAATAAGTTGTTCCTGTACAATTTGTTTAAACTGCCCCTAGTTTTGGTCGAACATGCATTGACATGGCAGGCCAACATACCACGACATTAGGGAAGAAGGAAAGACTTGACCATAAAGCTCATGGGGTTTTGTGGTGTAGGTTTGAATGCAGTCTTCTTAAAGTGGTTCCGATCTTGTGGTAAAATTCTTACCACATAGTATAGCAAATAAGTAATGTTTACTAATCTGCTTTAGAAGTCATTTATTCAATGATTTTGTTACTGGATGGTGCCAAGATAGATATAGTTGGGTTGGGTCTATTTGATAGATTTTTCTTTGCATTTGAATCTGTCTGCCAAGGTTAATCCAAGAGAGAATCCAGTCCTCCCTTGGTGGGAATATAGATAAATTGTTGTTCAAGAATTCTAGTTTAGGCTAGTTATTCATAAAAAAATATATATATATAAACTCATCTAGGCAAGTTATTGAGGGGAGAGGGGGGGAGGAGGTGGTTGGGGAAACACAGAAATTATCATATTTAGTACTCCATACTACATGCATTAGCAATAATCCCCGAAGAATGGCTGCAATGGGGACATCTAAACTTAAAACCTCTGCTTCTTGAAACAGGTTGTTGGCCATTCTACCCCACTAGGGCAATTTCCCCTCTTATTTTTCTAACTGCTTTTATTATCCTGATATGATGTTGATTAAACTCTTACTGATAGCAAGCGAGACTATATCTAAGAGCATGATGCATTATGTCATGGGGTAGCCATAAGCCATTAGTGCATAAATGCTTTGTTCTACACCAAGTTCGATTCTAATTAAATTTTGATTGATGGATTCACTTTTTCGTGCAGTCTAGAGGACGCGGCCATGACGATGATGCAATTGAGAAAATGTTGAATGATCTTTCCTTGATAAAGAAATTTGACTAGCATTCATTTCCTTTTGGATGCCTCACCAGTGATTGTATTCGAACTTGCAGCATTCCAAAGATTGATTAGATGACTTATTCTGTACAACTTTTACTTCATTGGTGTTTAATTTAATAATATAATATAAATGCGAGCTTATCTTTAGTCTTTGAATTGAAAAACATGGTTTCGCCAATAGGTTCAATTGTGTATGATCAACTTGAAAAATCTCATGTCGAAAAAAAACAAGAAACTTGAAGAAACTAACATTCTGGTGTGGTGGGCTTATCCTTCACCATACTCCATAGGTTCTACATATGATCTTTTATTTGGAGAAATATCTATTAAAACTAGTCTTCATTACTAATAAGAGTTTGTATTTGAAAGGTGTGTTGGACAAGGTATGCTAACTTCAATATTTCGGGTGTTTTAGAGTAGCAGCATATTTTACTGTTGGACTTAAATTTCTTTAAAATGAGAATTGATTTGCCTATCTTGAAATTAAGCAAGGGTTTGCATTTTGATGCTTGCTAAAGTATGTCTACTTAAAGACCTCAATGAAATTTGTCCAAGTCATTTTTCATTAACTAAAATAATTTAACATGTATATTAATTTTTTGGTTTTTTTGTTTTTGCTAAATAAGTAATTTAAGACATTGAATTATGGAGTACAATAAATATTCAATTTTTATCGATAATATTAGCTAAAGGTTCACTTTCCTTGCTGACTAACCTGGAATTTCTAATGTTAACTTGGCTGAAAATTATTCAATACAGCCACTTTGTCATTGAAGAGGGGAGTACAAATTTAAGTTAATGAAACAATGCATTTGATCTTGATAACTTAAATGGTAGTGACATCAACAAAAATGTAGACCGAGTGTTCGCTTTGCATAAACTGAGCCCTAACCCGCACAATTCTCATCAAATCCACAATTAAAACATAATACAATAACACAAGTGTGGTTCTATATATATCTTTTACTGCCCAATTCAACATTTTTCTTCTCCGCAAAAAGTGTGCCAGGAATTGCATATAGACTGTACTTTGTAACTGCTACTCGCCTTGCAGCACAAGAGCCTCCTCTGCCACAACCCAGTCCTCATCGTTGGAGTTTACTTCCAAGGAATTTGAACAACTCTAAAGATAACAAGAAACATAACATCATTTATTAGCTTGAGGTACAGAAAATTGATTGAGAAGCCAGAAATGTATGAATGCAGGGAGAGGAGGGATAAAGAGTTTTTTGTAATCCTAAATCTACTAAACCCCCTGCCGACTAATACCAGTTTGTTGGGGAGTACTATCCGTGTTGGGCAACAACAAAAAACACATTTTTCTGGGCAACACAAATCCTCTGGTCGAGCCTACCCAGTGTTACGAGATATTGAGATTTAAACATGTAGGCACTTGAGACTACTTGGGTTGCTACAAGAAGCATGATGTCTAAGGTTGCTTTGGTTTCTGTTCCTCTTTTCTATTTTCTTTTATCCCCACTCCTCCTTTCACCCCTCCCTGTCCTTAAATGAGTCATGAGTTCTGATAAGCCAAGCCAATATTTGAAATAACTTATAGAACAAAAACAAACTTAGCTAGAAAATAGAGGTAAATATCAGGAAACCTAAAGCAGTTTTATACTAAGTCAAGCTAATTCCAGAGAATGAAATTCAGCTTTAGAAATGGTGGTTATAGTGTAATTACGGAACCATACTTTATCGAGAATTATAAACCAGTCTATGCAATGTTTGCAATATGTTGCAATTCTAAAACGTAGTGAATTATGAAAAACTCACATTTGAACAAGTATATATAAGCAGAGTCATCCAGTTCCAATTCTCCAAAGAATGCTTCGGACCACTGGTTGCTTCCTGTAGAAAATATAATAATGGAGACATTAGCTGCATTTCATAGTGTCTTGATCCACCACAGAGCCTGCATCTTCCAGGATCTCCAGCCTCTTGTGCAGCCAGTAGAGGCTTTCCATTATACGAGTATCTGCAAGTTCAAGAACATGAAAATACTGTTAAAACAATCAAACTGAGAATGCCTGCTAAAAAACTTATGTACTTCTCTTGGTGTCCTCTTCCTCTATTGCTATTGTAATTGTTCTCTGTTTTCATTTCACTTTTTTCGTGGCACTTACAGCTCTTTGAAGGGTGTGATTAAGGCTTTCAAGTGTTGCAGTACGAGGTCTTAGGTATGACATTTAAGGGATTTAAAAAAAAAAATTAAGTATATTGGCTGAAACCAAAAGTATATGCAATCCGAAAAGATTATTAATTACAGATTGACAAAATCATTAAATTCACAAAATGTTAACCCAAAGGAACTCCAGCCAATAAATGAGAAATTGATCCAAAATTGTTATCAGATCAAGAATATAGTAGTTAGCTTTAGAAGTTTGGAATAAAGTTTTCTTTTATTTATATTATACAACAAACAACTTGCTTAGCCTCCCTAAATTGCATACAGGATCTGCATGAACCAAAGAAAGAAGAGGTGGAAGGGGGAATGATTACAATCGGAAATCATAAAATTTTCCAAAAAAGGTAATGACAATATAAGTTGGTAGTAGTGGCATGTATGTTGCAAAACCTTATGAAGCTTGAAAGACTCTATAATCATGGACTAGAAATGACAGTAAAATACATGTTACTGAATTACCAAATAATACAAGTTCGATAGCACTAATATTCGTACAGGTCTATTTTACAATGTGTTTACCTGAAGCATTGCTCTGGATAAGCATCCATTCGTTTCTTGAACTTGAGGTAAGTCCTGTCAGCACTCAAAGCTCTATCATATTCATAACCCTCCTCTTCCCATGCTTCTTCCCGTGCATTCTCATCAAGATAGGTTTGCTTCTCCTTGATAGAGAGTGAGTTATAATTTAAACAGACAGAAGCAACCTCCTTCTCGAATGCCTCTTTCTGCATATATACGTAAAAGCAAGGCAACACTGCAACCAACAATAGCAAAACCAGCTATTATTTTAGATAAAAGCATAGCCAACTATAACCCTTCTGGCAAAATGAAATATCACTTAGAAATACTCTGCTGATCATTAAATGCCAATAAATCATGTGATCAATATATGGGCATGACGCAAACATTCTCTGTAGTCCTGCCTCCAATCCATATACTTTTCTCAGTTTACAATCCTTCAAGGAATCAAGAAAAATTAAATTCATAGGCATTTTCAGCTTTTTTTAAAAAAAAAGATTAGATGATGTAACAAGGAACCAACCTGAGATACACTGGACCTCTTTTATGGTGGTTTTCTTGGCTTTTAGCAAACCTGCACTGAGTATTGATCTCATCGTCGGAAGCTCAACTCCATATGATTTTTGTTTTAATATTCAGGTCTCCCTATGGTATTCAATTCATTGAGACACTTAAACTAGGAATTAACTTACAAGTCTAGACTCAATTATAAACCAAAACATGGAATTGGATTGGGGGCTCCTTTTTAATTCAAAGGCTTAGAATTGGTCCTCTTACCACACCAAATTCTTGTTCTACCAGACTAGAACCCCTACTTAATTATTTTAGAGAATGATGAAGTGGTCATTTTGTTGTATGGATTAGAAATTTCCTCTCTCTTCTTTATTCTTGGTTTTCATGTTCATTAATTGTTACTTCACAAAGTGTAATGTTTGATAATTCATGCATAATGGTTAGCAACCACAGAAAAACTTGCATTTAACATGGAATTGGCAACTTTTTACATGAGCTAATGCAGAACTACTATATATGGAAGGGTACTCATTAAATGCATGCAAGCTGAAAAAAGGGAATATCTGGAAGAGACAACAATAATTTGATGCTTCTTTTCTGCAGAGCACAAATCATACCTGGTGTATTACTGTCAACAACTCTAATTCTTTGACTTGTGGATGAGGTTTCCAGAGTGACCTCAGACTCATGAGGAATACTTTCTTTTTTGGAATGAGAAGCCAAGCTTGCAGCTTCAGAAAATGCTCTACCTAACTCCTCTAGATCTATGTCATCATTATTCTCTTCCCCATTGTCAAATGACCAAAAATCCTCCCGCCAATCAGTGTTTAAAGCTGCATGAGAAGGCTCAGGCAAAGGTGTCCCTGTGTGATTGTGAGTTTTTGACACCTGACTACTGATGCATCTTTGAACACGAAGAACTACCCAGCTGCTTTAATGGGAGGGCAAAAAGATAGAAATAAAATTAACATTTCCAGATGTGTGACTACATTCTTTGTCTTGAAAATAATTCTTTCAATTATTTAAATATCAGAACAGAAATTATCATAAGACCTTTCAGGAGTGCTCCCACATTTTGCTGATATGCAACCAAAAACAAAGATTTGACGCCCTTCAATTGTCAAGGTCTTACTTGTAACTGGGGCATATATCTAGATATATAAAGAGGAAAAATTGAATAATGTAATTAAAAAGAGGATGAAATGTAAAGAAAAGAGATCCAAAGCTTAATTGTTCCATATGGCAGATCTTTGAAAGTAATAAGCAAAGACGATTGAATGAATTTAACCTGTGCAACAAGCAATAGATTGGTTCCACATGATCTGCACTCAAGTAAGTCTGGTCTCATGATGATATTTGGAACAGGCCAGTCCTGAGAAGAAAGAATAAAAGAACATAATCCAAGTATGGAACATAATCCAGTAGCTTCATTATATGCTACCAAACCAGACGAAATTACTTACAGGAAGTCCACCAAATTTTGTTGTATAATGATCAGATGCTTCACGATAATCATCAGCCCATGGTCCTGGCATGCCTAAAATGACTTCACCCATCTCTTATTATGCCAAAAGAAGAGAATTGGGCACACATAATTAGTGAGAAATACAATCATATATGGTTAATGCAGTCAAATTCCATAATTCTGGATTAAGTAGGATAGGCAACCCGGGGTAAGCAAATGAATAGCACTTTATTTGTAAAGTATATTTAGTTAATTTAATAGCATAACATTCATACTAACTAAGAATTTTACTTAATATGTACTAAAATGAGTTAACCCAATCCAAACTGTAACGCCTGAATTAAGAGGAATCTTCTCTAGATATATAAATAATTCCAAAAGAAATTATGCAAATATAAATGAATATGCAAACTTGATGATCATGCCTTCCCAAGAAGCAGGGACATGGAAACTGTAAACCCTGCACAGCCATTGAAAATGGTACTTCCTAGAAGGTTTGAGAAGGACCTTCTGGGATATCAAGTATCATAAGTATACACTATTAAGGAAGGTGACACAAAGCAAGATTCAAATTCAAATTGACAGAAAATCTGGAAATGATTTGCAGCAACAAAGCAAGCCGAAAATCATGCCTTGTAAATTTGTATATTTAAGTAAATAGATCCTGTAACCGATATGCATGATAGCTGTATATTACCTTAGATAGATTTGTAAAGGTATGTATAAAGAATGATCAATACAATGTGTGTTGAAATTTCCAGTGTGAGCTCTTGAAATATTCACTTCTCTATATGGTATCAGGAGACCATCTCTCCAACGAGAATTTGATCCTTACTTCCCAAATGTCTTCCGCAAATCCGCCTATCCCTTCCTTAGAAACTCCTCTTGTTGTCTTCAACATCACAGCTCAGATCAATGAGAAACTCACACCCTCATCTTTTCCCCAATGGCGAGCACAATTTGAGGCCCTTCTCATTGGCTATGATCTAATGGATTATTTCAATGGAGAATCACAATGTCCCCCTTCCGATGGGACCCCACCGTCTATAGCCAAGCAAAATAGCTGGGTTCGGCAAGATAAGCTCATTCTTAGCGCTCTTCTTGCCTCTACCTCACCCACAATCACGTCTCTCATTGCCACGGCCAAGACCTCATCCAGAGGCATGGAAAAAATTGTCCACTTCTTATGCAAGCAAATCGCGTACAAGGGCAATGCAACTCAAGGAGGAACTAACCTTGATTAAGCGTGGAACTCAACCGATTCCAGAGTATCTTCATGCGGTTAAAGGATCAACTGATGAGATAGCTCTCATTGATCACCACTTCTCCAACGACGATCTAACCCTCTATGTTCTCAACGGGTTAGGTCCCGACTTTCGGGAGATAGCTGCCTCTATTCGAGCAAGAGAAAAATCACTTGCTTTTGAAGAGCTCCATGATCTACTTGTTGGGCATGAAAGCTACTTGAGGAGGATGGAAGCCGCTACTCAGCAGCTTATGGCTGCAGTAAACTTCACCAGCCGACGATCTGGGTTCTCTGCAACTCAGCAACCGAAAGGAACTCATAAGAGCAGTGGGCCTTCGTGTCAACAAGGCCAGAATCACTCTTCAAATGGCCCACCTCGAGACCAAAGGCGCACCAATAATTCGGGTCGTCCCAACTCAAACCAAAGGCGTTTCCAGCTAAAATGTCAGCATTGTGATCAAATAGGCCACACAGCTAAGGTCTACCCGCCAACGTTCGAAAAAGCTAAAAGCGATACGAGGCTTTTTTTTCCGGACAAGGCGAGGCGTAACATCAATTTGAAAACCTAAAAATCCCCAAAAAATTATTAAAAAATACTAATAAAATCATAAAATAATCCTTCATCATCCCCACCATCATCTCCATCATCACTAAGAGGATCCTCCATGAAATTGATAATTTGGTAGTTTCAAAAAATTATAAGGGCAAAACTGAAACTTTTTCAAACTTCGGGTAAGTTTTTTTTACAATAAAATAGAAACTTTGAGGTATTAAACTGTAATTTGGTAGTTTCAGAAAACTACAGGGACTATTCTGAAAATTTTCAAACTGCGGGTAAGAACTGTAGGGGCTAAACTGAAAAGTTTGCAAACTACAGGTAAGTTTTTAAAATAAATCAAAAACTTTGGGTACCAAATTGTAATTTGGCAAAAAAATAATTTGTTTAGAGCTACCCAAAATGATGCACCTTCTCATTTTGTTTTCTTTCAAGTGTAGCAGCAGCTGACAGAGAGAGAGCCTCATTTCTTTTTCTTTCTTTTTTCTTCTTCTTTACAGTAGCAAGACAGCAGGTATGTCTTCTTCTTTCTCTTCTCCTTATCTCTCTCCTCTTTTTTTTTCTTTGTTGCTGCAGATCCTCCCATCAACTCATCTCTCAAATCAAGGCCTATGTCTTAATACGCCTTAAGAAGAAACGCACTGAGGCATACGCCTCAACCAAATAAGGCGCAAGCCTCTGCATTTTCCTTTGATATGTAAGCCTCACCATAGCAAACTAACATCTCGCTTTGAGGCGTGCACCTCGAGCGCAATTTCGAACCATGCTGCCCGCAACTACAGTCTTCTGAAACGACTGTTAACTGTGCCAACACCTTTGATGGTCAAGAAAACAAATGGTTAATTGAGTCTACAGCTTCTCACAATATAATGGGTGATCTACAAAATTTATCCATTCACTTCGAGTATGATGGCACTGACGCAGTCATTCTTGGTGATGATACAGGTTTGGCAGTCACACATATTGGTTCTTTAGTTTTACCCACGCCTAAAAATAAAATTCATTTACATGATACCTTGTATGTTCCACATATCAACAAGAATCTCATCTCTGTCCATCACTTCACTAAACAAAATGATGTTTTTTCTCGAATTTCACCCACTTTATTTTCTTGTGAAGGAATGATCCATGAGGGCGATACTTCTAAAAGGTGCGTGTAAGAATGACGCCTACATGTTTCCAAACTCCATGGTGGCCTCTTCCTCTCCAAAAATGGTTGCTTATGTGCATGAACAGACTTCATTCGACAGGTGGCACAAGCGTCTTGGACACCCTTCGATTAAAGTCGTTCAAAATCTTGTCAATCTTTTTTCTCTTCCTCTTACCACAAATAAGTTGCCCTCTTCATGTACTTCTTGTTCAATAAATAAAGCACATCAACAACCATTTGGCTCTACAAGTTTTCAAAGTCATTCTCCGCTTGAAATTATATACACTGATGTTTGGGGTCCCGCTCACATCACCGAGTTAAATGGTGCTCGCTATTATCTCATTTTTGTGGATCATTATACTAAATACATGTGGTTTTATCCAATGTCGGCAAAGTCTCTTGTCATCTTGTGGAGACGGGTCTTACTTTGCTCCATAATGCTTCCTTACCACTCTCTTATTGGCCTCATGCATTCCAAACCGCCACTTATTTCATAAATCGCCAACCAACCCCTCCTACAATTAGTCTCCGTTCGAGGTTCTCTTTGGTCAACCACCAAATTATCTCAAATTGCGCAAATTTGGGAGTTTATGCTATCCCCTCACAAAGTCATATAATACACACAAATTACAGTCGAAGTCAATTCCATGCATTTTTATTGGATATTCCCAAACACAAAATGTATAGAAATGCATGGATCCATCAACAGAACGGGTCTCTCTCTAGACACGTGACCTTTGATGAAACCCAAAGCCCAGTTTCTACAAATCTCACGCACGGCTTAATATCCAGCACAAGCCCCCCCTGAAAACACTCATTTCTTCCTAACGCCAAATATGTGCCCCAACATTTCTCCCCCTGCTCCTTCGGTTCTTGTGCAATCATCCATCTCCGATTGATCCTCGCAGCCAGCAACGAGCTTGGAAAATGTTGTCGTCATTCCTGCGCCACCTCAAGGTATACCTCCATCTCTCTATACTCCTCTTTGTGAATCAACTAAATCTCTATGTGCTAAGCATTTAAATTCAAATTCTGATTTACATGTTACTGCATCGCGTGATTCCTCCCCATATCAACTTGCATCTACTTCTCTTTCTGATTCACAATGTCCTGTCCAAATTGAAAATCCCTCAACCCGAACCCATTCCATGACTACTTGATCCAAGGTTCGAAATTGCGCTAGAGGCGCGCCTCAAAGTGAGGCGCTAGTTTGCTATGACGAGGCTTACGCATCAAAGGGAAATGCAGAGGCTTGCGCCTTATTTAGCTGAGGCGTACACCTCAGTGCGTTTCGCCTCAAGGCGTAGGCCTTGATTTGAGAGGCGAGTTGATGGGAGGATATGTAGCAACAAAGAAAAAAAAAGAGAAGGAGAAGAGAAAGAAGAAGACATACTTGTTGCCTTACTGCTGTAAAGAAGAAGAAAAAAGAAAGAAAAAGAAAAGAGGCTCTATCTTTGGTGGCTACTGCTACACTTGAAAGAAAAGGAAACGAGAAGCTGCATCATTTTGGGTAACCCTAAACGTATTAAGTTTTTGCCAAATTACAGTTTAGTACCCAAAGTTTCTGATTTATTTTAAAAACCTACCTGTAGTTTGCAAACTTTTCAGTTTAGCCTTTACAGTTCTTACCCGCAATTTAAAAAATTTCAGAATAACCCCTGTAATTTTTTGAAAATGCCACATTACAGTTTAGTATCCCAAAATTTCTATTTTATTGTAAAAAAAACCTATCCAAGGTTTGCAAAAGTTTCAGTTTAGCCCTTACAATTTTTTGAAACTACCAAATTACCGATTCCATAGAGGATCCTCTTAGTGATGATAGGGATGATGATGGAGATGATGGTGGGGATGATGATGGATTATTTTATGATTTTATTAGCATTTTTTAATAATTTTTTGGAAACTTTTAGGTTTTCAAATCGAGACTTACGCCTCGCCTCGCCTCGCCTCGTACCGCTTTTAGCCTTTTCGAACATCGACTCGATCTATGAAAAATATTTTCAAACCCAAGCAATTGCACATTGTTTCTAAGAATCCTCTCCCGTTACCTTAGAACCCACATGTGTGAGTCAAGCCGTATCTCACCCTAAATGGCGTGAAGCCATGTCCAGTGAATTAACAGCCCTTATGCAACATGGTACTTGGGATTTGATTCTCCCACCTAAAGACTATAAACCAGTGGGTTGTAAGTGGGTCTTTAGAGTTAAACGGAAAGCAAATGGCTCAATTGATAAATTCAAAGCACGGTTCATTGCAAAGGGCTATAATCAACATCCTGGAGTTGATTATTAGGAAACTTTTAGCCTAGTTGTTAAACCAGCCACAATAAGAACAGTGTTGAGTATTGTTGTCATGAATGGGCGGTCTCTGAGACAAATGGACGTAAACAATGCTTTTTTACATGGGAATTTGTCCAAGATTGTTTAAATGATGCAACCTCTGGGTTTCAAAGACTTGTCTCGACCTGATTATGTGTGCGGGTTAAGGAAAGCAATTTATAGTCTCAAACAAGCCCCTAGGGCATGGTATTCAGCCTTAAGAAACACTCTTATACAGATCGGGTTCCACAATTCTAAAGCTGATTCTTCACTGTTTGTTTATCGCCATGACTCTATTACATGTTATTTCTTTGTATATGTTGATGATTTGGTTATGACGGGGAATGATAACCAATTTGTAGCTCATGTTGTTAAAAAACTTGGGTGATCACTTTTCATTGAAAGATATGGGCTCCCTTCACTACTTCCTAGGGGTAGAAGTCATACCAACCAGTGCAGATTTATTTCTCTCTCAACACAAGTATGTTCGTGATATCTTGGAGAATACATACATGACTGGTGCAAAGGATGTCTCTACACCCTTGTCTACTAGTCAATCTCTTCATTTGGTAGATGGCACAGCTACAGTGGACAGTACAGAGTATAAGCGCATCATTGGCAGTCTCCAATATCTTTCTTTAACCCGTCCAGACATTTCTTTTGCACTCAACAAGCTTTCTCAATTTATGCACAAGCCAACAGTAAGCCTATATGCAATTCATTCGGTATAACAGATTTTTCCGGACCGAATCGGCCGGTTCGATACAAAATGAACCAGTTCGGTACCGGTACAAAAAAACCGGTATATACCGATTTTTCGGTACCAATGCCACGTTTTATTGGTTCGGTATTTACCGAACCGAACCAGTTATACCGGTTTTCTAATTTATTTATTTTTTAATTTTATTATTATTAATAAATAATTAATAATAAAAATAATAATAATAATAATATAATAATATAATAATTATAACAATAATAATAACAATATATTAAATATATTAATTTTTTATTTTTATCTAGTAAAAACCGGTATTGAAACTACCGGTTAGGTATACTGGTCTAACCTGTACCGATTCGGTAGCGGTCCAGTTCGAACTGGTATTTACCGGTTGAAGAGGCCTAGCCAACAGTCACTCATTGGACAGCTACTAAGAGGCTTCTTCGGTATCTCAAGAAAACAATATTTCATGGCATTCACATCAAGAAGGTTGCAGCCCCATGTTTAACAATTTACAGCGATGCCGACTGGGTTGGCAACATTGATCTCAGAACCTCTAAATCAGCTTACATCACATTCCTAGGCTGCAATCCAATTTCATGGAGTTCAAAAAAACAGAGAGTTGTTACTCGGTCCACCACGGAAGCCGAATACCGAGCACTTGCAAATGGAGCATCAGAAACAATGCGGTTACTTGCACTTCTTCAAAAACTTGGTTTTTCATTAAAGGTGCCACCTTCTCTTCTATGTGATAACCTTGGAGCAACCCATCTCAGCTTTAATCCAGTTCAACATTCAAGAATGAAGCATATCCAAATTGATCTTCATTTTGTACGTGATCAAGATCAGAAAGGTACATTTAAAGTGAGTCGTGTACACACTCAAGATCAACTGGCTGATTTACTAACCAAGCCACTGTCCAGGGAACACACAGAATTTTTACAAGCCAAAATTGGTCTTGCCGATGGAAGCTCAATTTTGCGGGGGCGTAATAAGGAAGGTGACACAAAGCAAGATTCAAATTCAAATTGACAGAAAATCTGGAAGTGATTTGCAGCAACAAAGCAAGCCGAAAATCATGCCTTGTAAATTCGTATATTTAAGTAAATAGATCCTGTAACCGATATGCATGATAGCTGTATATTTCCTTAGATAGATTTGTAAAGGTCTGTATAAAAAAACCCAGAATGATCAATACAATGTGTGTTGAAATTTCCATTGTGAGCTCTTGAAATATTCACTTCTCTATACACACAAACATGATACGCATATAACATAAAATAATGAAGATTAACATTATCTGAATCAAATGGTGATGAACTTCAAAATTATAATAACTTTTGTGTTTCCTGAATCCAGATGCCCCGACAAAATGAAACCACCCCCTGTTAGCATCCCATAGGTATAATATCAAAATACACCATTTCATCAACCATTTTAAATAATAATAACAATGACTTATGACTTCATCAATTCATCATTAAATTGAAGTTTCCAAACAATCAGTAATTCACATAACAAAGCCATCACTTCATTTATTCAACATCTTATGAGATCCTGCATCTAAAACAACGAGACTACGACACCATTCATCATCCACACTAGATGTCTAAAGATGCAGTAATTGAGATACGAAATACAAACAACAAAAAGAATGAGAAATAAAACGTAACAAATGCATAAAATTAGCAACAGAGTAACACTATTCAGTAAATATATTACTAGGCTTAGTAAGCTATGATAAACCATACTCTCACTATTGACTTTTAGTGGAAATATTTTCAAATTCAAAATTAAGATGATTTATTTAAGTTTTGAAATAATAAATCTTATAACTAGTAGTACTTTTTAAATAGTTTATAATATTTATAATTTTATTGTTATAAACTAAATGAATCCCTGTCAATTTTGAATTTGAAAATATTTAAAATTGACTTTTAAAAAGTCAATAATTATCTTATAATTCGGAACGGATGGAGTATATCTTTCAGGAGATGACAACAATGCAAACATGAAATACCAAAAGGGATTTGATATCAAGAAGACAAAAAACCTAACCAACAACAACCACCAAAAAAAAGTAAGCCTCATTTCATTCTCTGTTGGACCCAACTTCAATGGCCTTGTCATCATCACCTACATCAACATCATACGTAAAAGAAAAGCCTCCATTTCTGGTTCATCAAGTGAAAGATTTACAATTTCAAGAAACCCAAGACCCTCAAAAGAATCAAATGCATCTCCGCCAACATCCCACATCCTGGTCTCTCCTTGCATATATTCTAGGGTTTCTCTTGATAAAAGGCAAAGAATGCTATGAACTAAATCCAGGGCTCTTTGTGGTGTAAGCTTGTTCATTCTCACTTCGTGCACAAATAAGCAAGTACTCCAATTCCGCTCACAACATGATGAAGAAGGGTGCACAAGTAGCTTCAAAGCTAAGCTTTGAAGATAGGTGCATGTGCACCATGGATAACCCACCACCTTACAGGATTCATATAATACCGAACATGGATAGAATCATAGTCACCAAAGGCCACCAACTTAGTTACAAAGTTTGCATACTCAATATTAAACTTTGTTTGGTCCTCGATGGTTTTAAAGTATTTTGTAAGGCAGTTTTGCCACTTTTGAGAAACCTCTAGATTCCTGTACGGAGGAACTCGATTGTTGTCCGCGTCAAGCCACTCATTGGTATAGTACCTAAAATAGAAAAAAGTATTACTTGGTCTATAATTAAGTTAAATACCATGTTGACTTGTTGAGGCTTAAGAATATGACTTAGAAGTCACCTTGGATTTAAACAATATGCCAAGCAATGAAGTTCTGTATTGTTCTTGTTCCAGAGATCAACAAGTGTTTTATGAATCAAATCATAAAAGGTAGAAAAATCACTTTGACTCTTCCCTTTGTAACTATATACTGCAGTCTTCACGTTTTCTATCATCATATCCCACATATCATAAACCAAGTGAAGACAAGGGTTATACGTATTGCAAGCCTTAAGCATGTCATGGATAGGAGCCGTAATGGAAAGCATGTAATCAACAGAATCACACCAAGTGTCATCTAACACCTTTTCTCTCATAAACTTGGCAGTCCCGACATTATTTTTGCAGTAACAAGACCATCTCTCACTAATAGCCATAGACTGGAGACTATGCTTTATACGTTTAAATCTTCTAAGCATGACAATTGCTGAAGCAAAGCGTGTGTCAGAAATAAAAAGTAACTTCAAAGTAACAAACTCTTTGAATATTTCCAATCTCATGGGATGATTCACGATAAAGTTTTTGATCTGCATAACATCCCTGATAACATCCAAAATCCAACTAAATTGATCATTTTCAACATTTTTTGTCTCGTAAATGTTCTTCAATGCGAGGTTGAGAGAGTGGACCACGCATGGTGTCTAAGCAATATTAGAAAACTGAGCTTCAATTATTTGTCCGGCGCCCTTGCAGTTTGGAGGATTCTCAGTTATTACCTGAACCACGTTCTCATGTCCAACCTCATTAATGATTATGGTTATCACATTTGCAATGAAATACTAATCTTTTGTTTCACTGGAACAATTAACGGCTTTTAGGAACATAGGCTTACCATTCGTTACCGCCATGAAATTAATTAGTAGTCGTGAGTCATTCCAACCATCACTCACAATACTCACGCCTTTCTCCTTCCATGTGTCTTTAAATGGTTGAAACTGCCAAATAATATTTTCCGTCTCTTTCTGAAGAAGAGTAGTCCTCAACATATTATACCCAGGAGGCACATATCCTGGAGTCATATTATACCCAGGAGGCACATATCCTGGAGTAGTATTTTTGGTTGCCAAAAGTGTAGGAACTCACAAAGTAAGGATTCCTCGCTAGTTGAAACGGTAATCCAGCTGAATACAACATCTTTGCAATTATGGAATGTAATTCATCTCGAGCCACCACATCAAATGTCTTCTCATGGGCATTTCCACTTCCACCAAAATTAGAACTTGCGCTTGTTTTCCTGTTCTTTGAGACGTAACCACTGTGAGCAAAAGCACTCATACCACCCAATGAATTAACAGGAGGGGGAAGAGGCACCCGCTTTGGTGTTCTACTATTCAATCTCGACTTGGCTTCTACGTCTAAGTTTTGCATTTCCAAAATATCTTCAGCTGTCACATTTGGTCATGCTTTAATTCCTTGCCCTGGTAATCTCAACAAGTAAGCCTTAACCCTAGTGTAGGAACCCTTGGAAACCTTGCTACAGAAATTGCATTTGCCAAGAAATATTTCCACCTCTATCATGAATTTTCCCATATCTAGTGACATAATTCCAAAGGGGCTTATTCATGTCTTCTTCATTGGAAGGTACAGTACTAACCCCAACAGAAACCATTTTCCCAAATGATATCTCTGAAAAAGGTTACAATTAACACTGAATAATAAATAATCTATGCATATATTAAGGACCCAGAGTAATAAGGCTTTTTGGGATTTCATTAGGCAAAAATAACCTAATTCTACATTCGAAAATCCAAACTCTCAATTCCAATAAGCCCCATGTCTACCACATTGAATCCCCCAAGTTATTATCCCAATTTACAATATCTACCTAGTGCAAATAACCTGAATATAAAAACGTATCTACATTTAAAGCTGTTACATGTTTAGGTGACACGCAAAATTCCAACTATTCCAACTAATAAAAAAGTGCAGAAACCAGCTTAGTAATTCAGTAAGTAAACAATCTAACTGCAACAAACTTTCCTAGTATGCTGAAAAAGCATTTCAACACATCTCCACCATAGAATCAAACTAGAATAGTTCCCACAATGGCTTTGTAGGTCCCGACATGAATTTTAACGTAAAATATCCAAAGGTCAAAAATGAAAACTTTATAACAGTCTCTTCAGTACTAAAATATAGTGGTGCATACAAATAGCAAGAATTCCTTAACACAAAAATATGAATATAACTCCATAACAATAAAAAATTAAAATACCAAAACCCACCAATTGTAAATAGTTCACACTTCACAGAGAGTATTAAAGGGAAATAAGCAATGAGCTTTCACGTAGCTTAAACCCTACTTGGTTGCTGATAAACCGAGTAAAAACATAAAATTAGAAAACACAAAAAATAAAAATAAAAAAACTTTTGGGGAATTACATATCTATATGTTGTTACCCAGTTCCCAAAGAAATGCAAAAACTCAACTCAAACAAGTGAGAGATCATGTAAATATATAACAATAAATAGAGAGAGTACCCTATTGGCTTTTGCTGAGTTACCGAGTGAAGCCCGCGATTTGGGTTCTGACGGAAGGGAAGTTGGGGGATTCTTGATGCTGAGTGCACACAGTGAGCGAGTGCTACAAAGTACCAAGGGCCGAGGAAAAAGGATAAATCTACTCGTACATCTATTAGACTATTAGGCTATTACCGTGCCGAATGGAAAAAAATTTAACCGAATTATTTCGATTATTTTGTTTAATTTGATTATAATTATTTACTTATTTGAGTTCGGTTTCGTTTATTAAAATTATGTTATTTTTATATTTGAATAACAAAATTAAAAAATTAAAAAATTAAAAAATAATAATTTTATTCTATGATTATGTACTTATTGCTAATTTAAATTATTAAACTCGTTTATAAATTATTATGTTTGTAAATTTTAGTTAAATATTATTTGGAAATTCTTATGTGAAATTTGAAATAAATTTTTTTGTTTAATAAAAGTAAGTTCATATTTCGATTATATACCGAATAGTATAATTCGATTATTCGATTTTTGATTAGTACTAATTTTGAATACTTGTTCTGTAATATTCTAATTTCTTTTAAATAATGTAATATAAATTAAAATTTTAATGAGCTTGTAAGAAGAATTTTAATTAGAATTATAAACTATTATGTGATTAATAATATAAATAGAAACCTAATATATAAATAGAGGTAATTCATAGAATTATATGTGTATAAATATTTTATATATGTATAAATATCAAGATTCTATAAGAGTATAAAGTATGTGGGTATATATGTGTGTGTGTGTGTGTGTGTATTTGTTTATAAAAGTGAAATTGTTTGTAAAAGATTTTAAAAAACAACATGAAAAAAAAAAAAAGGATTTTGAGGTGAATCACTCCCCCCAAAATCCTAACTTATCATACTAACACATTTTTGAGTTGTCAAGTTGAAAATGGTGAAAGTGTTTAATTTTTGGCCATTGATTCAAAAGTCGAGGTATTAGGCTCTTGATTAAACCGGGAGAGAGAGAGAGAAGCTGATCAGCTACGAGGAAGAGAGAATAAAAGGAGTTACCAAAAGTTCAAAAAGAAATACATACCAAAAAAAGGTTCAAGAAGGAGATGAGCTAAACTCGAAGGTATAACCCTAAAACTTTAAATTGATCTTTAGATATTTATGTAAATACATAATTTTATGGAGCTTGTAAAGTTAGATTATGATTAAGCTTAAATTTAATATGTTTGAATTGTGTTATCATGAATCAAGTAAAAAAACTCAAAAGATTAAGAAAAATAAAATTAAAAAATCTAAAGCTAATTAAGCACATGAAAAATCCTAAAATATGCACTATTTTTATAAAATTCATAACTAATAATGTGTAATGAGTTTGGCTAAGAAAAATAAAATTAAAAAATCTAAAGCTAATTAAGCACATGAAAAATCCTAAAATATGCACTATTTTTATAAAATTCATAACTAATAATGTGTAATGAGTTTGGCTTTAAAATTTTGTGAGTAGATACCACTATAAGTGTTATACGTACTGTTGACGTCAAATTCTCGCTCTTGCCGTAATCACCCGTCAGCAATATATCTATCTGCACACGAAATAAACCGTTATCACCCCACAAGACAGGCGCGGCTCGGGCCGTCCGGGGATGCTCCAGTGTGAGAGTAAGTTCAGGCGATCAACGTCACAATGAAGGACCTTAAAATGTGTGCTGGAATACGTTAGATATTTGATAGCTCAGTGTTTCTTAGGAAAAAACTTTACATTTGTTACTGAGAAGTTGCTTGTATATATCTCATCCATACATCGTAGGACATCTTGTCATCTCTTCATGAGTGTAAACATGACGTCTTTTTCCACTTGTTCTAGTTGGTCCATTAGGGATACCAGTGTGGGCTACTCTCTGCTCCAGTCAGTCAAGATAGACAAAATGGTCCAAATGTCCTGTCAACCGCCCTGAGGATAGAAAAATCTTAAAACCTTGGGTCCAGGGCCCAACAAAGGGGGAAGGATGACCCGGCCCAAACCATATGCAAAAGGGCCCCCGCCCCAAAATGAGAAATACAAAGCCCAAAAAAATCACACCCCAACACGTATTATATAAATTTGAAACTTTAACTCTTTGTGAATTATTTTTGGTAAATTTTTGAAGTAGACTATTTAGTGGATTGAACTCCAGACAATGACGTTTTGGGTGATAGAGATTTCGAAAAAATCTAAAAATTTTATTGTAGATACCTCATACGGAGGAGAGTTACACGTTGAAAGATAAGCCCAATTGGAGTTGTGGTGAAGGAGTTATGGATGAAATAGTTTCAATTTTAAAAACCCTAAAATAGTTATAACTGGAGTTGTAGACATTGTTTGGGGATGAAATTTTAGGTGGTAGCCTCTGTAATGGTACTGAGATTTTGTCCAAATTTCATGATTTTCGGAGTTAAACACAATTTTTAAGAAATATTACAATTTGGATAGAAATGACTATAAATAAATATTAAAAATATTTCAAAAAAAAACTATAAAAAATCCAGAAAATCTTTCATGTATACTGCAAAATTAAGTCAAGAGAAAAAAATGATAAAATGTCTAAGTAGGTTTAATGTGAAAAAAGAATTATAAAACATTGTGAAAAAACCTTGTTTAAGGAAGCCGAAAAATTTTAAATACAATTTTACTTGATAAATAAGTTAAATAATACTTATAAAATTGAGTTAAGGGTACATATATAATTTTGAAAGTTAACTTATGAAGATGGTGTAAAATGGTGTTTGAAATGTACTTATGATACCTGAAAAATACCGAATTATGGTTACGGATAACTATCAACAGTAATAAATAAATAAATAAATAATAACCCCATAATTTGATGTACCGACCTTCGTGAATAATTAGATCACCCGATGAGAGAAATAGTTGATATAAACGACGAACAAAAAAATAAGACAGACAAGTTCTCAAACTTGTATAACCAAATGTATTTTACTATTCATATTAAATTTCGTTAAATTCTGAATTTATTGATATTCATGTATTATTAAAAGTAAAGAATGTCATTTGTTTCGGATAACTCTATTGATGAGATAAATTTTAGAAAATCAATTGTTTTAAAATGTAGAGTTGTTGTGATAATTAATGTCCAAACCAAATTATTTTGAGGCAGATTTCTAATAGTTTAAAACTGAGGATAAATAATCCTAATATATAAGGGATATCATTATGATATTGTCGGGTTACTGACTTAACATTGTAAATATGTTGTGGAGATGATGTTACGCGTAACATAGGATATAATAGGTTAATCCCCTAGAATACCAGTGGAGAGTTTGCAATTTTTGTAACTGTTAAATATTTTGGAGAGTTCTCAGTTTTTAAAAAAACTGATGAACATTTATAGATAATTTTGATACTTACGACCACTCATTTATGATGATAAAATAGTTAAGTTACTAAATTATTGTATTTCCTGTTTAATCATGTGTTGTTTCACACATTTTAAATATTAGATTTTGGGCTTTTAACATCTATTCATTTTTTCATGATATATTTATTCATTGTTGTGTTTTATACTTGCTGAATAAATTCGTTAATCACCCTTGCATATGTTAATAATATTGCAGACATGAACGATAAACCGAAAAGGTTTGATCCAAGAGTAAAGAAAAAGAAGTATTCAAGCCAAAAGAGTAGTATAGCTACTGTATTATAATTATTGTATTTAATATGCATAATTTTTGTTGTAATGATGTAATAGAATAATGATTGAGGTATGACTTGAAAATAAAGAATATTATGTAATGTATGTAATATATTAGATAAATTAATAATATTATTAGTAAATTGTTTGAATGATTTTAATTAGACAGTGAGTACCACATTCACTATTGTGAGCATACAAATTTGGGAGCGTCACATGTTCATATAATAAAATTGTATAAAATTCGGTATTCGATTCGGTTATAACCAAATACCCACCTTCTTCTAGCTATCATAGTAAAAAAGTGAGAATCTTCTACTAGGTATCGTAGTAAAAAAGTAAAACGATGATTGAGTGACGTCGTTTATTTTGATATCTCTTTCTTTTTTCTTTTTCTTTTTTTGTGTGTTAAGGGTAATTTGGTGTATTTTTTTAAAATATTTTCTCTAAAAATAAATATTTTTTCCACTTTTGGGTGGATAGTTGAGCACTTGAGCATCATTTTATTTGGCCAGATTAATTTATGGGTAATATTGTAGTCTTAAATTTTATGACGTGACACTAAAAAAAAAATTATATTTTATGACATAGTCAATTATAAAAAATGTACTCAAACATTGTCTGAAACAAAAGAAAAAACCTAACATTATCCGATTGCTGATTGGGAGCAAGCTATGTTGCATCTAAAAGCGTTCAAATACTTTATGCTTTAATTGTGTTAATAATAATGCCATGCATAAGGCTGCAAATCGAACCAAACAGTTCGGGCTTGACTCAAAAAAATTCGAGTAAGACTCGAATTCGTTAATTATATGATTCAAATATGAGTATAAAAAATAGTTCAAATAAAAATACGAGTATAATCTGAATAAAGTTATACTCGACTCGTTTAGAATTCAAACTACTCGAATTTTTAATCATGATCCGTTACATAATCGATTGATACATATTCGAATAGATACTCGATATATTTTCTTATAATATATACACAATTAAACAAAAATTTAAATAATTAGTTATTATTCTTATTTATATTTATAATTTTAATTATAATTTTATATATTTAAAGTGTAATTATAATTATATTTTTTTATTTCTAAGTAAAATAATAAGTTCAATTAATAATTATATGTATTATAAAACTAGTTACTATATAGAGACTCGAATTCAAGTTTGAATTTGAAATTCACGAGTAGTTTGAATATAATTCAATTCGAGTCGAATCAAATTCGAGTCGAGCCGAATCTAAGTAAAGTTCTTCAAATATAGTTCGAATCCGAGTCGTATTCGAGTACGTATTTAACCTTATGAGTCGAATTCAATCAGTTTAAAATTCGAATCGATTCAACTCGTTTGCAGCCTCATCCATGCAGAATCATGGACGAAGCTACCCTTGGGTGAGTGGGGTTAATTGACCCCACTGAATTTTTTTTAATATATGAAAAAATTAGAAAATATTAGGTATTATATGTAAATTGACCTTATTGAAACTTTGCAATTTTTTTAATATATGGGGTCAAATTTATATTATGTGACTTTCTCAATTTCATATCATTCATACCTCCTTATATAGGCATTTTTCTTTAATTTTCTTAAATTATATATTAATTTCATTTACATTACTTTTGAAGTATTTAAATAATTAACTATTTGGTGTGATGTCGCAAGCACCCAAAAATAAAATCTTACTTTTGAAAAATATTAATGTAGTAGTGTAAGCAAGAGTCGATCCCACAGAGAATAATTAATTTAATTTTATGTTTTCGCAAACAAAAGTTGGGGAGTTTTGTAATTAAAGAAATAATTTAAATAAAACTAATTAAAATAATTATGCAAGAAATAAAAAAAAAAAAAAGCCTTGGTTTAAGTCAAAATCCACTATCAAGAATTTACAACTGATCACTGATGCAACAATAAATCAATTAATATTTTGAAGATTCACCGTAGAAAGAACTACTCGCAGGTGGAATAATTTTTCTCCTCTCTCCTTAATTTTAGATAAGTAGAGCCACTTGGTCTAAAGACCCTTACTAATAAACAACCTCCGGCACTTGCTAAAGATTTAATTTAATAGCAGCATAAAGAATTAAAGAGATCGTTGAACTAAACAACACAAGCCACTTGTTTACATTTAATTTAGATGAATATTCTTCCTAAGATAAAATAATCTTTTGATCTGCAAAACAATTATTAAACTTAGTTGCTTCACAAATAGCAGTAGATTAATATGAATAATAAACAGTAGTACTCCTGGCAATTAAACAAACTAATCATAAAAGTTAAGCACAGAAGAATATTCAATAATCAAAATATAAATTGAACAATTAAAATAAACTAGATCTCACAGTGTATAAATCTTGATGGCTTCAATAATTTAAACCAAGAAAAATAAATTAACTACTCATAATAATAGATAACACTAAAGAATAGAAGAGAGAATTTTTATTCTAATGAGAGTTGTGTTTTATAATGTGTGTCAACCCTTTATTTATAGGCTCAAAAATCCTCTTAACCCTAGTTGGAAGTACACTTTCCAAACCCTAATAGGATTTGTTGAACATTGAATGATTAAATTTGATGATTAGAAATAATGTACAAGGGCTGTATTAGATAAGATCAAAGCTGTTAGGTTGATCTATTATTAATTGTATAAAAGTCTTGTGTGTTGTACTAAGACTTAGATAGATCAAAACTGTTAGGTTGATCTGTTGATGTAATAAAATCGTAGAAAGAACTCTACGATTTGTGTCAAGGAAACTCTACGATTCGAACAGACTCTACGATTAAGGCAACCAATCGTAAAATGGACTCTACGACTGTGATTCCGAAGACTCTACGATCAAGACAACCAATCGTAGAATGGACTCTACGATTGTGGTCCAGAAGACTCTACGATCAACCAGACTGTTCTTTCCGAAAGACCTTAAATTGGACTCTACGATCAACATTCTAACAGTTGAGTAAACTCTACGATGATCAGTAAGAGATGATCCTTTACAGATCAATCACGTAAGCAAGGGTATTCGTAGAATTGATCATATAAGATCGTTGAGCAAAAAGGCAAGAGACATCACGATTCTCAGATCAGGAGCCATTCTATTCAAGTATTTAATCTTCATCAAAGTAACCAAAAAGGAAGCCTCTGCAAATCGATCAAGTCAGAAAAGTCAGGAGTCTGACCCAAGCGCACTATGGAACAGAAAGAAGACTTTCAAGGCAGAAAAGTCAGAAGACTGTGTCCTATCAGACCTATAGTTTGGGAAGACCAAACGACTCTACAAAAGTTAGTGGGAACCTACGTCTGACATTTCTGTCACAGAGGAAAAAGGAAAACAACCTTGCATGGACTAACAGGTCAGATCAAATAATATCTCATCAGAGACTTAATGAGCTTTATTAATACAATATTCAGCAGCTCTCCTCTGTGAGGTAACGGGAAGAAATACACGTTCAAACAGATGATCCAACGGGAAGAAATCTAAAGCCCTTACTTCTTAAATACGAAGATCAGCAGAAGAAAAGAAGAAGCACTGCACAAAAAGAAAAACGCAAGAAGTGAAAAAGATTGAACTGATAAGAAAGCCTGCATTGCTACTAAGCCCTTCAAACATTCAAGCTGATAAGCAACTTAGTAGCACATCCAAATATACATCAATCCAGAAGAGTTCTCTGTGAACTGGTATAAGCAAGTCTGTTAGACTTGGAGAGTTCTTTGTGAACTAGTGTAAGCAAGTCTGTTAGACTTGTAAAGTTCTTTGTGAACTAAAATTCCAAGACTGCGGGTCTTGAAGGAATCTTAGTGATTCAGCTATTGTAAAAGTATCCTTAGTGGATTTGCTGCTGAAAGAGCAGAACAGTGGAGTAGGAGTATTGTGTGCTCTGAACCACTTAAAACCCAGAGTCTCTCTCTTTGTGTGTCTTTCATTTGCTATATCTGTCATATAATTGTTTGTTGATTTATTAATTTAACATTTCAAGAAAAGATTAACTAAATCATATTCCGCTGTGTTAAACTTCTGTTTAAGAATTAATCAAGTGAGATAATTTCAAAGAGAAGAAATTTTAAAAGAATCTATTCAACCCCCCCTTCTAGATTACTATCGTGTCATTGGGAACTAACAATTGGTATCAGAGCAGGTTCTCACATCTAAAGCCTTAAAAGCTTGAGTAGATCAAATGACACTCAACAAGAATGGATCGGAACACGGTAGAGGTAACCGACCACCTATGTGTAATAAAGAAAAATTTGCTAACTGGAAAGTTCGTATGCAGGCTTACATGGATGCTATAGATGATGAACTGTTTGAAACAGTGTTGAATGGGCCATTCATACCAATGAAGCTTGCACTATCAACTGAAGATCCAAGCAAGCTAGTAGCAAATAAAAGAGACGAATGGACAGACAATGAAAAGAAGGATGTTCAAAGAGACAAAAGGGCTAAGAACATCTTGTTTCAATCTCTGGATGATGATCTATTTGAGAACGTTGTCAACTGCAAGACAGCTCAAGAAGTATGGCAAACTCTGTTGATCATGCATGAAGGAACAGAAGAAGTCAGAGAAAATAAGCAATCACTGCTTGTTCAACAGTATGAGATGTTCACTCACATCTCTGGTGAAAACATTACAACCACCTACGAGAGATTTAACTTGCTACTAAACTCTCTCAGATCTTATGGAAAAATCTATCCAAACAGAGATCTTATCATTAAATTCATGAGATCTCTGCCAAGCAAATGGGATGCCAAAACCACAGTCATCCGAGAGTCAAAGAACTTGCACGAGATGACTGTACAACAGTTATATGGAAATCTTCTCACCTATGAGCTGGAGCTAAATCAAAGAGCAGAAAATCTATCTGGTGAAAGAAAGAAGGAGAAAAACATTGCTCTTAAAGCCTCAACCTCAACTCACAGAAGAAATCACAAGGATATCTCTGACTCTGACAAAGATGAATCAAATGATGATGAAGGAGCTGCCATGCTAGTCAGACATTTTAAAAGATTCATCAACAAAAATAGATCTCAGAAGTTCAGAAGCAACAGCAGCAAAGAACAAGCAAATGACCTTTGCTACAATTGCAAGAAGCCAGGTCATTTCATTGCTAAATGTCCAAAACCATTGAGAGAAGAGGTGAAGAGGGACAAATCAAAAGCAAATCCAAAAAGAGAATTCAAAAGCTTCCACAAACAAAAGAAGAAGGACAAAAACTTCATAGCTGAAGGCTCTTGGAGTGACTCAGAAGAAGAACTAAACTCTGAGCCAAGTGATGATGAAGAGCCACAGAAGGCCAATCTGTGCTTAATGGCAAATGAAGAAGGAAGCAGCAAAAAGGAATTCATCATAGATGAGGTATTTGATTTCTATTCTCCTGATTTAAGCATTGATGATCTTAGAGAAGGCATGCATGACTTAATGACAGAATTGCACAAATATATAAAATTGTTTAGAAGGTTATCTAAAGATTACTCTCATCTAAAAGAGGATAAAGAAAAAATAAGCATGGAATTAGAAGCCTCAGTTCAAACTGCAAAACTTTACTCTAATCTTGAAACTGAGAATAAAAGACTAAAAGAGATAAATGAGTTGAGCACATATAAAGAATCCTCACTAGTCTCCAAGATTCAGGAACTAGAAAATACTATTTCTATGTGGAACAAGTCTAGTTTGTCTATGGACACCCTGATCTCAAGTCAAAGAGATGTGACTGATAGATCAGGATTGGGATTTGAGAATTTATTCTCAGAACCCAATATGGAGAAGTCAAAGGAAATAAATGAAGGCAAATCTTTTAATTTTAATAAAGGAATTGTGTTCATCAAATCCTCAGATTCTACCACTCATCCACATTCTGTTAAACCTACAATCAGTTTTAACAAAACTCACACAGGTCTTGGATTCAGAAAATTGAAAAATAAGTCAAGCAAAACTCACTCTACGAATCATGAGAATCGTAGAGTTGTATGGAATCAGAATGTAGATCAGCAAAAGACTATGAGAAGTCATAATCCATACAAGTACTGGACGAACAAAAAATCACAAATACACACATATCATTATCAATATCATATTAATCATAGGCACCCTCATAAAAATGATAAATATTTGTTAAGATATCATAGTAGGCAAGGATCTAAAATCAAACAGATTTGGGTCCCAAAAGGTACTAACAAAGCAGGACCCAAACAGATATGGGTACCAAAATGAAGATTAATTTGTTATGCAGGTAAAGAGATCCATCTGGTATCTTGACAATGGATGCTCACGACACATTGTAATATCCCGAATATTTAAATGAATTAGAAATAAAATATTTAATAAAGGTTGGAGGTTGATAACCTAGTAGTGATAGATAAATAGAGGTCCAAATTAAATTTAACGGACTAACTTAGATATGGTGATATCAAAATTTTTGATAAGTTAGCAAGTAAAGTGATAATTCAATAAACTTGACTAACAACAAGTCTAATTAAATTAAGAGAATTAATTAGTGGAGTTATGTAATTATGCGACGTGGTTGGGTGTAAATTAAATATGTATTTATATGAATATATATATGCGTGCATATTTAGTAACATAATTTAATGGTTAATTAAATTGTGATAAATAGATAGATTAATATTAAATTAATCCGAATTGAATTAAAAGGTTTATTGTGGAATTAATTTATTCATTAATCAACAATTATGCAAATTGTTGATAAATTGTTTGTGAGGAATAATTATGTAAATTATATAATTATAAATTATATAAAGTAGTTGAATTAATTAAGGGAGATTAGTAATTGTATATATGTACAACATTTAATTTCATATATATGTACATATATATAAAGGGATTAAATTAATTAAGTAATTTTAAATAGTAATTGAATATATTAAATGAATATATTCTATAATTAAATAAATCATTGTAAATGATTTATGAGAGTGAGAAATTTAATTATACAATTATTTGTGTAATATTAATTAAATAATTAAATAAATTATTTAAATAAGAAATTGAGTAAATATATTATTATTTCAATGTATTTTCGGGTAAATGGAATTATTTCCATAATTGATGAGAAATGAATTATTTAATGTAAATATTAAATAATTTAATTTATGGCCTAAATAATATATATTAAATTATATATTATATTTATTTTAATTTCATAATTTATTGTGAAATTGTTTTCGAGGTAAGGTAATGTGTATAAATAATATATATAGATTATATATATTATTATTAGCGATCACACTCTAAAGTTTTAATATCAAAATAATTGACAAGTTGTCATTAATTAAATGTTCAATTAAATTGAATATAATGAGTGAATTAAATTTTATAAATTAATTAATATGATAATTAATTAATGTAAATAATGTAAAATATTATTAATAATATTATTAGTCCATTTAGTAATTTAATATTTATGGGTTAGAATATTTAATTATTTATTCAATCTAATTATTTATTTAATCATGGATTGAATAATTAATGTGTAAATTATTAAATTAGCCCAACATGGGTCAATTAGTAGCCCAAGTGGAGAATAATAAAATTTGACAATTTAGTAGCCCAAACAATTTAATAGAAGCCCAATTGGTATTTTAAATTAAAGCCCAATGATTGACCCACTTGAAAAATACTTTATAAAACTATTAATTCTTAAAAAGTGAAAAGTGACATTCATTTTGGGACACCAACAAAGCTTGTTGCCGGCAAAAAGTAAGAGAAAGAGAGTGAAATGTTTTGTATTTATTTTATTTTTCATTTAATTAAAGTAAGGTTGCTTGTATGGTTTTTATTTTCTTTTATGGACCATACCTCTTTTCACCCACTTAGTCCTTGGCTTAAATCTCTTGCACAAGTCTCCAACTACTCTCATGATGGTAATTGTAATAGATATATATTTTATATCTATCCAAATTGTAAGTATACTTACAATTTAGGAGTTTTGTTATTCATTTTCTATCTTTCATCTTCTAAGTCTTGAGAGCAAAATATTGAGAGGATAAATATTTGAGAGAGATTTTGGGTGGAGCTTCAAGGAAGAAGAAGAAAGCATAAGTTAGTTCATGCCATTCACAACCTATTTTGGAAGAAAAATGAAAATAGCCATTAAATCAAGCTAATAGTTATTCTAAATCTAATTTTTGTTTTTAAATAAAATAAATTATCATGTTAATATAAACATGTTAATATAATTAATAATGTGTGGTAGTAATATTTGTGTCATGCTTGAGTTTAATATACTTGGTTTGTGTTTTTGTAATATCCCAGATATTTTCAAGATTTTAAATAATATCTTAATTGATTTTATTAAAGGTTAAGGTTTAAAACCTAGAATGTGAGAAGTAAGATGTGTAGAAAATGGGTAAACATTTTTTTTAACATAATTGATTTGTTAGAAATTAAATGTGAGAATATTGTATTGATGCATGTAGAGAATTTGTTAAGGAAATAAATTCAATTGAAAAGTGAAGGTGGATATATATATGTATATACCTAAAGTGAGCTTGTTAGACAAGTAAGAGGATGAGTAAGTTAATACTCAATTAAGCTAATAAATTAATTAGTTTAATTAAGAAGCAAGAAGGAAAGTCGTGAAATATAATTACTTAGGTTAATTATATTAGTTATGAGTTGAAGTTGTGAAAAAGCTAGGATGATTGTCTAGGATGACAATAATGTGAAGTGATTAGTTAAGTAATTAACTTAATTAATAAGTTTATGTATAGAATTCCAAAGTGAAATTAAAACAAGCCCAATATGTTAATTATTGTAAGTCTTGTTGGTAATTATAGAGAGGTCCAAATAAATTATGGATTAAAGCCTCATGGAGAGTCCAAGTAATTTAATTACTACTAGTGGACTAGTCCAAAAGAATTATATGTGTTAGCCCAATATGGGAATACTTGTATGAAGATGGATAAGTTAATTGAGTAACCCAATGTATGAATAACTACATGGGTATGAGTAATTAAATTATAAACCCAAGTTGATGATAAAAGATAGTAAATTTAATCAAGTCAAAGTACTTGTATTAATGTGTTTTAGAATTTTGAAAATTAGCACTACCGCCGCAGCGGTAGGTTTCACCGCCGCAGCGGTGAAACTCTCTGGAAAGTAAAATTTGAACTACCGCCGCAGCGGTGGAGCAGAATGTTTGAAAATTAATAAGTTATTTAATTCAAATTGAAATGCTTGTATGTATGAGCATTATTAGGGTTTTAATAAATTAAACCCAAGCTATGTTAAGTGTTAGTGTTTTATAAACTAACTCAATTAGAGGTCCAATAGACTTATAGATAGCAAGTCTAATTGGATTATGTAATTAGATTAGTGTGAGCTAATTGGATTATATTATAAGTCCAAATGAGGTTTTGAACTAGGTCTAATAAATTAACCTAGTAGTTCTTGTAATTAATTTAACATTGATTCAAGTTATAATTAATCAAGCCCAATGCTTGTTTTAATTAAATGTAACATAGGGTATTTAATATTAGCCCAATGAAATAATTAAATTGAGCCCAACTAATTAAATTGATGAGCCCAATATATTAAATCCTAGAGTCCAATGTGGAGCCCAAATGATAGTCAAAATTGGTCAACAATTGATCATATGTGTATATATATATAGATGTATATATGTATATTAAATGAAGAAAAAATAAAGCAAAAATGGAGAATAAAAGACCATTTTGCTGAGATTTTTAGGGGCCCCACATGGGTAGCTTGTTTCTTTCATGTTGCTTAAATCACACACTTGGTGTTGGTGGTTCAACCACCCTAGTCATTCACCATGTCAATCAACCAATCAATCCATCAAATAGTAATCCCAATTAACCTCTAATTTGACCAATGCTAGTTGATTAGTGGATGTTGATGATGATTAAGGGAGTGCTATATATAGAGTGTTGCACCAATGGTTTGGGTTGGTTAGTTCATTTGTAAGCATTTCTAGAGAGAAAAAGTGAGAGCATTCCAAGAGAGAAATAGAGAGAACACTTGTGAGTTGAAGGAAAGTGCTAGAGAAGGAGCTTGGTGGATGTCACATAGCTTCATAACATACTTGGGAAGGAGAAGAAGAAGAGCACACAAGTCCTTAAGGTTAAAAAGTACTCTAAACCTTCCTAAGTTCATTTTTGTAATCTATATAAGTTTTAAACGGTTAAAATATAGTTTTAACCGATCAAAAGTTATTTTGATGCTCTAGAAGTCTAAATCTATGATATATAGGTAGATTCATGGTTTAGTATGTTTAAAACAAGTATTGGTATGTGTGGTATGCAAATAAATGGAAGAAAATTCCATATTGCGATTTACCGGTAAAACCCTAAGGGGTTCAATCTTTAAATTTCGTGTCAAACGTTTTTAAAAATGTGATCAAACCATGAAATATTGTAAAACAAGAAGTTAGAAAGACAACAACACTTAGTTGGTGTCATTTGGATGTGTAAAGTTCATATTATTCAAGTTTGAACCTATAGAACCAACGATTTGTGAAGTTAGTTTTCACTTTATCATTGTGAGCCGTTTTTAGTCCAGTTCCGTTTGGAATTTGGATTTGTGATACAAAGAGAAATTGTAGAGGGGGAAATTCTGATGAGAATGGACTCAAGAATCACCCCAAAATGTTTCCGTATGAGGAAGTTATACCTGTCGGAGCGTCGGAGGGTCGGACAGTCCCCAAACTAGGGTTTCGGAAATTATGTACCACCGCCGCAGCGGTAAAAACCACCGCCGCAGCGGTGAAACATTCTGCCAGTGACCAGTTTTAGTGGTCCGGGTCGGGTCGGGTCGGTCCGGGATGAGTTTTTAATGAAAATTTAAGTTTAAATACATGTAAAATGAATGTGTTTCAATACTAAACCATATATGTAAAGTTTATTAGTAACTTAATGGTATCCAAATGTATAAAATAAAGACTAAAGTTAACACAATTAAAAAGTTAACTATTGGTAATATTTGAAGAACATTAAAATATTATCAAATGATGAATAATATTATTATAAGATTAAAAGGTTATTAAATGTGTAATAACTTTGGTATATGATAAAAATGTTATCAAATAATTAATGACATTAGTAGATGATTAAAATATTATTAAATGGTTAATAATATTAATAAGTGATTAAAATATTATTAAATGGATAATAATATTAATAAGTGATTAAAATATTATTAAATGGTTAATAATATTAATATGTGAGTAAAATATTATTAAATGGTTAATAGTATTAATATGTGATTAAAATATTATTAAATGGTTAATAATATTAATAAGTGATTAAAATATTATTAAATGGTTAATAATATTAAGAAGTGATTAAAATATTATTAAATGGTTAATAATATTAATATGTGAGTAAAATATTATTAAATGGTTAATAATATTAATAAGTGGTTAAAATATTATTAAATGGTTAATAATATTAATAAGTGGTTAAAATATTATTAAATGGTTAATAATATTAATTTGTGATTAAAATATTATTAAATGGTTAATAATATTAATAAGTGATTAAAATATTATTAAATGGTTAATAATATTAATAAGTGATTAAAATATTATTAAATGGTTAATAATATTAATTGGTGATTAAAATATTATTAAATGGTTAATAATATTAATAAGTGAGTAAAATATTATTAAATAATTAATAATATTTAAACGTAGTTGTATATTATCAAAGGTAGATAATATTTTGAGGTATTTGGTACATTATTAAATGTCCAAATCATTAAGTTATGTAAAAGAAGAAAGTTTGATTGAATTAAACCAATGTAAATAGTCCATTTGAGACTAATTTAGACAACTTATTGAAAGTGGGTTGTACGATGAACGTATAGTGAATGCGTAAATTGGTTAAGTGTACCTGACATGTCCAAACTGTATTTGGACTAGGATTTTTGTCCGGAACTTAAACGTTCATTTGTCGGACAACTAAAGAGTTAATAATTTGAAGTTAAGGTCTTAAGTTAAGACTAATTAATAGTCCTGGTAGCTAATGATTATGTCAATTCTATATATAAATTGTAGGTTGAACAAGAGACGCAACTAAGCGTAGATGGTAGAAGCTGCCAGACAAGTTTTTCAGAACTTGCTCCTATGTGCATTAAAATGCTACAATTTGATGTTATATTATTAACATGAAGATATTTTTATGATATTTGTGATATATGAATAACATGAGATATGGTTACATGCGAAATATGTACCGATATGAAGCATGATTTGCTAGATGCTAGTTGTTTATTGTATGTGATGCATAAGAAGTATGAACCATTCATAAAATGAAATGCATGATGTAAGAATAAAATGTAGAGCATGTATAATATGTGAAGCATGTAATGTGTTATGTGTAACTGTTGAACTTGCTAAGCCGTCGTGCTCACTCTTGCCTAAACCAACATTTTCAGATAAGGCTAGTTACCTGAAGTTCTCGATAAAGAACAAGGAACAGGAAAACATATTACCTCCATTGAAGATCTAAATATCTATTATAGATATCAGTCCGAATTGGACAGGTAAATGATTGTGTAGCATAAGATTTAGTTGGTACGTTATATGAGTATTAAATACTCAAGTTGATTGTAATAGAATGTCGTATCAGGTATGATATTAAGACATACTAGGAATGTATAAAGATTTCGATTCTGGAATGGAAAGAGATGTTGTAAAATTGTAAATAAATGGTTATTTACCAATTATAATATTGTTGTAATTCTTAAACAATAAGGAAAAGGTTGTACTCGTGTTGAACCGGATTCGAGGTTCGAGGGACCCGGATTCGGGGTCGTCACAGTTTTGGTATAATTTATATGCTAAAAACATGTGTTTGGTGGTGTTAAAACAAGTCTCAAAATAATGTCCAAAAATAATTTTTATAAATTTAGATTTAATGTTATAATATTATAGAACATTAAATCATGAGAAAAACAAAGTTTGAATCACTCAAAATGGAGATATACACAAAAAGTTATGATTTGTGGTAGTTTATGTGATGTAAAATTTTTTATAAAAATTTTTAATATTAAATCATGAAAAATTAAATTTTCATGTTATAAATTGATATTAAGTGATTGGTAATTTTTTTGGATTTTTATTGAGGAGTTAAAGCTTATTTGAAGGTATAATTTTTATTAAAGTGGTGTATTAAAGCCACTGTTCATGATCTGCTGAAGGAAAAAAAAAAAAAAAAAAAAGAGTGGTCGCGCAATGCGCGCAAGCAAATATTCCTGTCGGACACGGAGCCAAAACGGCGTCGTTTTGGCGAATAAAAATTTCATCCGCGCGTAATGCGCGGAAGCCAGCTACGGTGCCCTTAAAACGGCACCGTTTTGGGACCAAAATTTTGTCGGCGCGCGCAATGCGCGGGAACAGATTTTTGCCCTGAAATTACGATACTGCCCCTCCGTTCGGTTTTCTGATTATTTACGAAATTGCCATCGGTCCGGTTTTTCAGTTTATTTACGATTTTGCCATTCTGGATAATTTAAATTAATTTAAATGTTTAAAAATTAATTTAAAATTATAACAAAAATATTAATAAATCAAAAATGATATTTAGGTATTGAATATTATATTTTTCAAATATAATAAGTATTTAGGATTAATATTTAAATGTTGTAAATATTAATCTAGTTAGTTTAATATTATATTTTTCAAATATAATAAGTATTTAGGATTAATATTTAAATATTGTAAATATTAACCTAGTTAGTTTAATATTATATTTTTTCAAATATAATAAGTATTTAGGATTAATATTTAAATGTTTTAAATATTAACCTAGTTAGTTTAATATTATATTTTTCAAATATAATATGTATTTAGGATTAATATTTAAATGTTGTAAATATTAACCTAGTTAGTTTAATATTATATTTTTCAAATATAATAAGTATTTAGGATTAATATTTAAATGATGCAAATATTAATCTAGTTAGTTTAATATTATATTTTTCAAATATAATAAATATTTAGGATTAATATTTAAATATTTTAAATATTAATCTAGTTAGTTTAACATTATATCTTCTGAATTTATGATTAAATTAATTATTATTTAATTAATATTAAATAATAAACAAGGATGATAAATTAATTAATTATTATTTAATTACTATTAAATAATAATTAAAGACAACTAAGATTGATTATTTAATTATTTATTATTTGATTAACTTTAAATAATAAATAAATCTAGTAAATTATTATTTACTATTAAATAATAACTAAAAGTAGTTAATTACTTACTATTTAATTATATTAAATAGTAATTAAATGAAATAAAGAAAATGTCTTTTAACTCTTTTGTTTAAACAATTATAATAAATTGTTTAATAATTTAATAAGTATCCAACACTTAAGAAAAATATTTTCTAATTTATTAAATTATTAACCTAATTTGATTGAGGGTCTATAAGGTTAATAATATTGTTTTGACTGATGTAAATTATGTGTTAGTACTTATGTTTGGTAGATAAGTTTCTTAATGAGCGTATAGTTGTACAAATACGCTGTACTAATTATTAGACCAACTTTACTAATGTTAGGTCTTTCAAAGCCAGTTAGTTAAAGCTAGACATTAATTGTAGCTGAGCAGACAGGCAAGTTTCCTAAACCCTACTCAATTTATATTCGAGCAGGATACATTATTTTATTGTTCAAGTTCCTAACTCAAACTCAAGTTGTTACGTTTCAAGCATGCTATGGTTTAATTCTGTATAATTATTCCACCTCTTTAAATTGTTGATTCGCACATAGTGCTTGTTGCATGTGTTCATCAGGTATGAAAGGCTGATCACATTCATTACCATAAGGTTCAGTTAAATTTGTTCATGGTCATTATTGACACTCAACATTAATTAATTTAGTCATTCAATTATTGAAATTATGACTCGTACTCTTTCACAATTATTATATTGTTGAAAATTCAAAAGCTTATTCTTTCTTTCAATCATGATATATCGTTATCGTATTTAAACTTGCTGAGCAAAGTCGTTGCTCACTCTTGCTATATCATGATAACAAATTTCAGAATAATACGAATGTCCAAGGAGAGACGGAGACAGAAGCAACAGACGAGATTATAGTGTTATGCATTATAATTAAATTGTTATATGATGTAAGTAATTTTGTAAACCTTTTTATGAATCTAAAGGTATATATGTAAGTTAAGGTTAGAAACCTTGGGAAATGTTGTAGAATAAAAAATTTATGTTTATATATTCTGCATTAGTTATAGAACGTGTATGAAGATGATGTATCGTGACGTACCAAGTCTAGGGTTAAAGCAACCCGGATTTGGGGTCGTTACACACATGACAGGAGATAAGGCTCTTCTATCAGAGTTTAAAGAAAAAGATGGACCTACTGTTATTTTTGGAGACAACAACTCAGGGAAAACCAGGGGTTATGGCTCAACTGGAAATGGTGCAATATCTTTCAGTAAAGTAGCATATGTTGAGGGACTAAAGCACAACTTGCTAAGTATAAGTCAGCTCTGTGACAAAGGACATCAAGTCACCTTCCTCAACAACCAATGTCAAGTTAGAGACTTGAAAACTAATTCTCTAAAGCTAGAAGGAGTTCGAGAAGGAAATGTCTATGTGGTCAATCTTGCTAAATTAAGTTCAGAACAAACTGTATGTTTTCTTGCTAAAGCCTCTGAAGATATGTGCTGGCTCTGGCATAGGAGGTTATCACATCTTAACTTCAAGAGCATTTCAAAGCTTGCCTCCAAAGATCTAGTAAAAGGATTGCCAAAGTTAAACTTCATTAAAGAAAAGCCCTGCAAAGCTTGTCAGTTTGGAAAGCAAACAAAGACGTCATTCCAAAGCAAATCAGCAAACTCAAATGATAGAGCACTTCAACTACTTCACATGGATTTATTCGGTCCAGTATCTACGACCAGCCTCGAAGGAAAGAGATACTCTCTAGTCGTAGTTGATGACTACACCAGATATACATGGGTATTCTTTCTAAGCTCTAAAGATGAAACCATTTCACATCTCATCAAACTCTTCAGACTGATCATGAATGAAAAGGGAGAAAAGATAAAGGCCATCAGAAGCGATCATGGACGAGAATTTGATTTCTCAGAAATGGACTTGTTTTGTGAAGAAAATGGAATAAATCACAACTTCTCAGCCCCAAGAACGCCTCAGCAAAATGGAGTAGCAGAAAGGAAGAATAGAACTCTTATTGAAGCAGGAAGAACCCTCTTAGCAGCAGCTTCTCTCCCTGAATATTTCTGGGCTGAAGCCATCAGTACTGCATGTTATACTCAAAACAGGTCACTCATACACTCAACATTGAAGAAAACTCCGTACGAATTATGGAAAGGAAGAAAGCCAAATATAAGTTATTTTCATGCCTTTGGTTGCCTGTGTTACATACTCAACAATGGCAAGAAGCATCTAACCAAATTCCAGCCAAAATCAGATGAAGGAATCTTTCTTGGTTATGCAACAGATAGCAGAGCATTTAGAGTGTTCAACAAGGAGTCACTAACTGTTGAAATCTCCATCCACGTCACATTCGATGAATCAGATCCTGAAAAGAAAAGATCACCTTTCAACGAGTCGGCAGACACAAGCTCAACGATCGAAGAACTCAAAATCGTAGAGTCCGACTCTACGACCATGGAACCAGTGACAGAAATCGTTGAGCTAGGAGAGGAAATCGTAGAGCACACCACATCAGACACTGGAACTCTACGATCAGAACCAGAAGCTGATTTAGAGGAACTCAGACAAGAGGGCACCAGAACAGACGTTCCTAGCAGAATAAAATGGACCAAAGATCACACTCAAGATCTTATTATTGGAGATCCAAACACCGGAATCAAGACTAGAGCTGCAACCTCTAATGAATGCTTTTACCTAAGCTTTCTCTCTCAAGAGGAACCCAAGAAGATTGAAGAGGCCTTAGAAGATTCAAGTTGGATAGAGGCCATGCAAGAGGAGCTAAATCAATTTGAAAGAAGCAATGTCTGGAGATTAGTGGCCAGGCCTCAGAATAAACCTGTCATTGGCACCAGATGGATTTTCAGAAACAAGATGGATGAAAATGGTGTGATAACAAGGAACAAAGTAAGACTAGTGGCCAAAGGTTATTCTCAAGAAGAAGGAATTGATTACGATGAAACATATGCTCCAGTTGCCAGATTGGAAGCCATAAGGATTTTCCTTGCCCATGCTGCTCACATGAAGTTCAAAGTCTTCCAAATGGATGTCAAGAGTGCTTTTCTGAATGGGGAACTCCAAGAAGAAGTTTACGTGGAACAACCTCCAGGTTTCATCAATCCAACTTTTTCAAATTATGTCTATAAATTAGATAAAGCACTATATGGTCTAAAACAAGCACCTAGAGCATGGTATGAAACCTTGACTAACTTTCTCATTGAAAAGGGATTTACTAGAGGAAGAATTGATACTACCTTATTTTTGAGAAAACATAAGGATAAGACACTGCTAGTTCAAATTTATGTAGATGATATCATATTTGGTTCCTCTGATGAAAAATTATGTGAAAGATTTGCCAAGCTTATGCAGAGCAAATTTGAAATGAGCTTGATGGGAGAACTCAACTTCTTCCTTGGACTACAAGTGAAGCAGACAGATGAAGACATATTCACTAACCAAGCCAAATATATCAAAGACTTATTAAAGAAATATGGCATGGAATCTGCATCTATCATGAAGACTCCTATGCCACCTGCCACCAAGCTTGACAAAGATGAAAATGGTAAATCCACTGAAATCACTCAGTACAGAGGTATGATAGGTTCACTATTATATCTTACTGCGAGTCGACCAGATATAATGTTTGCTACATGTATATGTGCTAGATTTCAGGCTAACCCCAAAGAGTCACATCTATTAGCTGTGAAAAGAATTTTCAAGTATCTTAAAGGAACTCCAAATTTAGGATTATGGTATCCCAAGGAGTCCTCCTTTGATCTTGTGGGATACTCATATGCTGACTATGCAGGATGCAAAATAGACAGAAAAAGCACAAGTGGAACTTGTCAGATGCTTGGCAACAGACTTGTTTCTTGGTTTAGTAAAAAGCAGAACTCAGTATCAACATCTACTGCAGAAGCTGAATATATAGCTGCAGGCAGTTGCTGTGCACAAATCCTATGGATGAAGACTCAGCTTGCAGACTATGGGTTTGAGCTAAAATCTATCCCTATATACTGTGATAATACTAGTGCAATTGCCATAACACATAATCCTGTTATGCACTCTAGAACTAAGCACATAGATATAAGATATCATTTCATCAGGGATCATGTACAAAATGGAAATATATCAATTCACTACATCCCAACTGAAGATCAACTAGCAAATGCCTTTACAAAGCCTTTAGATGAATCAAGATTTAATAAACTAATAAGTGAGTTAGGAATGCTAAATCTAGACCCTTAATGTATGTTTTCTTTAGGATACTAACTCTGCAGGAACAAAAGTGTGCAAGAAAAGTAATGGACATACTCAACTTAAGTCAACAATTGTCAAGGATCGTAGAGTATGCTCAAGATCGTAGAGCTCACTCGACAATCATCAAGCCAAGAATCGTAGAGCTTACTCAACGACTTTCAATCCAAGGATCGCAGAGTATTCCTCAATCGTAGAGACAACCCTACGAAAAACAAAAGAATCGTTGTGTGACTAAGGATCGTAAAGCTCTGAGGAACTAATGGTAAAATGGTCATCAACCAACTGAAATGAGCCTATCAGAACGTGTCACGTATCTCAGCAAACATAGAGGGAAGTTTTAAATACTTTGAAAACTGCACGTCGTTCATTTCTTCAAAGTTCAAAAATCTATATCTCTCTCTCTATTTTCTCTCTCAATCCCGAACCCTAAGTTATCATTTCTCAGATAAACCGCTCTTCTCGTTTCAGAAAAACTATCAAATGGCACCTGCTCAAGTTATTTCTGGAAATGAGCTCAACTTTGAAGCCTTCGATACAGCAGATAAGCAGTTCAAAAGAATAATCCAGTTGCTAGATAAAGCTGGACTGCGAGAAGCGTTGGGAACAAATACAAGGATTCTATCAAAGCTTGTTCGAGAGTTCTACGTAAATGGATCCTATGCTAACGGAACTCTAACCACCACTGTAAAAGGGGTTCAGCTCAACCTCACCGCTGAAGAATTCAACCTAGCCCTAGGTTTCAAGCAAGGAGGCCTAACATCTCTAAGTATGGTGAGCACCGAAGAAGGGCTGAGAAGAATGCACCATCAAAAGAATCCAGCACTGAAAGGGCTGAAGAAGAAAGAATTTCCTCAGAAATACGAGTTTTTACCCAATGTTGTAGGAAAATGTCTCCTCTGTAAAGATTTAGCCCATGAATCAGTCAGTGAGATATAGCTGAAAATAATGACAGTCATAGTCAAAAAGACAAACATCAACTATGACTCCTTGCTGTTGGAATGGATAGGGAATTGGGTCCTAAATACAGAAAAGGCTAAGGGGACTAGAAAAATGTTCTATGGAAGATTCATCAGCATTCTCCTTAGATCATCATTGGGGGATTTAATTGAGCATGATGAAGGAGAAGCCCTCAATACCAACAAAAGGATTACCCAGAAACTCTTTGACAACTGGAGGAGGAACCCAGTTGAAAATAGGAAACTATCTCGGTCAGGGGATAGTGAAGGTACACAAAGTGGTGCAGGGCCATCACTTCTGAAGAACACTCCTGCTGAAGAAGAATCTCAGGCAGGCATTCTCCGGGTCTTGTCAGAAGAAGGAAAGGAAAAAGAGCTTTTGAGCTTGAAGAACCTCAAGGATCTTCAAATGAGGCTCCTGTTACTGCTCCTGAAGAAAAGGCTGCTTCAGGGGATAAGAGTTCAGATCTGCGAAGAGAGACTCGCAGCAAATATGAAGCTGAAGAGGTCATTCCAAAGGAGCCAAGGAAAAAGAGAAGAAGGCTAGTAAAGTTAGCCGACAAAAGCTCAGTAGCTAAGGGGGGGCTACTTGAAAGACCTGACCTTACTACAGGTGAAAAGGAGTCATCTGAAGCAGTTGAGCCTATGGATGCTCAAGCTGAAGGGGAGCTTCCAATTGTTCCTGAGCCAGCAGATGCTCTGGCTGAGGGGGAGACTCAAGATGACATTTCAATCCCTACAGCCACAATGAATGATGAAGAGGATGACATTGAAATAGTGGTCGTTGGAAGAAATGAGCAAAGGCACCTTAACTTCAACTGCCTGATAAAATTCTTGCCACTAATGCCATTCCACCGAGCCCTGGTCCACAATGCATGGGATCAACTCTTCTGGACCTTCAAAGCATATCCAAATGTGGTGATTATTGCTCAAGGCTATCCTCAGAATCTGTTCTTTGCCCAGAAGCTCATATCTTGTAGCTCCTTTTCACAAACTTTAGGGCAAAAGGTACATTTTATTCCTATAACCCTCATTCAAAATCATACTCCTTCACAAATGTTCAATAAATTTGAGGAGTCCACAAGTACTCATCCTGCATCAAGCTCTACGACCCACACTTCCCCGATCGTAGAGTCCCCACCATCTACGATTGGTGGTCAAGAAAGCCTACATGATCAAAACGTAGAGTGTCCTCCAGACTCTCCTGAAATTCTGCCTACTCAGCAAACAATTCCTCCGGCTCCATCTTCAAGACTCTGTTAACTCACGAGGATATTCCCTCCACCTCTGGTCACGAGTACTTTCATATTCCAAGCTCTACGGCTGACCAGGGATAATCATCTCAACTTCTCCAGGAAATTTTAGACAAGGTATCTCGGCTTCCTACATCTGAGGGCTTAACTGACTTGACAAGCCATATCCATACAGAGATACAAAACGACCTAGCATCAAAATCCCACAACCTTCAACGTAGAATGGACGACATCATTGATGCTGCCAATGGTCTCTCTACCAGTCTGAACAACCAATTTTCCACAAGACTGAAGCAGCTAACGGCAGCAGTCTTTGAAAATCTCCAAGAAAGGGATAGAATTATTCTGCAAGCCTTGAACTCACATCAGCAGGCCATTGTTATTCTTCAAGAAACAAATGATAAATCTATCACCTTCCTCAGTAATGAAATCATTGCCTTGAAGAACTCTTTCACAGAACAAAAACATCGGTCGAATGACACTTTGTCATTGGTGGAGCAAAAACAAATCATGGCTAACGAAAGACTCCAAGCCCACCAAGATAATGTAGCTGCCACTAAGACCCAACTTCAAGAAATTATTCAGGGCATCCAGCAGCTTTCAGAACAGATAGCAACACTTAATGATGCCAACAAGGGGGAGAAGAAACTGAGCACAGTAGAGCAAACAAGAACTAGCTCAGATCACAGCAGAAGAGGAAGAGCACCTCAAGGGATGATGATGGTTCAAACTTCAATATATCCTCCTAGATTCGAAGCAGTATCATCTCGTCCCAGACAGGAGGTGACAGCAAGACCTTCTTCCTCAACTATGAGACCTTCTAGCTCACAGGAATGGTTTCAAATTAAAGAAGAAGAAGCTGTGTTGAGGGAAGAAGAACTAAGAAAAGCTGAAGAAGAAAGGAGAGCTTTCTTCAGGCAGAGGGAAGAAGAAGGCAGGGGACCTCCTAGCAGAAGGAGATAAGTTTTTTTTCTTTTTCTGTTGTTTTCTCAATTGTATCATCTGACAAAAACATCAATAAAATTCATATTTTTCTCTAGAAAATACAGATGCTCACTGTATGATTAGGCATTCAATTACTCTTGCATTTTGCCTATATTAATATGCTCAAAATCACTATCTGATAATAATGTTGTCATCATCAAATTGGGGGAGATTGTTGAACATTGAATGATTAAATTTGATGATTAGAAATAATGTACAAGGGCTGTATTAGATAAGATCAAAACTGTTAGGTTGATCTATTATTAATTGTATAAAAGTCTTGTGTGTTGTACTAAGACTTAGATAGATCAAAACTGTTAGGTTGATCTGTTGATGTAATAAAATCGTAGAAAGAACTCTACGATTTGTGTCAAGGAAACTCTACGATTCGAACAAACTCTACGATTAAGGCAACCAATCGTAAAATGGACTCTACGACTGTGATTTCGAAGACTCTACGATCAAGACAACCAATCGTAGAATGGACTCTACGATTGTGGTCCAGAAGACTCTACGATCAACCAGACTGTTCTTTCCGAAAGACCTTAAATTGGACTCTACGATCAACATTCTAACAGTTGAGTAAACTCTACGATGATCAGTAAGAGATGATCCTTTACAGATCAATCACGTAAGCAAGGGTATTCGTAGAATTGATCATATAAGATCGTTGAGCAAAAAGGCAAGAGACATCACGATTCTCAGATCAGGAGCCATTATATTCAAGTATTTAATCTTCATCAAAGTAACCAAAAAGGAAGCCTCTGCAAATCGATCAAGTCAGAAAAGTCAGGAGTCTGACCCAAGCGCACTATGGAACAGAAAGAAGACTTTCAAGGCAGAAAAGTCAGAAGACTGTGTCCTATCAGACCTATAGTTTGGGAAGACCAAACGACTCTACAAAAGTTAGTGGGAACCTACGTCTGACATTTCTGTCACAGAGGAAAAAGGAAAACAACCTTGCATGGACTAACAGGTCAGATCAAATAATATCTCATCAGAGACTTAATGAGCTTTATTAATACAATATTCAGCAGCTCTCCTCTGTAAGGTAACGGGAAGAAATACACGTTCAAACAGATGATCCAACGGGAAGAAATCTGAAGCCCTTACTTCTTAAATACGAAGATCAGCAGAAGAAAAGAAGAAGCACTGCACAAAAAGAAAAACGCAAGAAGTGAAAAAGATTGAACTGATAAGAAAGCCTGCATTGCTACTAAGCCCTTCAAACATTCAAGCTGATAAGCAACTTAGTAGCACATCCAAATATACATCAATCCAGAAGAGTTCTCTGTGAACTGGTATAAGCAAGTCTATTAGACTTGGAGAGTTCTTTGTGAACTAGTGTAAGCAAGTCTGTTAGACTTGTAAAGTTCTTTGTGAACTAAAATTCCAAGACTGCGGGTCTTGAAGGAATCTTAGTGATTCAGCTATTGTAAAAGTATCCTTAATGGATTTGCTGCTGAAAGAGCAGAACAGTGGAGTAGGAGTATTGTGTGCTCTGAACCACTTAAAACCCAGAGTCTCTCTCTTTGTGTGTCTTTCATTTGCTATATCTGTCATATAATTGTTTGTTGATTTATTAATTTAACATTTCAAGAAAAGATTAACTAAATCATATTCCGCTGTGTTAAACTTCTGTTTAAGAATTAATCAAGTGAGATAATTTCAAAGAGAATAAATTTTAAAAGAATCTATTCAACCCCCCCCCTTTCTAGATTACTATCGTGTCAATGGGAACTAACAGGATTTAAAATATAAATAAAAATAAAAGAAAAAGAAAAATAATTATTATTCTAACCCTAATTGGAATTAAAATCTAATTTGGAATCAAAAAGTAGCAAAATTCGCAAAATAATCTGATTTGGACAATTAACGCGCAAAACAAACTCGGCCTTTGCTACAGTAGACGCCAACGTCAGCCGCCCGCGCGCATTGCGCGCCCTTTAGCCCAAAACGATGTCATTCTGTTCCTTTTCGTGTCACTGTTCCGCTCACCGCGCGCAATGCGCGGACGCTCTGATGAAACGACGTCGTTTCATTTACCGGCCAATCTTTCTGCGCGCATTGCGCGCTCACCTTCTTTTTTCGGAAATTACTAAAATGCCACCGAGCGGTTTATTTACAATTTTGCCATTCCGCTGCTACTTTACCATTTTGCCACTAAATCTTTGCAAAATTTACGAAATTGCCCCCAAAGCTTATTTTTCCTACAAAAATAAATATAAAATAATTAAAAATAAATATAAATAATATAAAAATACTAAAAATCCTAAAAACACATAATAATAAATAAAACACCTAAAACACTAAAAAGAAATAAATAAAAGAAATATAAAATTACCTAAATTAAAATAAATTAACTAAAACCTATTAAAATCAATATGAGCTAAATAATTAAACATTTAAGCACACAATAAATATAAAAACTAAGTATTGAGGAATAAAAATAACATATAATTTAACCCTATCACTATTTATAAACAAATTTTTGGCAATAGAACACACATAAAATGTTACTATTTCATTTATATTATATTTCATTATAATCAAATACTTCTCATTTATAAAGTTAGTCATATATTTTTAATACAACGTTTTTTTTGAAAAAATCTTTTTTCCAAACATATTTATAACATTTGTTAAAAATGTAGTAGTTGTGGCATGGTAATATTTACTTTACATGATATATAAATGATAACAACAAATTTCATGTGATTTTATAGTTTAAATATATTTCTCTAATTTTGAAACATACTAAATAATAAAATATATCCTTAATTGTAGAAACAGACTAAATAATAACATATATATCTAATTTTAAAATAGACTGAAGAGTAAAATATATTTTTAATTTCAGAACGGTGGGACTACGGAAAAAAAAATAGACTGGGGGCACTAGGGGTGTCCATCGGTTTTTTACCGAGTACCGAAAAAACCGAACCGGTACCGAACTCAAATTATCGCTAAAACAAGAACCGGTACCAAATTATCGGTTTCGGTACCGGTTTGGTACAAATTCGGTTCGATTTTCGGTTTATACCGATTCGTAATATATATATAATTATAGTTTATAAATAATAATTATATATTAATTTATTTATATATTATAATAATATATATAATTATATATATTATTATATATATAATAATATATATAATTATTATATATATTATAATAATTAATATAAATTTAATATTATATTATTTATTTCGGTTCTTTCGGTATACTGGTTTTTACCGAAATTCAAAAATATCCATACCGCTACCGGTACCGAAAAGTATAAAAAACCGAAAAAAATGGTACCGATACCGAATGTACCGGTACCGATCGGTTCGGTAAAAAATCAAAAAAACTGGTACCGTTGAACACACTAGGGGGCACTGCCCGGAGCCTTACTAAATTATTAGTAACTATATAATAATTTTGACCCTACTGAAATTTTTTTCTGGCTTTGTCACTGCGTAATACATACATGTTCTAACCTTTTGTTTGGGTTCTATCCTGGGGCAGCAAACTGGATTGGGAAACATTAGGAAAATCCACATGGTGGGAGCTGGATTGAGAAGGATTTTCTTGCAGCAATTGCTTGGTTCATATCTCAGCAATTGGAATGCCTAACCTTGCTTCTTCAGCACTTCACTCTGAAGCTTTAGCTTTAGCTTTGCTTCATGCGCTGCTATGGGCGGCTGGAGTGCTATGCAGATTCTGCCATCTTAGTTAATTTGCTTCTTAACTATCCTAGTAGTCAGTAATATTTTCGCTTAGTAGGTGATAGTACTAGTTTCTAGGGTCTTTATTTTCTTATTGCAAGGTTTTTAAGGTGCCCAGGCATGTTGTTGAATGAGCTCATAGGCTAGCTTGTTGTGTCAGGACCTCTAGATGTACTATAGAGCCTGTTCCGGATTAACTTATAAGTTAGTTAAATTCAATGATGAAGTCAGAATTTATATTCAGTTGGGTTAAAATTATTATATGAGGCTATAAATAATTCAGTGAGAATTTGGGGGTAGCACTCTCGAGTCAATTTTTTTTAATAATTTTATACTTTTAGGTTGCATATATAAAACATATATTTAAGTATAATGATAATATAATAATTGTTAACTTTATATATATTTATATGCATGTATATATACTCCATATTGACTCATAATAGACTTTTTTAAAGACAAATTATTTATAATTAATTAATTTCTTCAAAAAATAATATAAAATAAATTATTAATTAGTTTAAAAAGATTATATGAATATACATATATAGAGGAGATAAGAATGATGTGAGTTTGAGATTTAAGTGAAAAAATTAAAATTTTCAATTTGACTCGTATATTAGAAATTTTACAAAATTTTCAGTGGGAATCAATTTGTATATAATATTTAAAATTTTTAAATTTTGTCATTTATTATAAAACCAAACAAAATCAGTGGGGTCAATTAACCCCACAACCTTCTACCTCGCTCGTCCCTGGTCAAACCAACTTATAAGTTGAGTTCTACTATTAAAATTTTGGGACTGACTTATTTTTAACTTATAAGTCCCTTTTGACAAATAATAAATTCCAACTTCTTGAAAATGACTGTTACGTCATTTTAAAATAAGTAATTTTGACTAAATATAAAAACTTTTTTACCCTTATTTTAGTAGTCTTTACATCTTATATTTAACTTATGTCATTTTAGTTAGACACTTTTATATTTTATTTTAACTTAATTTTTTACTTATAAGTCAAAATAGTACCAAATACTTTATATCAGTAATGCATCTAAAATGACTTATAAATCATTTTAAATTTTAAATTATAAAATATTTTAAAATAAATCATTCCCGAAGATGTTTTATATCAGTAATGCATGCTTTATTTCTACCAAAAATAAATTGAAATTGGAAAGTGAGATGCCCTTCTTTCAGGACATCCTTGATTCCAACTTCCAAGGAGTACCCACCTTTTTTTATTTTATGGTTATAGAAGTAGTATGAACTTGGGCTGATTATAAAATGAAAGACTGCTGCATTTCATAATCGGGCAAGAATCTCACTCTGATTTCGTTTGCTTTCAAAAACTGCATCATTCTGCCATCAAACTTTCTTCTATTAGCAAATCATATGCAGTATTTCTAAGGTTTAACTTCTATACCAGACTTCGATCCCAAAAAAAACTTTTATAGCAGGCTCTGTTTGTTGAAACGAATGCTCATGACATTAAACAGGTCAAGTGAGTCTCCAAAGTACAACCCTTTTCCCTTCTTTAAGTTTGCAAAACATGATAAAAATAATGTTTTGACAGGAGAAAAATGTCACAATTTCTGCATCCCAGCTTTATTTCTAAAATTGAGTAATCTATATGTAGCCATGTTATACATACATCGACGAGGGTAGCTCGCATAGGACCACCTCACTTTTTTCTATATTTTGATGAGTAGTACATAGGGCAACCTCGCTTCCCAGGCTTTTACACAGAAAAATTGATTCATCATTTCTTCATCTGCAATAAAACCGGAGTTCACTTATTTCCATCTTTTTGCATTCTTCAGCCCCTTGGACTTTTGTTTTGCCTGCTGAAATGCCTGCATTTTTTGCTTCTTTCGAGCTTCCCTCTCAGCCTAGTAGTCATATGCAGAATTAGGATTGTCATATTTTTGCCTGGATAAGATTTTCATGGTCAAACAATGCAACAGAAACGTATTAGAGGCAATGTTACCTTTGACATCTTGGATTTGGCTTTTGCTTTTGGAGACTTCTCCTCGAGCTCAGCCTCTCGCTCAAGCTCTCTCTCCCTAGCATCAAGGTTCTTCTCTAGATAATACTGTGAAATGGAAACTTTTAATATCATTAGAAACCACTAGACATAGAAACTAAGGAAGTCGTTGTATATTCTTAATGTTGAAAATTAAGTTCTGTGGAAACTCCTAAGCTCTATACAGAAGGGGTGCAAGATGAAGATTAGGTTTTGACTTTTGACCATTCAACAAGTATTTGAAAGTTCAAGCCTTAGCTAAGAAATTGAGCTCAAATATTAGCAATCCTGAAAAAATGCTGCTTCTTTATAAACAATTTCGGCATGGTAAAAGTTCCATGACCTTTCTTTTACTGTTCCATCACATTGTCGAAGATTAAAAATTCAGAGGACCTCTAGCAATACATTGTTCAACCTCATCTCTCAACATAACACATGGCATTGGCTCACTATTGGGGTTAATCACTTAATCTGGTTGCAGTTGAATATGTGGCATGTTTCTTGTCACAACACTTGATCAGAAATTGGGGATTTGTTTGCAGAGTTTTCCAAATGCTTTTATTAAAGTGCTTTGTCCAAAACCATGACAATATTGAGAACATTATGTTACAAGTGGAATGATTCCACTCATTTAAAATACTGTTAAATAAAATAAATCTGTTAGGTAGCGAACAGACACGGAAAATATGTTGAGGTATTGAGAACAGTCGTGAAACCAAATAGACAGGTAAGCCACACTAGACACCAAAAAACGAGGGAGAATAAAATAGCATGAAAAAATATTATATATATTATGCGGCCAAGTCGACGACAATTATAGTAAAGGCATGTCACATTAGGCTAAAGAATTCAAAATTATTTACTAAAAAGAACCAAGATTTGCATGATGATGAAAGATTTACGTCATGTAGGCATAAAATTGTGAAATTAACTGCTAAAAAAGCAGACTTACATTGTAGTCACCCAAATAGTCTTGTATATTGCCATCCTTTACTTCTAATACTCTGTTAACTATTTGCTTTATGAAGTACCGGTCATGAGAAACTGTAATGATAGTGCCCTTATACTCGGATATTGCCTCCTAATAAAATGGAAAAGTGACGAAATCAGGAAGGGCTAACTAACTATTATTATGCTATATTGAATATAGCAGAATATGTCGCACAAAACCAAAGGGAACAAACACCAAACCTCAAGCATCTCTTTTGAAGGTATATCCAAGTGATTGGTTGGCTCATCCAAAACAAGCAAAGTTGAAGGTTTCACCATGAACTTGCAAAAGGCAAGTCGTGCCTGAAAAATCATATAGGTTCAAAGCTTATGAAGCATAACAAGAATAAGCTACAAAAGCAGAGTAGCAGACATTACAGAGAATCAAGAACTAGAGAAATGTCACAAGCACCATCTGCATTTGCAATACAAAAGCAAACAGATGTAGGTTATTGACATGATAGTCAGTTGCATGCAAAAGCAAATAGAATAAACATTGCTTGCCCTGAACCTCCTGCTGGTTTAGAACCTTAGCAGTTTATAGCATATATTAAAATGAGATTACCTTTAATATCTCATACATCATGTTGCCTTACAATTTTATTAAGCTAGCAGACTGAGCCAGAGTCTTTCTCGAGACTTGACTATAAATTTGAAGAAAATTAAAATGTTGTAAAAGAAGGGATAAGATATATGGCCATGTACATATCAAATGTGTAGTCAATTGCTAAAAATTCCTTCAACCAAATATATCACTTCATTCAAGAAGAACCATATAAGTTCTACAAATTCTACTTCTTTTTTTAAAATAAAAAATAATACCGTATGATTTGGGTGGGCTAATAAAAATATTAAAAATGTAACTTCTTCATATTTTTACTAAAGTAACAAAGTAATCTTAGCAAGTTGATTTCTAAAAGGGTTACCCTTTCAATTTGCTGCAGACATTTGTAACTAATACATTTTAGTCCCAATCTATATATGGACTATTATATCATAGTTTTGAAGTGATGAAAACCCCAGAATAATTAGACAATAGTTTAGACTTTACAGGAAGGTCTCAATTGAATGAAACAAACAGAATTCAATCACAGATCATAATATTATACTCCCACCTACCACCGTTGCAAAAACTTTGCTAAAATATTCATATCTTATTTATTTAATCCAGGTAGTCGTAGAGATTAACTAAAAACTAGCAACAGCTGGAAGCCTCAGCAGGGGTTGATAAAATATAACAGATGCAAAAGAACAAACAGATAGTAATGAAGAACCACAAAACTAATAGGATTATCAATTCTATACAAAAAATTATATTACATTATAGAAAGGCACAGCATCCTTTCTGATTAAGACACAGAAAACAAAACAATAAAATGATAATAACAAGAATCAACTTTAGAAGTGATACTATACAACTAAATCTTACCTTCTCACCGCCACTCAAAAGGGAAACCTTCCTATCAAGCATGTCAGCCTTGAAATTACAACGTCCAAGAAGACCCTTTATATCATCAATTCTCCAGTCCTCAGCTACTTCTGCAACAGTGTCTAGCACTGTTTTATCTAAATCAAGTGCTTCGGCCTGAAAAACATGGTAGATTAATCACATTAGAAAGAACATTACTCAGGCATAGTATAAGAGTTCCATCCACCATGAAAAACAGAAATCATCAAATCACCCCGACTTTGATCACATATAAATGCCTTGTAATGACTTGTGACATACCTGATTCTGCTCAAAATAGTTTGGTAAGACATTATGCTCCCCTAGCAGAACTTCACCGCTTCCCGGCTTCTCCAAGTCCATAATCAGTTTAAGCAATGTACTTTTCCCACATCCGTTTGGGCCAAGGATAGCAATTTTCTCCCCTCTTTCAATTGTTAGATTTGCATTCTTGAACAGAACCTGCTAAACATCCAAATATATAGCACACAAGTAAGAAATCTGTACTCTAATTAGATACCAGAAATTTGATGCCTAGCCTTTTTTTTATGCTTGAGTTAAGTAAGCAATCACCTTGTCCCCATAGCTGAATTCCAGATTCTTAATTGTCGCAACTAATCGTCCACTTCTTCCACGCTCAGGGAACCTGATCTTCATTTGTTTCCTAATAAATGGCTTATCAACCTGTTCCTCGTCCTGCAGTTTTTCCAGCTTCTGTCTCACGGAAAAAAGTAAACAGGTATGAGCAGATTGATTAATAATACCAATTTATACATATACATATATATATCACTAGGCCAGCTACTCGTAAAACCAAGGAAATGAGATGATAAAATCATGCACTTAGCAAAAGAAGTTGGCTACATGACCTGTGATAACTTTATCAAAAGTTTCTGTTAACAACATCAACATAGTAAAAACTATCAACAAAGTTCAGAAAAACACTCAAGACTCTTTTAAAATAATGCAAATAATGATAAGACTCTTTTCCAAGGACTAAAATTTATGGAAACACATTCCACAACTAACGGAAGCTGCATCAATTTAACATTAAAATTGCAATGCGGGTAGTGTTAAAATACTTTTTCTATGTCAACCTAAACCAATGAAATATCACTACTATTTTAAGATTGCCAGCAAGGGCATAGCTTAGCTAATTTCCCTTCAAATGAAAACAAGATGCTTATAATACTGTGCCAACCAACATTAAGGTGAAATCGCAATATTAATATCAATGTACCTTTTCAGCAGTAGAGGCACGCCCAGCATTTGCTCCTGCACTTAACCGGCTTATTAAACCTTTTGTGTGCTCAATTTCCTTCTGCTGTTTCTCCCATGCTGCAAATTGAGCTTCAATCCATGCTGCCTTTTGAATAGTATATTCAGAATAATTTCCCATGTAGGTTCTAGACACACCCATATCAGTTTCCACAACTTTTGTGCATAACTGGTCGAGGAAAGCCCTGTCATGAGATATGATAACCATTGGCACATCTTGCTTATTAAGATAACCTTCAAGCCACTCAATGGTGTCAAGATCGAGGTGATTTGTAGGCTCATCTAAAAGTAACAAATCTGGATCCTGCAAATTTTATATAGTAACCAGTCAAACACAAACACCTCACATTCTAATACATTTTACAACTTTAACAAACTAATAAAACCTTTATTACTAAACCACCCTACACTGAGTCACTGATGTGCATGTAATCAATGGCAAGCACACAAGAACACAGTCTACAAGTTCCTTTACAAGTCATTACAATTTTTGTGAGTAGGAAATTTTTTAATCTATTCTATGTCTATCATCAACTGAATATGTAATTAAAATGATTGGTATACATGTAGTTACTATTCACTATTGAATTTGCTACACCTACATCCACTACTCTAAGGTGGTGTTTGATTGCATCTTAAACCATCTTAACAGCCCACTATCTCATTCACTAAGAGGTTTGAAGTTGTTTGATAAAAAAAATATCCCTCTTAATACCTCTAAATCGGTAAGATAGAAAATTAAGTCAAAATCATTAAAAGTTGCCTCTTAATGAAAATTTTAAATCTATAGACAAAAATAGCCTCAATAAATATTATACTCCCTCCATTCCAAATTTTAAGATTATTATTGATTTTTAAAAAAGTCAAATTGAGATATTTTTAAATTTAAAATTGAGATGATTAAAAATTATGAAACAATAAATCTTACAATGAGTATTAGTTTTTCGATATTTTTCAATATTCATCATCGTATAAACTAAAATCAAATAAATTCATGTCAGTCATGAGTTTAAAAATATTTTAAATTGACTTTATGAAATCAATAATGATCTTATATTTTGAAACGGAGAAAAATATAATTTTTCTCTTGAACTATTACATTATGTTGTTGTTCTATTAAACTTGACACATTTTTTTATCTAATGTAATAATCATCATATTATACGTTATTGCTAATTTTTTTTAGGTGATTTGTATAATATTTATTTACTAGAGTATATAATTTTTTTTATATAAATACATTCAGCAACATTATTCACTCGTTTTAATTAAATTGAGTATTTATAATTATCAAATTAATTTTTTAGACAATGCAGATGATTAAAATGGTAAAATAGTGTTATTCAGATATTTTGAAAAATTAATTATCAAATAATATTTCTTCATTTAGATACAATTTTAGATAGGTGCTCTATATTATTCAGATATCTAAACCTTTCAGATCTTAGCATTTAGTTTTATCATACACGACCTAAGAACTTCTTTAAAAGTGAATAACCTGACAAATAGGCAAGTTAAATTCTACATGCAAAAATTACTAGATGAAACAACTCGTCAGATAGGGGTTTCAATCTACTAAAATGTTGATATGTTTTGCAAATATAGACCAACTATTCATTTTTCAGACCAATTCAGGAACAAAACCATAACTTTAGCAATGCAAGCTCAAAAATAACATGGCTCAGACTTGTATATATCGCTAAAGCCTACATTATAACCTAATTGATCAACTTTCTAAACCAACACAGTTACCATACCTGAAGTAAAATTTTCCCAAGCGACATCCTCATTTGCCACCCACCACTAAATGACGCCACCAACCTATCTGAATCCTCCTCTGCAAACCCAAGTTCCGGCATCAATTTACTAATCTTCACATCCACTACATCCAAGTCCACAGCCTGCGCCCGCCTCTGAAGCAAATCAAACTCGTCCAAAAGCCTCCCCATCAACTCCAAATCATCCACAGAACCCTCAATTGCCTTCTGCACCTTCTCCAACCTAGCAGAAATCTCCATTTCCTCCTTAAATGCGCTCATAAACTCTTCCCTCACCGTCCTACTCATTGACACCTCGAATTCTTGGCTCAAAAATGAGATTTTCATATTTGATTTTGCCTTGATTACATTCCCCGAATCGGGTTCTTCTAATCCAGCAATAATTTTCATTTGGGTTGTTTTCCCAGCACCATTAACACCCACTAACCCAACTTTTTCGCCTTTCTTGACTTCCCAATTGATATCTTTCAATACAGTGACACCCTTATAGCTCTTACTCACATTCTCTAACCTAACTCCTGATGAAATACTCGAAGCCCCACTACCAGACTGTCTATTCCCACGTTTATAATCAACTTTTTCGGAAGAATTATCTGAAAACAAAGATTCTATGTCATCTTTGACACTAGTTTCGGCTGTCTCAACGGCTACAGCTGATAATTTTGCTGAAATCCTATTGTTTTGGGAATTTCTGGGGTTAAATAAAGTAATGTTTTTTATCGAACAGTTGGTGGGTGTAATGGATTGGGCGGGTGTTTGTGCTGAAAATGGACGAAAACGTAACCGGAAAGTTGTTTTCCGAGCATCTAAGAGGGGTGAACCGGTGAGAAAAGTTGAACGGGGGTCGATGAGTTGAAGCTTAGTGGCTAAGTCCATGTTTGGCTGGTGAAAATTTGTGGGAAAACTCAAAATTATACGAGTTTCTCTTCAGGGATCTCTGTGAACAGAGTGGAAGAGAAAACTGAAGGCTCTCGCTCTATATTTTCTTTAGCCCATGGAACATAAATGAGTGATAGTTAGAACGGCATGAAATCATCTCTAACTAAAATTATCTGATATTCTGTTTTGAGATGTACGGCGAATGATTTTTAAGTATATTTTTATAATCTTAAAAAAAAAATAATAATAAAAATTATTATTATAGCCTTCGATATAAAAAAATATATATATTTAATTATCTAGGATTTCAACCCATCTGCGGCAAGTTGTTAATACTTCCACAGTTCGGAGAAACATTTTCTAAAATTAAAATTAAATATATTTTAATTATTTAAATATAATCATGTTGTCTATACTATATTTCTAGTGAATGTTAAAAAAAATAAAATGTATTTCTTTATATCTAAATTATAAAATTAATATTAATTTTTAAAAATTAAAAAATTGACCAAAACACGAGCAACATAGATAATGGTTTATTGTGATACGTAGATAATAATTTATTATAATAATTAATTAAATATAAAATAAATATTTAATTAAAATTTTGAGAATATAATAATAGTTATTAAATTATTAAATATTTATCTAATTAATAAATTATTGAATTATATATTATAGGTTTTCTTCTATCAGTTATTAAGTCAAAACATTTTGAATAGAATATAAATTTATTTTATTATGATTATGAAAAAAATATTTAATTTTATTTAATTTTATTTAGATTGGATAAATTCGTCGAAATTCTAATTTAAATAAAATTATAAAACTTAAGGTTTAATAAATTTAACTGGTTTACAACTATTACTAAAAATTAAATTTATTATTAATACAATTAATCATTTAAATTCATAAAATTTTATGTTTTAACAAATTTAATTTATTTAAAATATTAATTTAATAATAAAATTCATGACTAATACTAATATAATCTAATCACATAATTTATTAAGAGATTTTTCGATATTGTAATAAAATATTAATAATAAAATTATATTACATAAATTTTGTTAAAATATATTATCTTACCTAAAAATGTGGTAGAAAAAACTTATAATAAACTTGGTAGTTATAAAAATAAAAACTCTCTTAAAATATCATTTTTCTATTATAAATATAAAAAAAAAAAAAAAGACACTTTCTTTTTTCTTAAGATGTTAGGTTTTTTTTTTAATTCTTTACAAATTTGAAAAATATTTAATTATTTTAAATTTAGATTGTATTTATACTAATTTAAATAAGAAAGAAAAAATCGAACCCAAAATTTGTGCTTTTAATTATATTATAGATTTTTAACTTTTTCAAACTAAAAAATGATAAGGCTCAATAAAAATTACGAAATAACAAATATCGACTATATATAATAAATTCATGTCAATTTTAAGTTTTAAAAAATCTCAAATTAATTTTAAAAAATTAGCAATAATCTTATATTTTGAAATAAATTAAGTACTATTTTTAAAAGTCACCAATTTTACAAATATATCTCTAAATACTGAAATAGAAAGAGTAATTTTTTGTGATCTAATTATTAATGAAAAAGTGCAAGTCAAATTCGCTCAAAAAAAAAAAGGAAAGGAAATAAAATAATAATAAAAATTAAGAAGAAAAAAAAGAGACAAAAGTCTTTGGTAGAAACCATACCACATATTTTTGGGAATATTAAAAATTAGTATAATTCTTAACATGAAAAAAATACTATCATATTACGATAAGAATATAACGACTTTTTATTACGAAATAACACATTAATAATTATCTGTAGTAGTCATAATTGTAGTAATATTAATAAATAAATAAATAAATAAATAAAAAGGGGTTTATCTGTAGAAAATAGAAAGAAAAAAAATACAAATTACGTGGTTGTCACGTCTCTCTCTATAAGACACAAAAGTTTGACATAGTTTTTGGCAGCTGGAGAATTATTTTTGTGGCCAAGGGAAAATAAATGGGTCCCGAAGAAGCTGAAGGTTGATTTTCGTTTATTTATTTTGTGGTGTGGAGTGCCGAATCCTCCTCTGCCTCACCTTGTTTCCACCCCGCGGGGTATGCTGCCGCGTGTAATCAGAATGTTAGATACCAGGCCAACCACGTAAGCAAAGAGCGATAGAGGGGTATTTTTAAAGAAAATTAAAAAAGTGATATTTTGTTATTTTTAAAAATTATTTATTAGATTTTATATTAATATAGTTATTGATATTAATTTTTTTTAAAAGTGTAAATAATTAAATTTATTTTCAATAGGATTTTTTTTCTATTTTGTTTTTTCTTCTTTTACTCTCCATTTTCCAAATTTTAAACGTAACAAACGTGCGATAGTAATTCTCATACTTAGAGCTACGACAATTGCCCGCTTAACCAAAACTCCCAAACTTGGGGGATTCCCCGAGGGTTGATTTTCAATTTCATTTGAGTGGTCTGGTTCTGTCTCACGACTGCAAATCGCTCACCAAGCTCCCGCCCGTCTTTTTAGATACGAGCGAGTGAGCGATAGGTGAAAAGCACCACCAAGACAGGCAACATGTTGGTTGTCGTAATAATTTAAAGAAAAATAATATATATTGTGAATGTATAAATGGACTTGTTGACTATCAATTACGTAAAAAAAAATTTAGGGAGATGCGTAATAAATATATTTTTTTATAATTTTATCTAATCTTTAGTCACAAATTTGTCGAAATACTCTCATTCAAATATACATTTTTAACAAGTAAAATAAAATTACAAATATTTCACTTTTGATGGTGGACTAGACTTGTGGTTGAAGAGGAGGGGGGAGGGAAGGCATATCAGTGATGAGGCGGGCCAGCAGTATTGGACATTTGGTTTAGGTTTGGGATTTGAGATGTAGTATTCCATCACACAGAGCCCAAATTTCAATTTGAATACTAAAGCTAGGCCCAATACACATGTAGTATTCCATCTGATTTATTTCATTTTCCCTATGTTATTTGGCATCAATTAAATAAACATTTGGGAATGAAAGGAAAAGATTACTTTTGTAAGTATTCTACTACCCATATATTTCTTTCTTTCTTTTTTTAATGTGAAATTTGTTTTCTCTTTTATGTGAAATTTAATTATGATATTCTTGCGTTTCGAATTATAAAATTAATATTATTTTAAAAAAAAATCAATTTGAGAAATTTTTAAATTTAAAATTAACATGATTCATTTAAGTTTTAAAATTAATAAATTTTATAACTTGCAGTTTTTTTAGTTAGTTTATAATAATTATAATTGTATTGACATAAACTAAATGAACTATCGTCAAATTTAAGTTTAAATTTATTTAAAATTAATTTGAAAAAATTAAATACTGATCATACAATTTAAAACGAAAAGAATATTATATTAAGCTCATGGGACTTCAAAAAAAAAAAAAAAAGCTTGTAAAATGCTCCTCCTCATGGGACAAGGAGTCATATTCATTATGGAGTGGAATAAACTTTAGTTTATGATTCTTTTTATAACAAATTACAATCTCCAATCCTAGTTTTTCATTAATTAATTAATGATCATACTTAAGGACAAACAAGGAAGATTAAGGAATGTCACTTCCAAGAATTTTTACCCGAATAGGAAGAGGAATATATTCAATCGAAATAACATATAATATAATATTCCATTGACTAATCTCGATTTTCTTTTTATTTTACTTTAAATCTTTTTGACTATAGACGACATTATGTCATCTTTTGGCCATCCCAATCCAACCTAGATAAATAAATCACATTAATATTAAATTAAAAAAATTAAATTAATTTTAAAAAATCAAAATGACTTATATTTTAAAATAAATAAAGAGAGTACTATATATATATATATATATATATATACACACATACGTACGTACGTACGTATATGTATATACAAAAACTTGTAAAATGTATACAAGGGGTAATTTATTTATTTAGCTTATAAACAATTAAGAAATGCATTTGATGGAGTGCATGAATGTGGCCTTGATATTTACTTAATTGAAACCTCCCTTTCTTAGCGTTATTCATTGAGGTATCTTCTTCTTATATTATTCCTTTTGATTGGAGTGTATCTTCTTTTTAGTCTTAAAAAAATAGAAAAGGAGTAAATATCCTCGCATATTTGATTGGTTAAGATGCTATTCCTCGTAAGTCTCAAGTCTCAACCCAAGGTTTAATTAGGCAATTGTTTTATTAATACGTCGGTTGTATTAATTATTTTTCAATTTAATATAACACAATTAATTAAATCAATATATTAATGAAAAACTGAATTTAATCATATTTTTCATAAGTTTTCATTTTTTAATTAACTCAATGAGTTTTACATACAATACTAATTATTTATCTTTAAAATGTTTTTTTGAAATTAGTTACATGTAAATAAATGAAAAGAAAGTTTTTAACGTACGCAAGAGGTTGGGCCAATGACGTGTGCTTTACTAAAATAACAAAAATATAACATATAGGATAAAGTCATGACAGACAGCTCCAAAGATATCCCACCCAGGCTTATATTGCACGACTCTTATGGGGACGAGTAGTTCAGGTTGAAGTTACATCGTAAATATGTATATTTTAATATTATTGAGATAAAATCGCATTGCATTTCATATAGACGAGAATTTTTTATTTTTTTAATTTAATATAGAGGGATATTTTATTAATACTAAAAAGCGAAAGAAAGAAACATAAATATAATCAAGTGCAACGCACATGCATTCGATGTAGCGCTTTAAAAGTACATTTAGTACTTTGCACGATACACGTGTGTGTACGCGTGATTGAATGACTAAAATTAATAATTTTAATTTTTTTTGTTCTAATATAATACACAAGATTATATCTCTTTCTGTCAGTTTTTAAAATACTGTTATTCCAAAAGTTATATTTTGGAATAACTGTTTTTTAAAACTCTATAAATAGAGAGTTTTTGCTAGAAAATTATTCATTCCTTTTCTTCTATTTTTTTGTTTACCAAAATTAACAATTGTCGTAGTATTTTCTTACGAATAATCTTCACATTTGTTATCTTTAAATTTTGTTGATTTTATTATATGCTAAAAGTGAATTGTATGTAACCTGATATTAAATTCAAATCAAATGAAAATAATTATCACTTTAAAAGTAATATTTACACGCTTCGAAACTAAATTAATTTCTATTCTATATATAGTATTCTTCTAACAGTTGAGATAACCATGACTGCTAGAGAGAGATCAAGTTCATAAACAAAAGATGATGAAAATATTTAATGTCATAGTGACATTACGTCTACAAGAATCAGGAATACATACATACCAAAGAAGAATAAAATACGCGAGTCACAATTTGACCAATCATAATAAGATAAAAGCATATGAAATTTTGTTCTTTTTTTTTTATATTTTTATTATGTGGGTACGTATAATTGATGCTGTTAACGATTATAATTAATATATCCAATATATTCCACAAAAATAATTTTATTATAAAATTTATAAACTCTGAGGACATATGACCTGTAAATTTGTTGAGTATTCATTTTTGTATTTTCACAACGAAATTATTACGATAAATTTAAAAGATTGTAATATTATACTATCAAGCAGAACTTTTGTTAGGAATACGAAGTATATATATATATTTATTAAAACAAATACACAATATTTAGTTCCGAAATGAAAATATTTACGTATAATTAACTGCATATTTATATTTACGGTGCCGGTAGCACTTCTTCCTCTTCAAAATTTTCTACAATGGATGGCTGCTTTGATTGGATACACCTGTACGCGGCGGCTACTTTAATTTCAAATTAGTAGTATTTCATTTTTACAAAAATATATAATTAAAATTATTTTTGTATCTACCTCAAAGAGGACTTTGTGCGTTTACTAGTATTTTTATTTACAAAAATAATAATTTTAATATTTTTAATTATAAAAATAATAAATCTAAAGTAAACGGTTAATTCGAATAATTCAGGTTAAAAAACTCAATAATTACTTATTAAAGTCTTGTTTGACATTTATGAATCATAAAAATAAGAAGGAAAATAATATATATTGTATGCAAATATTTACATTAATTTTATTCAATTATTGATATGTTTCGTAATTTTAATAAATTATTACATTATATAACAGGGCTCAAATAAAAATTCATCACAATTGTTTAACGTTTTGTGAATAAACTTCGACGTTTAACATGCATAATTATTGTGACTCACATAAAATAACTATTCTTTTTTCTTTTTGGACAATTTTTTCTTCACCACCTGAACTGATTAAATACAATATGCAAATCTAATTATCTGATTTTTAAATTTAATCTTCAAATACTCCATTCAAGTAAACATATGCTTCTTCTGCTTTGAAAATATAGGATTCCTTTAACTTTTTAAATTTAATCATAAGTATTTTAAATTCAAATTCAAAATTAATACTATTAATTTCAAACTATGCCAATATCTTTTATCACTTTCTCTCACCCTTTGAAAATAATAAATTATTTAAAAAAATACTAATAATTCTATATCTGAGTGAAAAAGGCATCAAACAAAGGAAAAGAGGATTTGGTTGAAAAAAAAATGAAAAAATTATATTATTTATTGTGATAAATTTATATTAAATTATAATTATAAAATTGATAAATACATGATATTAATTAAAATTATTAAAAAATCAACTTATTACATATCTATTAAAAAATTATTATTATTAATATTTATTTATGTAATTAATATTTACAATATATATTATTTTTCAAAATGAAATGGACAGTAAAATAGACGGTTATATCTTCTGTAACGATTTTTTTTATTGAGATTTATGATGACAGTCTTTAAAATTTATAGTGACGATATATTTTATTATTATAGTCTTATAAAAAAAATTATAATAATAATATATATCATCATTATAAATTTTAAAAATTATCGAAACGAAGAATTTAATTAAAAAAGATCTCATGCCAAATAGACGAGGTCCAATACAGTATTTTTCTCTACTCTGGTTTGCTAGCTATTGGAGTACCGCGTTTTATTATTTTCGTGCACTACCTTCGCCGTCATCTGGCTGTTTTTCAGTATAATACAACTACTATTGCTATATTCATATATATTAGGCAAAAGTGTGGCTCATCTCATCTCTCTCTCTCTCTCTCTCTCTCTCTCTCTCTCTCTCTATATATATATATATATATATATATATATATATATATATATATATTATATGTTGGTTGATTGACACTGGTAAAACCTGCATCTTTCTAGTATTTTTCCACCACACCTAAAACCTCTCTTCTCTTCTACAATCCTAAGATATCTGCTTTCATGGAAGATCGCAAGGAAGTAAGTCTCTCTCTTCTTTTGCTTTGTTTTTCTTCTGTTTTGGTGTTTGATGAAGCTTCTGAACTTGTAATCACTATTAGACATATGGGTTTTGCTCACTCTATCATTTTCAAGTTTTTGAAGTGGGTAGATTTTGTTAGTTCTTTCTTTCCTTGGTTCATTTATCATGGATTATTGCTCAGCAATTAGAATTTTTTTTATTTTGATGATTTTGTCTCCCAAAAGAACAGGGGAGACACCCCCCTCCTGTTCAATTGGTATCAATCAATCGTCAAATATTTATAAAAAGTGAGAATCAGTCAAAGAGTTGTCATAATATGTTATCCTATTATTTTTCTGTTTTTGATGGGGTTTGGGGAAAGTTGGTGGATGTCATCATCACCATATTTTCCTTTTCATTTCTCTTTCTTTTGAGTATTTCTACCATTCCTTTTGTTTGAAGGGGATTTGTTGGTTTGAAATCGTCAATTTTTTGTTCTTTGTACGTAGAAAAATGCACCATGGTTATCTGTGCCGCAGTTTGGGGACTGGGACCTAAAGGGACAAGTACCAGACTACTCTATGGATTTCTCAAAGATTAGAGAAATGAGGAAACAGAATAAGAGGGATGTATCAAGAGCCAGTCTTGGAAATGAAGAAGAGCTCATCTCCTCAACCACAACCAAACCCACCACAACAGCCCACACTGTTCATCACAATTACAATCAGGACCACTCCCCGACTGTAAGATTTCTACCCTGCCTTCTTCATTTTCATACCTGTATAGTTTTTATAGTTTTTTATTTTTTAAAAATATAAGTACAAAATTATGAGAGTGGTGTTCTCAGTTCTTAGTTCTTAGTTTTTTTGTTTTTATAAAAAAAATATTAGTACAATGGATGTAACCAATATCTAATAAAATGGAATAAGTTTACACACAAACACAAATTTTTAAACAAATTCTATCTCAACCGTTAAAGAATAGGGGTTAATGCGAAAATCTGTGTAACTTTCCATTTTTAATAGTTGAAATGAAATTTATGTAAAAATTTATGTTTAGAATTTGTGTGTAAAGTTGTCCAATAAAATGGGATACATGTGGTAGGACAGGGAAGTACATTCTTAGTTGTTATACCCTATTGGACCACGTGCCTGCAAGTAGTCATACCTGATACAATATCATAATCTTTGTCTAGAGTTTATTGTTCCCCACACGAAAATGTCAGCCATTTTTGTGCAACATAAATTCTTTGGGAGTTCCACCTAGCCCCAGTTGGTTATGGGGTCAGATGCTTCCACTTCCAAGAGATTAAATCCAGTCTATTTGATTTTGGCAATAAAACGCGCTTTTAAACGTCATATACTCGTTTTCCAAATGGTGATGTTGAAATGATGAGTACAAAACCTACCCATTACTAACAGGACTAACTCAACTTAATAACTGTCTTTTATTTCAAACTAAACTAATTTGGGTAGCCTAGAAATAAACCTCGTAGCTAAGCGTAAAAGTAAACAGGCAAAACCATTAGCAACAATAGTTGTTATATGTTTGTTTAGGCATTGCATGTTGCTATATACATAAAATATTTTCTTTTGCCGTCAGATATTAGATTAAAGATTTTCATAATACACCTTTCTTAATTAACTATCTAAAAAATTCATGGCGAAATAGATGGGATTTTAGCTTCTTCGGGTATTAACATGTCTTCCAGCAGACAGTTATTAATAAACCAGTACTTTGCTTAAAACTTCATCTGCCACTCGATTGTACTGCAGCTAACCATGTGTCTGCAAATGGTGGATAGCCAGATAGTGGCCTATAGGCTTGATACTAATTTCAGATGGGGTTGGGTCCATTTTTCAGCCGAATAGATTAAGCATCTTTCCAATATTAAAGTTGCATTGATTTGGTGTGGGGATTTTTTGGCTTACCCCGTCCGCCAGCATGATAAAGATGTGTCCTCTAAAAGAAAAACATAATTCCTTATTGGCAAACAAGTGGGGTTTATCCTATTCAAGCTAGCCACACAGTAGAACCCATGGTTTACATGCGACAATCCACGTTACTCTGAGCCATAAAACAATTAACTTTATTTCGGGTTTTTAATTTGCTTGTATAGTGACATTTGTTCGTCTCTTGTTTAGAACGTCTAATCTAGTTACATGATTTTACATAATATATATATATATATATATATATATATATATATATATATATATATATTATTGTATTGCTATTTTTATTTCTTGTTTGATGTATTTGGTAACAACGAAAAATTTAATTTCCTCCCTCAGACAAATAATTGTTGTTCTTTCGATATGATTGTAATGGGTATCTGTTGTTTTTTCTTTACAGAGAAGAAGCATTTTCAGCTATTTCAACTGCTGTGCGAAAGCGTGAAAGCAATTTTCAATGTTTGCGAACTTTTTATATACGGAAATTTCGTTAAGGAACTACTATGGCTAGCTGTGCTCATTATCTTTGTACATAGATGCCATGAAAATTTATTTATTAGCTTTATTTAATGTTGTTTTGTCTCAGTTTTGCAGTTTTTGAATATATGATGAATAAACGAAACATAATTAATTTATTAGCTTTATTTAATATGTTTTGTCTCAGTTCTGCAGTTTTTGAATATATGATGAATAAACGAAACATCAAGGGAAAGTTGAACCAAGTACCAAAAGATTTGTTCAGGAGGGGTTAAAAATGGAGATTGCACTGAACTTGTCGAGTTTAAAGTAATAATAAGAACATGAAAAATTAGTTGACGTTGTGTCTATCTCTGTCTTTTAAAATTGGGGCACTGAATTCTGATTGTCAAACTCGGACAAACTATTCAAACAAACTATTAGACATTGCGATTATCTATTTCTATTATGGTTGTATATTAAAATTAGGTCGACTTGCCTTGAACTATCTTGATACCAATCCATAATGAAGGGATATCTATTATTACAATATATATATATAAAGGCAAATAGATATCTTATCTTAGGTTGATTAGTAAATTCATATTATACTATTTATTATTCCAAGACTGTACATGTACGCATAAGAAAATATATATGATGATTTTAATATTCATATAACTTTCAATCTTATGTACAATATATTACTATTATGTACCTTACACGGGTTATCAATTTAGTATGTATATCTAGATTGTAATTCTCAGTTGATTATGAAATGAAATGTGTTCTCGCTTTTCCTTTATACAGTTCTGATTCTCTTTTTATCTAGATCTCCATCTTTTCCACCAATTCTCCCTCTTTTCTCTCCAGTTCTGTGGATTCCTCGTCTATTCATGACACAATCAAGATCCCTATTAACTAAATTCCAATTATTAACAACAATCGGTGCAATAGAGGCGCCCATAAATTGGCAAGTCGTATCACCAGTCTAGTCGGTTCAACTTGCTCTAGCCACAGAAACGCTTGTACAACATTGATGCCATCACTCTCCCTTGTCTTTTGCAGTGCAGCCAAATAAAAACAGAAATATGCTCTCCCAAATGCAACCAAATAAAATGAAGTCGCTTGTGGGTAGCAAAATATATCAATTGCCTGACTACTAGACATCGAGCAGAATGTCTCGCAGCTAAAAATAGACACAAGCAAGTGTCGTATTTTTTGTACAGAGCTAGACATTGAATGATCTTTGTCAGAGCTTATATCATGTAGGTCCAACTAATAATACTGTGGCGACACCAAATTGAGAAATTTCTTAAAACAAAATAACCTAGAAGAAAAAAATTTATCTAGACATAACGAAGCGGCCTAGAAAACAATAGGAGAAGAATTGAAGGACCTTGACAAAGTAAAATGCTAATAGGATTAATAAAGATCAAATCTGAAGAGCTATAACTTTGTTGGTCATGCCAGCCTACAAATTATCCATGCTTTCTATTTGTCAAACCCAAAAATCCATCTCAAACATTTGGTACACAATGATAGCCCTTAATAAAACACAACTGCAGAATCAAAGCTTAAACATGCCTTGCTTCTCTGACTTCTTGGCGCTAATATCTAAACTATTTTTGTTCTCATCAAAGATATACATTGTACTCTCATGAAACTGGGTAAAGGCAGGATTCACAAAAGAGCTTAAACACAAACTGGTAACTACGTATCAAGCAATCATCTACTCCACCTAAATCTGCAACATATGGGTGTTATGTTGCCCGTGAGAAAGGATAGTAAATCAAGAAGGTAATGCTCCCTGATTAACTTTTGCACAAGATGCATTGTGAGTATTAAAATCACACCTTTTTGATGATTTGCACAACATCTTCGTCTTCAAGTTCATGCTCCTGGTGTAAAGAAAGCATAAATGTGCATTGTGAACATCTCATACAAAATGCAAATATACAATTCTCAAATTTAAGAGAGGTCATATAACAAGGGACGAAGAGAATAATAGTGCAAACAAAACTAAATTCATTAGTATTTACCTTGCCCACTCTTTGGGGCTTATGCTTTGCGCTCGATCCCCAAACTAGTGCACTGCATCATTATAACAGATAGCAAGTTTTCAGGAAAGCAAATTAAGAATGGTAAAAACAACTTTCTTTTAATGAAGTTTCTATCACACTACATTCATCATAAAAAAATCCTTTATCTTTGACCTTTATGAAAAGTGATCCAGAAAAAAATGTGACTGAATTCTAAGGAAATATAACATTTGAACAGTTTCTGGTTATTTCTGTATAATAAGCATTTTTCAAATTCAATTTTCTCTAGATGTGGTCAGTTTCGGCTTACTGAGCAGGCTTATAAATGAACCATGGGCAAATTAAACCGACTTTCTGCCATAATATTTTCATGCAGCTCGTCAAAACAATTATTTCCCCAACCTTCAGGCATGCAAAACATGACCACTGACGCGATGTATTCCATTTAATTTTAAAGACAGACCTGAATAATTAGCACAATATAAGTTAGCTGAGGTTCATCTTCATCCACGAGAAGAAACAGCATTTTGTCCTGGTCAGATCATTGTCTGAACAGAAGTGGAACACCACGTGTTGGTATGTGAAGCATAGCACAAAGACTGAATGGCTAATTATACAACACAAAGAAAGAGCTGTTTTTTTCCTATCTATTTGCTTTCGTTTCTTTTCCTATAAAATATCAAAACAAGGGCTAATCCACCACCCAGGGACCCTTGGCAACATAAAATCATAAAAAAGAGAACTCGACAAAACCAGATGTGCTTCCTCAAGTAGCACTCAGAGCTTAACAGTTGACATAATAGCATCTGCATCTACCATATATTTACTTATAAGTTTCCCAAGTGATGATAACTAAAAAGCAAGCTGCTTTCAGGCGGTTTCAATTATGAACACAACATCTTCATGGGAACTAACCAAAAAGAAAATCTTATTGTTAGTTTTTAAGGATTTCAGGATTTTCTTTTTGAAATGTATATCACCGAGAGTGGAATTGAAATTAGTGACCTTGAGGGCTCTGCCATTTAACCCCCGTCCATGGGGTTTCTGGATTTCAGAATTTACCTAAAGGGACTTTCAGTATTTTTCAAAAAATTCAACAGCATGAAATTCAGGAGAGTACTCACTATTTAAATTGTTTAAGCATGTCCTTGTGAATTCGGGTGCAAAAGTCCCCTACAGTTCTCCTCTTTGATGAGAGGATTACCGGGTCTTCATAGTCTGGATTCATCCCCTTAGGCTTTGTGTAGATGCGAGTTAAACTTAGATATTCCCATATCTTCTCCAGCAGACCATCAAGATTCCATTCTAAGTGAGCACTGCAGCAACTCACAAGAATTAATATATATAAATTTTGTACCCCTAATAAGTAGCGAGTAGTAGGCAAAAAAGAATCAAATCACGAAGTGGTCTACAATTTCTTCTCAATCCACCTGAATAGCAACTACTCGGTGGTATAGTATAACAAGTCATTAAACCAAGGAGCAGTTCTTTTATGAATTAAGAGAAATCATACATCTTACGTCCCAAAAAAAGAGTCTTACAATTTTTTCCCCGAATATTCAGGTTTGCAATGGACATACTTGAAAATATTTGTTTTCACTACTATTCCCTACATTTCATTTTCAGCGTCATGATTGGCACTTGGTTGTAGGAGAATAAAATTGACCAACTTCTTGTCAAATATACCCCCAACTTAGAAATCAAACTACTCTTCAAAAGAACTGTTAGGGTACATGAATTGACAATCAACTAATTAAGTACTCTTACTATTAAACGGCAGTATAGTCTTGTGAACATAATATTCCATTGATTTTAGAAAAAATGACATTCATTTTGGAATTTCTCAAAAGGGAAAGCATGACACTGAAAGTGGAAAGAAAGGAGTAGATTTTAAAGACTAAATTATATCAGTACTCTCTTTTTCATAGGTCAGAGGGAATATACAGCTAGTCACTTCTAATGTACTATCCATAATCTGAACATGATGATAAACTGTATACCAGGTATAATCTGACTAAAAAAATATGTTATTTATAATTTATTTTCACATCTTCAATTGTCAATTTTTGAAAATTTCTGAACAAATATTTCAGAATTGACAAATAACTGATCCAAAAGAAGGAAAGGAAAAAATTCTCAACAAATATAATACAATGTACCAAGTTCAAGTAAATATAATTAGCGTGTTTGTGATGTAGTTTTCCCTTCTCATTATATAACCCCTTCTATAATATAATTCAAACACCTATGAGTTAGAATGTCTGCCTCTTCTTGTAAAAGTCCATTTGATCTGAATGACCATGGATGTTTATTTGTTATCTTTATTGGGGAACTAGATTTCTATGCACGTATTGTTACAACTAATAACTTTAGGTATGGCTACATAATGTACTATTATTGTTTCTCTTTTTATGTGTTTTCTTTAACTGAACTTTGAAAACCTAATTGCCCATGACACCTCAATAAAAGTTGTGATCAATGATCTTATGAATAAGATAACAATAGCAAATAGTAATAATTGTCAACTCTACTGAAATAGAAATCCACACAAAATTGTAGTTGTACGGAAACTGGCTAGATAAAATAGGAGTGTAGTAGTGTACAACATGAGCTTCACTTGATAAGGAACTTGCCCAAGCTTGATAAAATTTCCTTATTGAGTCAAGCTCAAGCTACAAGCCTACAAGAGCAACCTTGTCAGTTAATGAAACGAGCACCATCAGTCCATACTTCAGTTAGCAAGATCATGACCCAGGGTAAAACTTTAGTTGAATATAATTATTCAAAATTTTAGGAATTCTTCTGAGAAGTATATCAATTGCATGTCTATAAGGTCAATGGAATTAGTCAAGGACTCAAGATATCTGGTGATAAATGTTGTCTAACCTTTATTATACAAGTACTTGTCTACTTGATAGATAAAAAGATAATGTTATTAACCATCTTGATTGCTAAAGCTTAATTCAATCGCAGTTTTAATTTCTTTTTCGCTATCATTCTCAATTTTAAAGGTACGATTTTGCATTTGAATCCACCTATACCACAACTGTGCTTTTCAAATGTTAACACGATGATTACCTGACTGGACAGTAATGGGGAAGTTTATCCAGAATCTCCAGCTCTTCAAGTGTTATCTGATCTATCTTGTTCACAGCATAAATGCAAGGCATATACACCCGACTCCCCTCAATGACATCAATGAGATCATCAGCAGTTGCATCAAACCTAAGGGTTACATCGGCATTGTGTATTCTGTATTCGCTACATATTGCTTTCACAGTTTCAAGGTCCAGATGTGTGTTGGCAACTGTTGATGTGAAATTAATGCCACCCTTATCTTTCTTCCTGAATGTCAGATTAGGGGGTTCCTTGTTTAACCTATTATAAACAGGAAGGACAAATATACAAAGACACAAAGGCCGTTAGGAAGACATGAGAATACAAGCAAAAATACAAAAATAAAAAGCAGGGGAACAAGGTAGCACCAAACAGATACAACTTAATTGCTAAGGAATAAAATCTCTACAGGACAAAAGAAAAAGAAAACAGAAATGTGTTCCAGAAAGGTTAAGATAAAATATATATATATATATATATATATATATATTAGAGTAAATGAATTGCTTTCAAAACCATAAAACCCCGTTACAATACCATATTCTTCAATTTTTTCTCTAGAGACTAGTAAACAACAAAACATACAAGTGAAAGACATTCCTCCCTTCCTATTTTATCTGGCCAACTTACTTATTTTAGGATGTCTCATAATGTTAGCCACATTTTCAAAACCAAGATAGCTTTGAAAGGGCTAGCCTATAATACGCTTTTACAAAATCATGTGGAAAAATGTGGTGTAACCATTTTAAGGGGGCACAGAAAATGGGACAAAGGGAGTACTCGGTATGGAAAATTATAGTAAAAAAATTCTTTCAGCAAACTCAAAACTCATTACACTCCATGCAAAAGATTGTTAACCTGTGGTCAAACAGAAAAGACAACGAATTTGATAAGAGCACAAAAACAAACATAGAGCTGGTAATGTCATGCATAATCGAATTTAGGAAACAGTTTTTGTAGACAAGCTTTCAATTTTAAATTTGAAGAAAATAGGGTATTGAATCAAATAGAAAATCTATAATTCATAAATACAATCAAAATCTGCAAATGAGACGTCGGACATGTAATTTCACGGATGAAATATTGACTTTGGACAAACTGTATTCAATTTCAAATATTTTGACTTAAAATCAGTTTATTTCTTCGTTTTAAGTTGAATATCTTTTTTCCGAACTTGCATGCAAAATCGCACAAGTGTTAACCAACAAGGAAAAATATTGCAGTTATTATATCAGTTTTCTGATTATGTAACTGTTGATACTACCAGTGTGCTAACTAGGGATAACCACTGCTAAACTGTTTATCTACTATTTAGCATCAGCAACTATAATCTATTCTTCCTGCAGAATAAAGATTGTAAGAGAAGTGAAATCAGCTTTATAAAATAAAATCCAAAACACCAAAGATACCTTATGCCAAATCCCTCGAGCTCTTTCTCAATCAATCGTTTGTGAGTTATTGGCTTAATAGCATCAAGAACAATTAGAATACAGTTGCAAGTTCTAGCAGTACTGATGACCTGGATTTCGGCGATACAAGTGTGAGCATCAAAATAGAAATTCATATGAACTAAAAGCATTTAAACCTAAGCCATTGTAGTTGGCATTCCATCTTGAAAACCGAACTATGCATTAAAATGAATATTGTACATGAACCAAATATAAATTGAATAGTTATAGTTGTTACCAATCTTCAAAGTTGAACAATAAGGTGCACAATTCTATAATCTGCACTTTATGAATATTACAATAAAATATAGTGATTAATGAATGTAGAAAAAAGGGAGAGAATCTCGATTCAGCACTTAGCAATGGGTAAAAGTAGTTGAAAGTGTGAATAGATTAAAGATACGAGGCAAAGAAATATGCAACAAAGAAAAAACTGATCGTTCTTGATTAAAATTGACAGAAGGAATCTACCAGGAAGCAAGAGCAACACTATTTATGTGGTATGGAAAAGCACTTAAACCAATGCGTGACACTTACCTGCCTTCCTCTACCCTTCCCATCCTTAGCACCCTCAATGATACCAGGGAGATCCAACAACTGCCAATAAAAAAAGAAATACAAAATCACCTAAGGACTCAAAAAATTGAAAAAGATTAAAAGTGAAATGAGTATTAGAAGAGGAAGCAGTTATAGACATATTATCTTTGTGACATTCCACATCATAATTTAAGGAAAACAAACAAAAAAGAGCTATACTGACATAAAAGAACCAAATATTAAGCAAAAAGCACTACTCATGTACTCCATCTCTCATTCACACAATGAAAATAAGGCATGTGCAGGGAGAAAACCACAATAATAAAATTATTAAATGCTCATTTACTTCGAAAGCTTTTAGTATATATAAACCATAAAGCTTATAAATGTAGATGGATCAACTCGTATCTTCCCATATGACACAGATGACAGAATGAGCTTAGCACAAAGTACAAAGATGTTATGACCAACTAGCTCTGTATGTACTTTTATCTTTCCCGACTAGTGGATTTTGATAACTAAAATGTCAACCCACAATATTTGAACTTCTTTATGTTGAAAAATTGGTCAGGAATGTGAAAGATCAGCCTTAAGGTTTTAAGAAACTCTCGCTGTCAACAAGTCCTGCATGAAGATACATATAGATGCCTCTCTTTTTCATATTATGAGTGCAAGACAAATAAAGATACATGAGTTCTACTTTTCCAAAGTATATAAAGCTTCAGGAAAAATAAAATGTAAAAACATAGCCTACTAATTCCAATATCTAGGATACAGTTATGCCAATGATCTTCTTGGGCCTACCCACACAAAGGTTCCTATGGGATTTATTGTCTGCACCTGGTAGTTCATACGGTCATAGTGGCTGATGGTTTCACCGTCTTATCCAGGATTACAAGTTTTCTCATAAAAAAGTTCTACGAGTTCATAATGCATTCATATTTAACATGAAAGAATAAGAAGTAGCACGCTGATAACAGTTGTGGAAGATGATGGGTACCTGGATTTTAGCCCCTCGATACGTTATCACACCCGGAATGCAAGTTAAGGTAGTAAACTCGTATGATGCCACCTGTAAACAATTTGAGAAAAAAACCTTACGGAAAAGCACAACAAAAGGGCCTCACAAAATGCAGTACATTATCGTTTGTAGTATTCAATAATGAGGAACGAGATGTAACCCCTTGGCCCCCAAAAAATTTAAACCTTTTCAGTTTCTTTTATTCTTTTTGGCTACATTCTAATTTTCAACGAAGGGTGCCCACTTCAGCTTAATTTTCAATTGGTTGTTACAATTGTAAATACATGTTAGAAGGTAAAGGTGACAACAACAGTTGCAGAAAATAAGCTGAAGGAGGAGCAGTTGGCTTTTTTTATATAAAAGAAATTCTTATCAATGGAACTTTTGTCTTTGCAGAAACTAAGTAAATATATGATGTTTTATACCCATTAGATTAGAACATCATACATTGAATTTGGACAAATCAATTCTTTTCTATGTTTTTTTGACCAAACAATGAGCACACGAACACAGTTTTCATGCCTAACAAGATCAATCAAAGTATGATTTTTTTCTTAATTCAAACAGTTTTTTATGGACTCTTTTATCTTTTCCTTCATCCTAAAAAAGTGTCTATAGTCCATATTGTCATAAGATACTGGCAGGTAGTATTTGTCTGATATCAATTCATCTCCACTTTAAAGTAGCAAGATAAAACAGGGATCACTTCCAAGGATTACACACCTCAGAGAAAGTGCCGGTCAACTTATTCAGAAGTGTTGATTTCCCGACTGAAGGAAATCCCACTAACCCAACTCTTGCGTCTCCACTTTTTGTAACATCAAAACCTTCTCCAGCACCACCACCTCCTTTTGATGAAGGCTCAAGAAGCTCCCTTCGTAGCTTTGCAAGCTTAGCCTAGCATTACATAAGGAATCAAGTAAACATTATTCAACGCGATGATCCAGAAAATAAAATATATTTTGTGTAAGCAAGTGAAAATTTATGAAGAAGATAACGATTTATAACTGATGGGGTATGCAAGGAAATACTAATCGAGTAACAGTAATATACTAAGATAGATAAGTATTTTCATACTTGATGAGACAAAAATAAACATTTCCTGATTCCACAACACTTAAAAGGATATTTACCTTCAGCAAGCCAAGGTGATGTGCAGTAGCTTTATTCTTTTGGGTCCTTGCCATCTACAACATAAATGAAGGTATTGCTACATTAAAAATCAATCAAAGACATTACAAGTAGCATTATTCCAAAAACATACTCGGGTGAAAAAAATAAATTATTTAGACTCCATTCAAATGAAGCTGACATGATACATATAATGGACTAAGAATAACATTTAAAACACACCGACACATACACTATACTTGATAACTATAAATTACAAGCGAACATCTTACTGCTGAAAATTTTAAAAAACTTGATCAGCCTAGGACTCAATCAGCCTAGGACTCAGTTCAATTCTATTCAGTTCTTAGTAAAAATTAGAGAAAAGAAAAATTCCTAATAATATTTTGAAAAGCATTTATAATAATTCTTGTTTTCCACCTCCAGCATAGATTTCAAATCAACTGCCATGCAAACAGACTCTAGTTTGTATCTCTTATTATCAAACAGCATACATATACTATGAAAAGGACAATAATGTGGCCTAAAAAAATTAAACAAGTCTTGGATATGATTATATGAATCTAAAAGGTTTTCAGCACTCTCTCAGTGAATGCATATATCCCTCTTAACTTCACAATAAAATGACTGAAACTGAACCAACAATAAATGCTGTAGTCATAAATGCTTTGGAAAAGAAAGGAATGGTTTCACTTCACAAGAAGGAGAAAGACGTACCAACTCAGCTCCATTCTACCATGAGTATCAAAGTAAGTAAGAGCCTTTTCAGAAACGCAATTGGCTACATTCCTTTTAGAGAAGTACCATCGGAATCTACCTAATTAATCTAAAACTACCTCACTGTATCTAAATTTGTGACAGTGACTTGTAATTCCACGACATCATTTACAGGCAACCCGATTACAGCTAATATATGTGCATGCTTCTTATCACTAGACAGGCACAAACCTCCTAACAAACTTAAAAAGTTTATTAACTGTCACAGAAAGAGAAATGTTTACTAAGGAGGAAAAGCTAATATCCACAACTGTTGTTGTAAGATATAACCATTGCACTCGGTTCTTAACAAAAATGCCCTTACAAGTTACATCCCTTAAATTACATGGGCAAAAAATAATAGTACATGAGGATAGTTTTGTCAAAAATAAGCTGATGGTAGTGGCCGTATTTAATTTTTAGTCAAAAATAACCTAATTCTCTTAATTGTAGAGCATTAAGTTAGGGTAGGTAATTTTGTCAAAAATAAGTTGACAGTATTAGCTAGGCAGCGGCTATCTTACAACAAAACTTGTGGATATTAGCTTTCCCTTCCATTATGTGTGAAATAGGGGCACCCGACTGCCATTATATACAGTAAAATAAATATAAACCAAAACATCAATACAGCTCAATCAAATTGTTCAAACTCTTTAGACTAGTTCAATTTAAACTTCTATTATAACTTGAAGACTTCATATTTCCTTTCCCGATTGCTCTTGATTTCTCATAAAGCTTAGCTTTCAAAAAATTCACGAATACCTCTTCTCTTAGGCCATTTCTTTATCGGTTTAAAGTAAAATAAGAATCAAACTTGAACTAGCGTGCAATGAAACTAGGTTTTCTAAGCTTAGAGAACGGCCTAGATTTAATATATGTGTGTATAATTGTATATGCATATATACTCACCTATACACACATACCTATATATATATATATATATATATATATATATATATATATATATATATACACACACATATAGAAATAGAGAATACCTCATCTTCTATATCTTTGATTTTCTGCATCACGGTCGACATTGTTGCTGATGTATAGAGAAAGTGACCTTATTCGATTAGGGCAAACAGATCCTGGGACTATGGGGAGAAGAAGAGGAGCTTTTCTAGAGGAAAATGAACCTGCTGCTAGTTCTGGTTAAGATTTTGTATAAAAAAATTTGTGATATTTTATTTGGTTTTATCTACTGGACTTTGGGCCGCATTATATTGGGCAGCCCAAGCAGCTACTTGCTAGTAGTAATGAATAACGATGATAGGCCTCTTACCTGCATGAAATATTCTATAGCTAAAAGAATTTGTTTCACTATACCAAGGCGACGATTTTCATGATCTAAAGCAATAGATGATATGTTCTGTTATCCTAATCCTATAAAAAAATTAGGGCTAACTGATGATACATACCGTCGTCATAAACCTCGATACAGAGCAAAGGATCTCACCCCTTTCTCATTTATCGTGATCAGTCACACTGTTTCGAGTTATCCCTCAACAGAAGTTAGAAAATGTCAAAATTAATCAAGGTCCATATAGAAAATATAAGTTTTCTCTAGATTTTTTCCCCTAATTCTCCTACTTGATCTCTTTCTCAAGTTTTTCCTAAGTTCTTATCATAAAATATATCTTTAAAATTGAATTATAATAATATATTTTGTCAAAAAATAATTAAATTAAAATTGATAGTATTTATTAGCTTTTTCTAAATTGTCTTAACGAGATATTGAATTTTAAAAATATAAACCCAAAAAAAAAGTATAATGAAACCATATTGACAGGTGTAACAAATATAATTTTATGTTATGAATTTGTCAAGAACTAAAGTTTCATACCATGTTAGTGTATATATGAACGGTGTTACGATTATGATATGAAATAACATATGATGATTTTAACACCGCTCGTATATATATTATTTAAACTCATTTGTTAGACATTTTTTTAAGGTTTTATTTCTATTTCCTAATTATTGAAAAAAGAATTGGGGTATTGAAAAAGATTTGGTATTTATAGTATTATAATAGCAAACATTTTCCAAATATTCCTTTTTCATAAAAAATAAGCGTCCACCTCCTGATTACACCAGATACATTCTCTATTATATGTGATACAACAAATACATGTGCTGGTATTACAGAGAAACAAATGTTTGGTCATGACAAATGTAGTACTTAGTACATTTGTATACATTCTTTGGCTTTACAATGGTTTTGCAAATTTGCAGGTAACACCCACTTTTGAGGATTTGCAATTACTTAAACTGAAGTGCTCAGAGTTTCATATGCTTTTTCTCCGGCTACAGCATGGTTCAAACTAGCAGAAGCAGCGTAAGTTTCGAGAGGATTTTCTTGATTTGGTATCGGTATCGATTTTGGTATTTGGAAGCGGCCTAGGTTTCGCTATTATTCTACGTTACACCGTTATTATATCTATGTTACGCTGTTATTTCTCCCGGCTATGCCATTAATTCTCCCAGTTATGGAAAAATTTCAACTATACACAGCCTTGACATGGCTAATAGTTGAAATTACAAATCATGTATCATTATTGGAGCAGTGACTAAAGAAACCAAACCGATATTTTGGCAATGCAGCCAAACCACGGGCTACAACCATTTCCAAATAGAGTAAAGCTCTACGTTTACTTTGCTCCTTCAGCTCATCAGAATGTTGGCTGTTTTACAAATTTCTACAACATATTTATGGCTGAATAGAGAGCTAAAGTTCAGAAAGCAAATTTTAGCAGCTAGCTACCAACCCAGCTTTCTTACCCTGCATTTTCGGAAAAAGAATCAACAAAGGAACAAGTTTATGAGGGGAATATCAAGGCAATAAATAAATTATAGAAATAAAAAAATAAACAGGCTCTGATCATAAAGCAACAAATATAGAAGAATAACCTATCAACTATGTCAGAGAAGAAATAGCCGTGGAAATTGAGTAGAACTTGCAGCACACATGAGAAGAAAACGATGTATATCATTTATCATCAACAATAACAACTATAATCTTACTTTCAAGTAATCAACCTTTGACTATAAAGCTGAAAAAGTTTTGTTCCATTAGTTATCCGTCTAATCCCTCTATATCCTTAGCATCAATGCAAAAAGAAAGCCAGTCTACTCATATTTTCTACAAGATAGAAATTCTGTAGACATTACAGCATTAACTATGAGTTGATGACTACTAACCCCATGTTTTCATAAGCTAATACTTAAGCCACACTAGTAACGCTAGTAAGTGACGTGCTTACATAGTAGATTTAAATATGAATCAAGAGTCTTGCTACAAAGGCAATTCAGCATGCTAGTGGCAACTGGACTGTAGCGGAAAATGCATGAGCCTCATTAACCAGTGAATGATATGAATCTCAGCCATCAGTGCCAAAAGAAGGTTATATAAAAGTACCACTTCTTAATTTCCACAAGCCTTACCCAAAAATGAAAATAAATACTTCAGGATATTTACTTCTAAATTCAGTAAATCATCAGATTGTTCTCTTCTTCTTTTTTTCTTTTTGCTCTCCGGATAAACGGTTTTCCTTGTATTTCCTCATTGTGCTATCCAAAAAAAGGCAAATACTTAACCTCTTCAAGAACTCTAGGAAAACCAAATCCATTGTCCTAAAGATGAAGTGCAAGTGTTGAGCTTTTTAGTACATTTGAGGTTTGTCTTTCATGCATCCATCTCCAGAAAATTGCCATCCACTAGCCGTTCTGGTAATCTGGAAGTAGAAAACCCAATGGTGTTTCTGCTTCAGCTAAAATTTTAGCTGCTGCATTACATCAACAAATCTAGAATTACAAAAAACAACACTAAAGTTCAAACACAGCAGCTGAATAACAATGTATCTACTCTGCCTAGACAGAACCTGAATGTTCTTTGAAGTTAATCTCTGAGTCCAAGATCATTATGCTGAGCTGCCGGGAGCAGATTTGCACAAACTGATAAATCCAGAGATTGAAAACATGGATTTCAATTATAAAATTGCAATGATTTTCTTCCCTCAGACATTGCTAGAAAGTGTAGCAGTGTCTGGCACATAACCCAACCCTTTCATATGATATATCAAATTATTGATAAATGAATATATCAAATCAGACTGGCGATGACTTCTGTCTCTTGCGGTGAACATATGCACCTCATTATTCATTTCGATCCAACTGCAGCCTGCTTCTTTCACCACCCCATTGCAATCCATTTGTTCCCTCACCTTCTTAACATCAGCCCACATACCTTTAGACGCAAAAATATTTGAAAGTAATATATATGAACCGCTGTCCTCTGGATCATTTGAAATAGCCATTTCTGCCACATGTTTACCTAGTTCAGCATTACCAGCAGTTCTGCAGGCACTGAGCAAGCTCCTCCATACTATTGCTGCCGGATGTATTGGCATTTTCTCAATGAACTCCTTTGCCTCAGATAATTTACCAGCACGGCCCAGAAGAGTGACCATGCAAGCATAATGTTCTGTACCTGGTTCAATCCCGAACTTAGACATTGAATTAAAGTGTTGGAATCCATCTTCTACAAGCCCTACATGCCCACAGGCCGAAAGCACACCTACAAATGTGACATAATTGGGTTGAATTCCGTCCTTTATCATTCCGTCAAACATCTTAAGAGCTTCTTCGGCTTCTCCATGTTGAGCATATGTTGATATCATTGAATTCCAACATACCACATCTCTCCAAACTATGGAATTAAATATTTTCCTGGCATCTTCTAAGCTTCCACACTTAGCGTACATATCCACTAATGCATTTGTGACAAATGGGTCAAAGTCTAAACGTGTTTTTATGAGCTGATTGTGGAACTGCTGCCCATGGGGGAGACTAGCTAGGTTACTGGCTGCTGTGATCACAGCAACAAAAGTGAACTCATTTGGTTTCTGCCTCGTAAATTGTAATTCTAAGAAGAGCCTGAGAGCATCCTCATTTTCTGATTGTTGGGCATACCCAAAAAGCATAGCATTCCATACTACAATATCTTTCTCATTCATCTCCTCAAAAACAAGCTTTGCATCTCTTACAAAAGAGCACTTTGCGTAAACATCTATTAGGGCACTGCCAGCATATATTTCCAAAGAGACCCCATATTTCATGATGAGACCATGGATTTGTTTGCTCAGTTCTAGAGCAAGTAGCGAAGCTGATACACCAATAAGGCTAATAAATGTTAAAAGGCTTGGTTGGACCATTCGAAGCCTCATTTCACGGAAGAGATCCAATGCTTCATACAAATTTTCCTGCCTTGAATAGCCTTCAATCATTGCATTGTAAGATATCACATTGTGATTGACCATAACACTAAAAGCCCTTCTTGCATCAGTCAGTGAATCACATTTGGAGTACATATCTATTAAACCATTTATTACAAACTCATCTACATCAAGATTGTCCTTGATAGTGTATGCATGCACCTGACTACCCTGTTCTAGAGCTTTAAGCGAGCCACACGAAGTTAGAACGCTAGTGCAAGCAAAACCATCAGGCTTCCAACCCAATTTGCTCATCTCTGAAAACAGTTTCATGGCGTCCCAATCAAATGAACTCTGCATGTACCCAGAAATCATTGTGGTCCACGAAATATCATTCTTGATTACCATCTGATCAAACAGTATCCGTCCTATTCTCACTTTACCACACTTGGCATAGAAATCTATAAGCACATTATTCACTGAGACATCCATTTCTGTTCCCCTCCTTAACACATAAGCATGAACTTGCTTTCCCCCTTCAAGAAAACCCAGCACAGAACATGCACTCAAAACACTGGAAAGTACAAATCTATCAGGAACAACATCAGTTTCCCTCATTTGGCTAAACAACTGCAACGAAACTTCACTCTGCCCACTTTTCACATACCCTGTTATAATCGTAGTCCAAGTGACCGCGCTTTTTATCAATAGATCATCAAAAGCCAATCTTGCCTCTTCTACGTCCACATTTTTTGAATAAAAGTCAACCAAAGAAGTACCCACATAAACATCTTGGTCAAGACCAGTCTTAACAACAAAACTATGCAATTGAGTACCATTTTCCACACCACCCAACTGCGTGCAAGCACGAATAACACTAGCTAATATAAACTCATTTGGGTTCTCATTCCAACTCCTTCGGAACTCCAAGAACACCCTTATAGCCTCTTCCTTGTACCCGCGCCGGGAATACATCGAAATCATTGAGGACCAAGTTATCAAGTTTCTTTCAGACATGTTATCAAACAGTTTACATGCATTGCCTGAACAATCCGATTTTGAATACACGGTAATGAGAATGTTGGCAAGAAAAGTATCAAAACCGAATCCAGACACCACAATTTGTCCGTGGATTGTTTTGTAGTGTACAATTGGGTTTCTTGGTGGGGGAAATTGTAAGAGTTTCGCAAATTCATGCCTTTGGGTTCGGCGTGGAGGAGGAGGAAGATATGGGTTTTCTGAGTGAAGAAGTGGGGATACTAGTGTGGAGAATTTAAAGGCTTGTTTGGTAAAAGATTTGGAATAAGATTTTAGACTGTCTGTTAAGTAGCTTGACAGAGAATAGTTTCTCATTCTATATAGAGCACATGATCCTAACTACCTCCTTTTTTGTTTTTAAGACAGTTGCGCTACGCGCCAAAACATGTTTGTTTCCCATTTAAATGTGGACATGAGTTGTGCAGGGTATCACTTGATCAGTGCTTAAGAGTATTTAATAATTTTTCTTAAATGTGGATGAGAAGGCTGAATACAAAATGTTGTATTTCAATGTGATTGGTTTAAGTATCTGGGTTAGATTATTTATAAAATTGAATGAAAAATTTTGAATACGTAAAATAAATTGAATAATATGAATAAAGTAGTGATTCTGAATACGAAATAAAATAATACATTTGATAATTATGTGTGTAAAATATTTTAATACATATATTTTTATTATTTTAACTTTTGAACTGTTATGAATAAAATTATCATGCAATTATAAATAAACAATATTATCTAAGAAAAATTAAATACAAACTTTTGAACCATTTTTTATGGAGTATATTATTAGTAATATAAATTTAGAAATAAAATACTAAAAATATTAATGATATTTTATCGATCCATAAAATCAAAAAAAAAATTATAACAATATTCATTAAATTGGTTACCGATTTGTTTAAGAAAAATTAAAAATAATTTGTATATAACAAAATTTATTTACAATAATAAAATAATATGGATATTGAAAGTAATTTTTAATTGTCAATAAGAAAATATGAGTAAAAATATCATTAACCACTACTTTTTACTGATTTAACCATAATTTTTTGGATAAATCGTTTAGACTCATTTAGATGTATTCAGAGTTTAAAAATTATAAAACAAATGATTTGAATGACTTATTCAATCAGATTCAGACTTATTCAAAAGTAAACAAAGAGCCTCTTAGTTATAAATCAATCACATTAAACACATAATTTTATATTATTAATTTTTTATATACATAATTTGTTAGCATTATTTTTTCTTTATTATTAACAAGTTTGATAACCCGTGCGAGCTACAGGTTAGTTTATACAATGTTTATAAAATCGGATCGGTGATCGAACCGAAAAAAGTTTCTGGGTGGATGGGTCACTGGTTCAACCAGTGGTCGAACCGTTATTGAACCAGTGACATCATAAATACATAAAAATATATATTATTAATAAAATTTTAAAATATCTAATTTTTTATAAGCTAAAATATAGTAAAATGATGTTATAATATTATTAAAAAAAATTGTAAAAAAAAAAAAAAACTTGAAAACCGGTTCAACTACTGGTTTTACCGGTGGTCAACCAATTTTTGACCGGGTCGTTGACTTCCGATTTTTTGGCCGGACCCTATCAAAAAGTCGTCCGGTTCCAGTCGAACCGTGATCCAACCGCCGGTCCGGTCTGATTTTTTAAACATTAGGTTTATATAACTTTTTCATAAATATTTAATTATTTTTTATTGGTATATTTATCATTTTTTAATGACATAACACATATATAATGTTGAAGATAATTGTATATATTTTACAGTATACGAAAAATTTATACATTGACCATAATTCATACATACATGTATGTGTCTGTGTGTGTGTAAATATCCAAGTATAATTATAGATTGTATTAAAAGAATGAAGAGTATTGAATGATTAATTTAGTATTGACTTGATTTTAACTTGATAGTGACTCATGATCAATCAAAATGACTCGATAAAATTATTGGATAAATTATTTTAATATCTTATTATATATAGTTATTGATTGATCTTTTTGATACATTATATGTGTACAATAAAAATAAATAAATATTTAAATAACTTTTGAGAGAACATCAAGATAAGTAAAAATGAGAGAGGAAGTTTTAAATAATTTTTTTTCCCATTTGTATTTAATTCGTACTTTTATTTTTTTTGACAGAGCCTTGTAATAAAACAAGAAATAATACTCATTCTCATTGATAATGAATTGAATTGAATTACAAAAACACTAAACCGAGGTGATACCTCTTATAGTCTCTCTTATATTGACACTCGAAACATAATATATACATTTTTAAAAAATAGATAAAAAATAAATTAATTTAAACAATTTTTTAACATGAATATCGAAAATAATTAGATTTTTTAGTATAAAAAGAGTTACCCAATTTCACTAAAAAGACTAGATTTCTTCTCTCCTTTAGTAATATAATATACATGTAAATTATTGAGAACTATGACCCAAGAGAAAAGGGAGAAATATAAAAGAGAGAACAGTATATTTTCAAAATAAATGCACCTATTAACTTTGTGGGTTGAATATTAATTAGCTCAGTTTTCATTTATTCTCTTTTGTCTTTCTTAATCTTTACCAAACATGTTTCATTTGACTTGGTCGGTTGGTCCTTATAAAATATAATCATTAGTTATTTAGTAGTTGGTTGGATATCTAGTGTTGTGTGTGAGAGGGAGTCCCAACTTTATTAAACCAAACTTATTCATTCAACTTATTAGATTAAATTCCTTATATTGTTGTTTTAATTAAAATTTTAAAATTTTATCTATTAATATCGATATACATATTAATAGTACAAGAAAATTTATTTAAAACAAAAAAAAAACTAGAAATATTACTTTTGTTAAAAAAAATCATGTTAAAAAATAAAATTATTTAACCAAAAGTGTTACTTTTAATTGATAATAGTATAAAATAATAAAATATACTCGAATTTAACAACTTAATTTAACTACATTATATTTAAAAATAAATGTAAAAAATAATTATATTAAAACTTTTTTTTTAGTTTATTAATTTTTTTTTATTCCTTTATAACCATTATGTTGATTAATTGAATTATTATATTATTAGGTGGGTCTAATTTTTTTTGGTCAATGTAAGTGGTTCTAATGTCAACTCAATTCTAGCCTCAGCAGACCATACCCACCCACCCTCGCACCCACCCATCCATTTTAATTATTATAATAGTTTATAATCAAAGGGAAGGGTTGGTAAGGGCGGAAAAGAAGTGAAACTAAGAGCCAAATCTAACGGCATACCAAACAGACCCTACCGGCCCAAAATACAAACAGCTCCGACGACGGAGAAAAACTATAATTTATATTCTCTGGTAAGTACAGGATTCCGATTTACTGCTGTTTATATATGTCAAGCTCCAATTTTGTGTTATTTTTCATTAGTTTACACTACATTTTCATGTATGAACAATTATGAAACACCCAAATCTTTACTGTTTTGAGTGTATATATGTACATAAATGTATGTGTTTATGCATAAAATGTAATCGGTCGATTAGAATAGAAAACCCAAGTTATTTTATTGGTTGATTGATTTATTTTTGGTAAAATTAACAAAATTTTCGGGTTTATGCTCTGTTTGTTTGTTGAGAAATATGTGCAAGCTATTGTTATATGGGAGCTGAGAGATACAATTACTATAGTTATTAGAACCTTGTATATGTTTATATGAAGGGTTTGTTGTTTTTTTTTTAATTTTTTGAGTCATAATACGAGTTATTAGGGTAGGTATTAAGACTAACAATTTTATTTCATTTTTATTAGGGAACCAACATATTGCTTATGGAATTTGCTGAGATAGATTAGCTACATGCCAAAATAATTTATTTGACTTCACAAAAATACTATTTTTTCAGTCATATTCGGTCAGTAGCTTTTGTAATGTTAATGAACTGAATATTTAAATATAAAACTACAAATTTATTGTTTAATATTCTGTAATTTTATCTTTATTGATGTTTCTGGGTAATGATGAACGTTAAGAATTGAGGGTTGATTGAATTATTTGGTTTTACAGAGGCACTTAACTGAAGCTTTTATTCTGCAAATTAAGCTTTGGTTTAGTACTGATTAGGTTTCTAGTGGAATAAAGTCTTTTGGGATTTAAGGGTAGCGGAGAATGACGGCTAAAGCTTCCCAGAGCTTGCAGTTTTTAACATGTATAGATTCGGAGAAGATTGAGAGGAAACCAATTTATTCATTGCGATTTTCTCCGAGGTTTAGGGAACCACAGAGGGTTCGGATTCTTATCTCTTGTTCTTTCCAACCGAGAAATGCTGCAATTTGTCGTAGGCCTGTTGCATTGAAGGTTTCCTGTTCTCCCCAGAACTTTGAAGGTAGTCTATAAACATTTTTTATCTGTTGTAAGATGTATTGGAGTTTCATCATTGTAATATTTAAATAAATTCATCATTTCAAATTTGCGATAGAAACTTGAGTTTGATCTGCATTTTCTTGTAAATTGTCATTATAGTTGTTAAAGCATTTTACTCCTTTAAAAAACATGCACTTTGAAAATCTCAGTTATGCTTCAAACAAATTAAGACTTTAAAATGAAATCTTGATCAACTTAGGTACTACTCCCTCTGTTCTGAATTATAAGATCACTATTGACTTTCTAAAAGTCAATTTGAGACAGTTTTAAATTTAAATTGACGCGATTCATTTAATTTTTGTAAACAATAATCTTGTTGTTACTAGTAGTATTTTTTAGATAGTTTATGATATTCATAATTATATTGACAAAAACTAAATGAGTTCATGCCAATTTTGAGTTTGAAAATGTTTAAAATTCACTTTGAAAAGTCAATATTGATCTTATAATTAGTATGTTATAACTGAAATCAGTATAACTTGAGAACTATTAAAATCCTGTAGTCCGTACTCCTCCTAAAAGTACCTAATTTTTCTGGTGTTGCAAGCCTTCTTTATGGGCAATACTTTTGTAGCAACAACAAAGATCCAGAAGCAAATTTTTTTGTATTTTTTGTCAAATTATATGCCTCTGTGTGTGAGTGAGGAGGGAGAGGGGGGGGGGGGGGGGGGGGGGAAGAGAGTAAACTTAGGAGCTTATTATATCTAGGGGCTATTAAAATGTTTTTTGAGATTGTGAGTGGTATATACCTTCTTATGAACCCATATACTGAGGTAATCTTTTTAAACATCTATAATGCAGCCACTCCTTGTTAACTATGAAAATTGATTTTATAACATTTTAATGGCCTTACATGGTCGCAATCATTTAAAGATCTTCTGAGAGTGGAATACGAGTTAGGTTATATCAAGTAATTGATGAGATTATTGTTCAGTGTCATTCTAAAGCTAGGAGTTGAACTCTGCGTCCCCCACCCCTTCCTCAAATAAGTAAACAAACAATTGAGGATATTATGCGTGCTTAAGTGAACTGGAGATGGCAATTAATGATTTGGTTATTAACACTTTTTATATCTTTCTTTTGTAGCTTCAGTGTTGGAGTCTGGAACTTTTCCTGCTTCTTTTGACGAAGCTGTAATTTTAAAGGTAAACAATTAACCCCCTCAAGTTAGAAGTTCATAATAAATTTTTTATTAAAGAAAAAAAAAGATGAACAATTATGCCCTATCATTTTAGTTATATTCAATCCATGACATCAGGAGGGTCAGATCTGTTTGAAGATTTTCGCATTACATATCTTTATAGATTATCAGTGGCGTGATAGCTTCTAAATAGTTTAGGTTATTGGCAGCTTTTAGCATTCATCTAACTGAAATTTATTAAAATTGCAGAATAAGTCGGAGGAGATTGAACCATATTTAAATGGAAGGTGTATATATCTTGTTGGTCAGTTCCTCTTTTGATATTTTTTGCGTAAGTAGTTTGCAAATGCTAAAACCTATCTTTATTCAGCCGTTGTCTCACATGCAGGAATGATGGGCTCCGGAAAAACAACTGTTGGCAGGATTTTGTCAGAAGTTCTTGGTTATTCATTTTTTGACAGGTTCGTTCGAAATTTCTTGTTAGCTTTTATTTTTTTCCTGAATAATTATTTGATGAGAAATATGACCTTCAACTCTTTTAGAAGGATGTAGAATTCATATTAAGGGTCTTCACAATCCAGGGGATCCTGACTTTGTCATATACACAATCTCCTGGGTTGGTATTAAGGCCATTATGGTTTGAATTAGTTTCCTTTTCTGAATAATTGTTATCTGTTATAAACATATTACTTCTGCTTAAAGTTATTAATTCTATCATTTTTATTGATGCTTCAGTGACAGATTAATAGAGCATTCCGTTGGAGGAACTTCTGTAGCTGACATTTTTAAGTTACATGGTGAGAGCTTCTTTAGAGATAATGAGGTTAGTTAGGAAGCATTGCAACTGATATTTGGTGTGCTTTTATTTTCAAGTTGGAGTTTCTTACTAATATTTCTTCATTCACATCTAACTCTAAAACTTGAAATGCTTGGCTACTCTGGTTTAACCAACACCAAGATGAGAATCCTCAATTTGCAAATAACTAAACCTATGTAAATGTAAAACCCCGAGTGCCACTCTTCAAGTTGTTCTGGTTTGATTGATATGATTAATTTCCTCTAAATAATGAATAATCCTACGAGAAACACCACCGTCTGTCATATATTGGCTGGAGCAGTTCTTTCTAACAATAACGGGACTACTGTGCTATGTGTTTGCGTGATTTTTAGAGCCTGTTCTGCGTCAAGATAGAAAGACCAAACCATACTTTTGGAGCACCACTTTTGAAAGTAGTTGGTTAAACTTGGAATCTAACTCAGTTCTATAAATGTAGATATAATGACTAGAAGCAAATGACAGGAAATTTAGAGCTACTGCTTTTTAAAATCCCATGCTGCTTTGTATGATTCATTGAGATCATATTCACTGATTGTATTTCGTCAGACTGAAATATTGCAGAAGCTGTCTTCAATGCAACGGCTAGTTATTTCCACGGGTGGGGGTGCCGTTATTAGGCCCGTCAACTGGTACGCCATTTCCACATAAATATTATCTATTAACTCATTTACAGTTGCTTTATAGAGTGTCTCAGTTATAATACCGTTAGTTGAGCAATATATTTTGTCTTGTCAGGAAACATATGCAGAAGGGAATTAGCGTCTGGTTAGATGTGCCTTTAGAAGCCTTGGCTCGGAGAATTACAGATGTAGGAACTGATTCTCGTCCTCTTTTGCATAATGAATCCGGCGATGCTTACACGAAGGTATACACATGTTATTTTGGTCACACCAATCGAACTCCTTCAGTTTTCCTATTGACTTGGATATAATGTTTAATTTTCTTATGCCGGAATCATATGTGCTGGTTTTTTGACACATCTATGACTTGTCTTTTGTGTAGACTTTCAGGCGTTTATGTACTCTTTGGGAAGAGAGGAGTGAAGCATACACCAATGCAACTGCTAGGGTTTCCTTAGAAAGTATGACACCCTGAACCCATATGTCATTTCTGTCAGTTTACGATCACTCTACTGTTTTTGCTTTTGCCAACTACTTCTGGACAAATTGTACATAACAGTATGTTGGAAACTTTTATCTTTTGGTCTAGATGATTGTACTTGGTGATTGAATGATACCCCTACGGATAATGCATCCCCTTGTTATGTATACTCCCTCTGTTCCAAAGTATAGATCACTTGCCTTTGTAAAGTGATCTTATATTTTGGAACTAAGGTACTGAGGTAGTACTATATAATTTCATTGGGGATGCTCTCTCATTGAATTCATGATTCCATACATACCTTTCCGTTAGCAAATTTATGTTGTTTAATGATGAAAATGCTGACTGCTTTTAACTGCAGATATTGCTGCTAAACTGGGTTATGGAGATGTATGCAATCTCACGCCAACTGAAATTGCAATTGAGGTCTCTCTCTCTCTCTCTCTCTCTCTCTCTCTCTCTCTCTCTCTCTCTCTCTCTCGCGTCTGTGCTTGTGCGGTGTATGTATTTACATTCCTTGTTGTTCAGTCTACCACAGAATCGGGTAAATTGGTTTTCATTTAATATCTTTCATGCTCAACTCCAACATTGTCAAGTTTTATTGAGGGGGTGTTTGATAAAAACTAAATGAAATAGTTCTGAATGCTTAAGTAATCTGAATGAGCTGAATGAAGTAGATTTCTAAATACTGAATGAAAAAAGTTATTTGATAAGTAACATGTCTGAAATATCTGAATAACATATTTTTACTATTTTATCCCTCCGAAAAAATTCAAAGTTATAAATTTATTTAATATTACTTAATATAATATTTGATATTTTTTAAATTTTATTTAATTTTTTTTATTTCATTCAGCTGAGATTTAACTACTCAGTCAAAAAAATTAGACTTAACCATTCAGCCAAAAAATTTAACCAATTCAGCTATTCAGACTTAAACAAACGCAATTAATGACTGATCGATTCAGCCACTAAGTCATTCAGCTCTAAACAAACAGCCCCTTAGTAATAGTAGGAGATTGATATTTTCACAAGTGAAAATGATACTTTCACACACTCTTCTCCCACGAGGTTGAGTCTCACTTACTAGGAATGATAATTCAACAATACTCCTATTACCTTGTCATATCGCCCAATGTAGGCGACCTTTGCCTAATTTGCTTTTATATATATTTTGGCAGGCACTTGTACAAATTGAATATTTTTTGAAAAAATAGACTTTCAGTGCTCACCAAGCTCTCCTTGTATGCCTAGCTTGGTACCCAGAGATTTTATTGCTACTAGCTGCGCAAGGCTGGTGATGTGTTTCAATCAATTTGAAGAAACGATACATGGAGTGGATAATTTGACAAAATATAGTTGGTTTTCCTAGCATTAGTGCTCAAAGTTTTTTATCAACTTTTAAGCCTTTTTTGGTCCATTGTAATGCAAATGTGTGTTTCATTTTGTGATTCCATGTATATTGACAATGAATCAATAATGACTGGTTATTTTTCATTAATAAAAGTAACAACCATTGGTCGATTTGCTTTGTCAAATTGATGTTTTCACTTCTCTCTTCTAGATCTTCTGTGAACGGATTCCATTAACTGCAACTATACATGAAACCACAACAGATAGTTAGGACTCGTTTGGTAACTGATTTTACTTTTACTTTTTTGTTTTTACTTTTTTGAAATCAATATCAGAAAACATTATTTGTTAAGGAAGTTGATATTTTCACTAAGAAATTTAATAATTTTATAAAATTTCTCTCATATAAATAGTAAATAATAATTAGTTTCTGTTTTTGAAAAAGTGGAAGCAATATCTCTTTTGACAACAAAAAAGTGAAAACTCCAAAAACTTGCTTCAATTTTTGCTATGCAGGGAGCCATTTCAACTTTAATGAGGTTAATAACAAAAATGAGAACCTCGTTCTTATATTAAATAAGATAAAATCTAATGTTTATATATAAATATAGTTACCAAATAGTGTTTCTTAATTTATATTTAAAAAATAATATATATTGTGAATACTTACGTCGATTTTTTGATTATCAATTATGTGGATAAATATTAGTGATAACTCTTTTAAAAAGATGTGTAATATGTAAGACTTTATAATTCTGTCAAATTCCATGTATTAATATGTTTTGCAAAAACAGAATTAAGAAACAGAAATTTGAAAATTGAAGCAGTAAGCAAAAAAAGAGTCGCCTTTTTAAGTGCCCCTATTAAAAAAAGATTTGGTAATTTAAAAAAAAAAAAAAATCAAAAATTATTTATGTATTATTTTTAAATTTAGATTTGGTGAATTTTATAATTTTTTATTTGTTCCACAAAAAGAGTCGCCTTTTTATTTATAATAGTATAAATTAACATAATATTTTTAAATTTATCATCATAATTTCTTTACATATCACAACTATTAAACTAGTAACTTATATTTATAGTAAATATAAATAAAAATACATCCCTAATATTTGCACATATTATTAAACGGGCTCTTTTTGTGTAACAAGGAGACTTATTTGATTATTTATCATTATGTTACAGGTTTTTTATTTTTAAATGATATGTTATTATTATAATTTAAACACTTTAGGCTTATAAGTTGAATCGATCAAACAGAGAACGGAGAAACTGCATATATAGATGCCACCAAAGGGAAGGAGTTTAACTGCAAGTTATACATACTAGTAATAATAGTAGGTGATTGCCGCGATATTAATGATGCAGATCGGCAACAAAATGCAACAGGAAGCAAGATAAAGAAGTGAGCATACAACAAAAAATACCAAAGAAGAAAGATGAAGAAAACTTTCAGATTAGATAACAGCATTAAGCATCTCCAGCAAGTAGACTATTTCATGGACTATATTTAGTCCATATGACATCATTAAATATCCTTTAGTCTTCAATCTTTCTAACAGATGGACTATTCTGTAAACTATAATATAAAACGATTAAAATAATCAATGAATTCAAAAAAACTCCAATCATCCTCATTTAAATGTAATTAAAATTATAGTCTATGGACTATCAAGTTCCTTGTTTTAGTCCTTTTGGTGCTTCAATTATAGTCTCAGACTATATTTAGTCTAACTACTGGAGAGGAAAGATGAATTCTAAACTATATTTAGTCTAAGATTGTACTACTGGAGATGGTCTAAGAGACTAAATTTTCCAAGCATATGTATAAACTAGCTACCATCATTACAAATTTACACGAATAAAATACTAATAATAATAAAAAAGGGCATTCACATTTCAACCCCTGCCAATCACATTCCATTTATGATATGTCATAGTATGTGCTAACTAATTACATTGCTAAGTCTACTGACATCTAGGGATAATCTTAATGTCTCAGTGTCTATAAAGGGGAGAAGCCCGACTAGTATTGGTAATTTCCTCTTATGTTTCAAATATCATCGGACCAATCACTGAGTTCGCTCTCATAAAATAAGCCATCGACAATTTGATCAATTAGCTTGTCGATGAATGTGTTACAACCGACAGTGAAGATTCGACCTACTTTGTTGCGAGCACTGGAGAACCAAGCAAAAGCTGCAGCACAAGTTACTGCTGCCAGGCAAATCCCTGCAGCTTCAGCTATACCTTGCAAATCCATCTTTCTGAATAGTGAGTTTCCGGTGACAATTTCCATTGTAACTGTGGCAGCAAACACAACCTGAACCAAAATAATGTCAAATCTTCAGGATGAAGGTTCAAAAAATGAATGTTATATTAGACAGTACCAAGTCTCTGTTTTTGTTTTTATTTTTTGCAATATAAAGGAATGTGCTAGTTTCAACTGCCTTAAACCCCAGCCCGCCAAAGTCATATTAGACGGGATTGGAGGCCAAAGATTTTCAACCAAAAGTTTAATGCCAGAGGACTGGAACTTATGACCTCCTTAATTCCTGCTCCAAAAGAATTTTGCTCTAAACCAACCAAATAGAGTACCCATATAATCTGTTTGGTATGGTTAGTCGAATCTGAAGGCCTTTCAAGCAATAGATGTACGAATAAGTAATAGGTAACTCTGAGAATTTACTAAACAAATACCTTGATTCGAAATTCATTTGTCAATTTTTATGTCAAAAGGAAAGGTCCCATTAGTTTGATGTTGTTCATATAACAGTATAGTTTTGGGACAAGAATGAAACTAAAAGCCTGTTCGGCATCGAGTGATAAGTTGGTCAACCCAACTTATCAGTCATTACTTTAGGCTTGTGCAAAAAATTCGGTATTTTCGGTTTTTCGGACCGGTCCGAACTGGACGGTCCGGTACAATATAACCCGATTCGATACCGGTACAAAAAAATCGGTATATACCGATTTTTCGGTACCGATTTCGGTAAGCAAATTGACTAATTCGGTACATACCGTACCGAATCGATTATACCGGTGTTTTGCTATGTTTTTATCTTACTTTACTCTTTACCAAGTCTTTGCCTCTTTGGTCTTCATCTAATCATTTTTACTATCTTTACTTCTTTTTTGATTCAGTGATTCTCTTTCTCCCCGACCCCGACCCCGAGTCCCTGACTAGTGACCTCGGTCCTCGGCAGTCGGCACCTCGCTGGTTCGCTCAGATGACTCAGTCGCTCGATCATTCTTCTTTCCTTCTTCCGTTCTTCGCCTGAAATTGAATGGCCTCTTCTCTAGTTCTCTGAAGACATCACCCGAAATTGAATCTTCCCACTCCCATCGGCCATCGATTCGCTCTGATTCTCTCATTTTTTGATCTGAATTCTGAAGACTGAAGGCTTATCATCTCTGAAGATTCAAGGACTGAAGGTTGGTCTTCTATTTCCTCCAATTCCTCGTGGTGATTGTCAATAGTTTAGTTTGGATTTTGTTTTTTTTATTTGGGTATTTCGCAAATGGCAAGCATACATTTCATTATATTACCAGTTCAGTTGTATGTATTAGTTTTCTCATTGACACAACAAACATGAAACATACATTAGGGTTTCTAGTTTTGCAATTTTTTATAACCCTTCATTTGATGGATTGATAAAGCTGTAAACTGTAAAGCATGCACTTGACTACACCTATAATGGTTCTTCATTTGATGGGACCTTAGTTTTATTCTTGTAGATTTAATACGTGAGATCAGTCCTTAGGGTAAGTTTTCAATTTTTCATCATTTGTATAGGATTTCGATTATATGAAATATACTGCTTATTATTTTCTATAATAAACTGATACTAACAATTATTTTCTTATGTGCAGTTTGATGGAAAATATGGATAATGATATAGCAATAATATCTGATGGAAAAAATATTTCCTTGTACATTGTTCTCACAAGATTTAAATACAGTAGAACGGTTTCACTAAATTGCATCTCAGATTTTTACAGAAAAATTAAAATGCAGTTAGAACCCTTGTGTGAAATTTTGGGAGAGAAGATTTTGGTTGCTTGTATTTATGTAAACCTTGCCTTTGTAGAAGCTTTGAAAAATGTTGCTTTTAAAGTGTTCAAGGTTTAATCTACAACAAAATTCCCATGTTGGTTGCTGCTTTTTCTTTTATGGTTATTTCTCTCATATTTTAGAACTTCTTGTAGCAATCTCAAAATCGGTATATTTTTATGTAAAAACTGGTACCAGACCGTCACCGAACCGGTAAATCGGTTCGGTAAACCGGTTCAATCGGTACCGGTTCCGGTATATGATTATGAGTATTATCGGTAATCGGTTCGGTACGGTTTGGTTCGATAATATACCGATGCACAAGCCTACGTTACTTTCTTGTTCGGTTGTTACTTATTTTCGGACTTATAAGTTAACTTATAAGTTAAAAAAAATAAGTAAGAATTTGTTGCTTAAAAAAAATGACTCATTTTTTTTAAGGCGGTCATTATGAAATGACATAAATGTTCTCTTTTACTTTTCTAATATTTTTCTTACTAAAAGATATTTTAGTAATTTTTACATTTTACTTAACTTATAAGTCATTATTTGCCAAACACATTCGAACACATTCACAATTATTACTTATAATTCTCGATTCATAAGTAAAAGTGATACTAAACACTTTTACTTATAAATTTACTAAAATTTTAACTTCACGAACGGATCCTTTAGCAAACAGGACTTTGCTTTAAACGGCAGGGGTGATATCATTATTGACTTTTTAAAGTCAATTTAATATTTTTTAACTCAAAATTGATATATATATATATATATATATATATATATATATATATATATTTTAATTTTAATCAAATATTGTAAACTATCAGCCATGTAAGCACTTATTTGAAAATATTTTAAATTAATTTTTCTGGAACGGAGATAGTAGTATATAATCCTAACAAGTACGAATCAAATTACTTTATTCTTACGTGACATTTTAATCCACTAGTTCACCCTATCAAAGTCTACAAGTTATTACCAAGAATCTGTTCACTTTGAATTATTGAACCCAAATAATCTAACAAGAATATTCTTTAAAGGGCCCATGATTTTGGCAAATTTTTTGAACATACCATGGCAAGACGCCCGGAGATGATCTCAAAGTCCTGACTATTCTTGGAGCTTTCTATATACTCCGACAGCGTCGCAAAAAACATGGACACGTCACCCTCACCATAACCATCAGCACCACTACCACTCTTGGTTTTAATCACTCCGGCACGATCACCACCGTACGATCTGAGCGTACACAGCCGTGGCTGTAACACGATCTTCCCATTATTATCCGTCGTTGTCGGTATAGGCAGCTTCTGAATCGCCAACGGTTCAGGCCTCTGCACCGCCGGCGCCGGATTTTGTGACTTGAGCTGGCAGAAAACCGGACGGGCCGCCAAAGCCATAAGGTTCAGGAATGAAGGAGTCGGAGAGAGAAGATGGAATCTGAGGATTTAGGAATCTTATTTTTTTTTTGTGTGTCGTTGGTTTGTGTTTGGTTGGAGAATAAAGGAGTCCACGTCGGTGGAAAAGTATTTGGATAAAGTGTGTGGGTCAAAAGTGACTTACGCGGCACTGCTTTCCTTCGTTGACGTTCTTTTCAGTCGTGGGGATGGGAGTGTATTTATGGTTTACTGGGGGGCTCAACAGTCATTTTACTACAACCACTTTGATTATTTCTTTAAAAAGGTAACGTGTCGATCGAAGACTGGAGAATGAAATTTTAACGTGACGACGGACGAGTGAGATATTTTTGATATTCATTACTTGTTACACTAGTTCTCTTCCTAGTTGATAATCACACAAATTAACACAGGTAAATTAGAGAATAGGGATGGTGATTTAAATTAAAATCGATCAAATCGTATTGAATCGATCAATTTGTACTTGAATTATTAGTTATATTAATGTAATTTTGGTGTAAATAATTTAAAACCAGTATTGGCACACTACAATTTTAATATTTACTTCTAAATCGTTAATATGCTGTATCTTTTTTTAAATCAACGGTACAGTTATCCTTAAACCGCTCTATATATTCTTATTTTAAAAATATATGTAATGTTATTTAATAAATACAATATTTAAACTTACTTTATTACAAATTACTTATATGTTAAAATTATAACAATATTATTTAATTTTAATTAAACTTTCTTATATTTGTTAATATTTTATAAACTATTTTAATAAATATTATTATAATGTGTAATGTAAAAATATTAAATTAATTTAATAAAAATTAAGTCAACATGAGAGTGGAGCGTAAGTATGTCCAATTTAATTCTTATCAGTTTAAATACTTTTGGTATACTGCAGATATTATTTGAAGTATTAGTTATCTATTATATATATTAAATTGCAGTACATAACACCGTTGCTTGACAAATGACATTCACATATTAAAACACCTATCATCCACATTTAATGCTCTCTAGCCTTATTCCAGTTTTTAAAATGTACTCCACTTTTTGTAATTTTTTAATATTATACCTTTTATATAATTATACCATTATACCATACATATATCTTCCTTCTACCACCGCACTTGAAGCATTAATTACCAACCAGCCACTGAACTACTTTTTCCCTCTGCTGTTCTAGATCACTATCACTACAACTATTGATAATTTTAAATATTTTATGAATGTTTTCTCAATAATAGTAGTTTCTCAGTTTTAATTTTAAATACAATTTTTTTTATATTTTGTCAGTTTTAACAACTTTTTTAACTTTATTCGAATCATAGATGCATAAAATTCATAATTTATATCCTTCATTTTAATTTTAAATTTTAAATCAAATTATTTAATTTTTTATTGAAAAAAAACATGTCCACCACTTAATATGTTAAATGTCCACCACTTACTTTACTTGCCTTTCTTCTATTTTTCACTCCCTTATCACCAAATTCTCAACAACATCGTACTTTAAATTTTTTCATATACTAACAAAAATATTATTTTTCATATCTTTATCTTATAGTTCCCATTATCACTACAACTCTTTATCTATTTTAATAGATTTAAATATTTTCTCATATATATCTTTATCTTATAGTTCCCATTATCACTACAACTACTTATCTGTTTTAATAGATTTAAATATTTTCTCAATAAATTAAATTGGATCCATAATTTATATCCTCAATTTTAATTTTAAATACAATTTTTTAAACTTTATTCGAAGCAATAACATAAACGCATAAAATTTCTCAAAAATTAAATTGTAAACAGTAACATAAATGCATGATTTAAAAATCAAATTGTTTGATTTTTAAATAAAAAAAAATACCTACGAAAAACAAAAGCAAATTTTCTATTGTTAAATCCACTCTCACAAAATTAAATTCAAATTGAAACGTATCTTTTAAGATTTCCAACAGATCACATACAACTCGATCCACATTGAAATACTATCAATTTAAACATATCTTTCTATATTTCAAAACTCTAATACATTCCTTACAAATACATTTCACCTCTGTTATAATAACTCACACCACACACAGTTCCCTCATTCTTATACTATTTTGCTATATATTACTATTCTACTATATAGTAATATTCTGCTATTCTAATATATGACGACTAAATACGATTTTGTTGATAACATCAGCCCTGTCAAAGAGACGTGGAAGATAAAGGTCAGAATAACTAGACTCTGGAATATGACTAGCTTTAACAAAGCTGACTACGTAAACAACATCGAGATGGTGTTATTGGATGGGAAGGTATATATTCGTACGTCTTACCATTTACAACTTTTAATTTACATCTTAGCATTTACAACTTTTAATTTTATAGGACGGCAAAATACAAGCAACTATTAAAAGGTCACTTCTGAATAAATTTCAATCACTGCTCAAAGAACATAAAGTTTTTGTTATCACCAACTTCGTTGTCGGACAAAATGGTGGTTCTTACAAAGCTACCAAACATCCATACAAAATAAATTTCCTGTATTCCACCTCATTGCGAGAGTTGGATGACGCTTCCATTCATACATATGGATTTCAGTTTATTCCATACGATCAGATACTATCAAACAATCTTGATGACTCCTACTTAATTGGTATATTTTACACTCATTTTTCTATTTTAATTTTTCTGACATTATTTTTTTAACATACCTATTTCTACTACTTTTTGTTCAGATATTGTTGGACACCTGACTGGCATTGAAAGTGTAGAATTGAGCACCCACAATGGTAAACAAAATAAGAGAGTTAATATTGAATTAACTGATAACAAGTAAAATTAAAAAATTCAATTTAAAATACTTTTATTAATATGTATTTTTAATTTCTATTACTAACTCATTATATTTTTCTTAAAGCCATAATGTAGTGACCTGCACCTTGTGGGATGACTTTGCAAACCAATTTTCCTCATTTACTGAAACAGAAAGCCAAGATCACATTATAATCATTTTACAATTTGCAAAAATAAAGTTCTGGAAAGGTATTTGCAATTTATTGCATTTAAATAACATCTCTCCACATATATGGTCATTAACTATACAAAGGAATTATATGGATAGCTTCAAATAATAGTGACAAAGCATTCAATTGAAGGGCTTATGGCTTCTTATTTTGGACTATATCTCATGGTGCTTAAACATATGGCTTCTTCATACATTGCATTCTATTATCTGGATTGTGGCTTTGGATGATTTTTAAAGTACTAGCATTCGGTAAATTATTATCATTATCATTATTACTTTTCTATGCAATTTGTTAATACTGTGAGAGACTATATAATTGCCCAAAATGGATTAAAAAAAAATACCTCATGAGGCAATGTATTCGTTCTTTGACGATAACAATGAGTTATGTATGCCACGGTGCTATACTGTTATGTTTTTGGACATGTTGTTTGTACATATTGACATGAACATCCAATATAATTATTAATGCTCCTGGTTTTCAATTTCAGCATATAACATGAATTGCATTTTAGAATTATGATGAAACCTATAAATGTATATGAGACATGGCATGATTATTTGCGATTGCATCTTCTTCTTATATTTTAATTTATTAATTACATATATAAATTTATAATTAACAAAATGAATAAACCCGCTGCAACGTGCGGGTTTATTGCTAGTATTATGTGGTTTTATTCTTGATTTTAATTAACGTCGTAAAATAAACTAAATGGTTCAAACTCAATTCGTATCCGCTTGACTAAAAGTTCAATTCGAGTTCGATTCAAAATATAAATTATTCAAATATGAGCAAAGTTTAAAATTCAATAAATTTTTCAAACCTCTTCAAATTATAATTTTTTATTAATACTTGAATCATATTCGTGCGAAAAGTTCAAATTATTCAGGCTCGATTCAAGAACGTGCCATACTCGATAGCTAAACAAGTCTGAATCAAACCTTATTTCATACTCGATAAATTTAATGAACTATATCTGAGCAATTCAATATTCGAATCGACTCGAATCGTTTACGCCCTTAATTTTAATCATGAACCAGCTTAAATGCATGTGCAAAGCACGGGTCACTTGTGAGTTTGTTTTACTCTTTCCGTCTCTTAATATTTGTCTTTTTTAGAAGTGGACACATATATTAAGAAAAATAATTAATTCTATGTTTTTTAATTAAAAATAACTTTAAATGTCAATATTGTCTTTGCATTGGAATAAGAGAATCTTACTTGTTGGATAGAAAGTAGAGAAATAACCAAATTTATATTTAATACTTAAGATAATATTAAAAACTAAACAATTAATACTTACTTAACATTCTCAAATGACAAATATTAAGAGACAAAAATACTTCTCTAAAATGATATTTAAAAAGGGACGGAGGGAATATAAAGTATACTTTTTTAAATGTAGCTTTAGAGAAATATTTTTGTCTTAATATTTTAGAGAAGTGCTGCCTGAGCATCAGTTTTTCTCTCTTGCAGGAACTGATATATAAACCCTAAGTAAAGCATAAACCAATAAGAACCAGTTCCTGCAAGAGAGAAAAACTGATGCTCAGTCAGCTGAATTCACATCAGAACTTTCTCTAAATGAAGTCAACACCAACTGAAAAAAAGATATAAACCGCATCGCATAAAAATTGAAACACAATTCTATCAAGATCATGTAACAATAAAATTATGAACGATGGAAATCATCATTGAACAACAAAATGAGGATCTTGTATGTTAAAGAAAGAAAGCAATAGTTATTGATATTGTCTATAAAAATATTAATACAACCATTGAGTTACATGTTTAACTCTATACAAAGCTAGATCCAAACAATCTCACAACTAAAAACTTGTCAAAACCATACATATTCTGCTTTCAGTTTGAAACTAAAAGGATCTCCAATTTCTTAACTTTACACATTTGAAGAAACTACATTCTCATCTGCTAATTGTGCAGCCACTTGTGGTTTCTTATCGAGCTCCAGGGTGCTAATAATGCCTGCTGAACCCGATTGCATGAGAAGTCCTAACATACAAACACCTCCCGGCAACTGAAGCTGCATCTATTCACGATTACGACCACAAAATTAGAGTTGCAACATTGAAATCAAATCCTATGTCCCAAGTTTTCAATACACTTGTTACGCAAGTCTAATGTAATTTTAACTAACATAGTAACTGTTATTTTAAAAATATTTGAAAATGCACTCGACACAATTCACATGTGAAGAAACTCGATACCCTCTGCAACTCCTATAGCAGCTGATATGCTTTGGGACCAAGTTAATGTTCATATATCACGTCTTCCTGCAAATAAAATTTAAGGTATTTAAATAATAACTACAAAATTTGCCAAACAAACTGAACATTGAGGCAATAATATGACGTTTGTTTTTGGTATTTTTCCTATATTCCACATGAAGGGTAATATGTAAAATATATAGAGTATTGATGGAAAATGAATAAATTTTCAATTACCGGTATCCCTCATTGTACCATTGGACACATTCAAAAAAATAACATTATGCTGATAGTAAACCATCCAAGAGAGATAACATTCAAAACAATACCAAGAGAAGTAACCGATTTATGGTATTTGAGTTGCATATTAATTTTGTAGTGCAAAAAAGCTTTTGATTGTTGTGATGACTTGTAGTTCTTTTCATCTTGAGAAACCTAATAGTAATGAGGGAACCATCATTCAGCACACCTCAGCACATTTGAGATGGCTACAATCATTTCTATATGGGTACAATCATGTATAGCTTCTCCTAGCCAAGTCAAACTTAAAATTGAAAAGATTCAAAGCAAGCACATAAAATGAAATGTTTAAGATAATGTTTACGTGTCATTAGAAAAATAGATAGTAATGTGTTAGCAAGTAAATGTGTAAAACCTCAACTTGCATTACTGCTTTCACATAAAACAAATTCAACCCAAAAAATGAAAAAAGCACCCATTCTCAGAGTATTACAATCGTTAAAATTCTATCATGCTTAATAAACCTGAATAATTACCTACATGTCATCATCAACTTTATACTATACTAATTTATCCATCTCATATATTATATTCATAGTATCCATCTTATGACCATCTATACCTATTTAAGGAAATATATGTAGCTAATGCTCAAAATTGTAGCTATGGAGAGAGAAATAGGTTTAGCCTTTTAGTCTGGTGCATATAAATTAGCACAAAGTAACTTGGTTGTTCTGATTCATCATAATTGCTACTGATTAAGCAGGTTTTTTTTCTCTCTCTTTTTTTTTTCTTTTTTCTATTTTGTAATTTTCTTACTTTTAGTTGTTAAAAAGTAGATCATAAATTCAATATGTCTCACCTTCAACGCCTCAAAAGCCATCATTCAAATTAGACATGCATACAAATTATCTCTACCATTTATGAATGTAGGACTATTTCAATTTTCCTGTAGATATGTTCGAAGTGTAGTATTGTATTTAAGTTTTCGTTAGATATGTTAGAGCTGTTTTCTTTGAGTTTGATGTAGTATAATGAATTGGTTATTGGTTAGAATTAGGCTGTGTTAAATGAACTGAGCAATTAACTTATATCTATTGTTGCCATTTCAACAAAGAGTACAACATGCTCTTCTTGGTTGGTTTCAAAACTTATAGTTTCCCTTTTATTTAGATACGATATTGGAATTCTTCCTCTTTATTATCATTTTATATTTATATAAGCAAGTTGTGTATAACCTTGATGGTTTATTTATATTACCCATTCTGTCAAATCTATCTTTTGATCCATGTCCCGATCTTAAGCTTGTTAATGTCCAATTTCCTTTTAAGCACTGAACCAATCACTGATTTGGCATCAAAATATAGCATCACCATATATAAATCATAATGTACGGTGATCCAGAGAAATCATAATAAGATATCAAGAACAAACCTTTAGACTATTATTACTAAAGAAAAAATTTCATATTCGTATTGAAATTTATACAAAGTGTCCGGTTGAGTATCCAAAATCTCCCTTGACACTGGTTAGGAGTACCGGTAAGTAGGAGCTGGGTTAACAATGATTTCGTATTTATCTTTAAAGGGTTAACTTGTGGTTGGTTAGAAATAAGAATCCACACTAATGAATTAAATCCAAATCTTTGAAATAATGATATTCCAATTTAGTTAATGTGTGTAACGAAGTCCAAAGAGAGAAAGTATGTACCCAAGTGCTGTGGAAGGAAGGAGTAGCAAAGAGGACAACACAAACAACTCCGAAAGTCCTTAGGTGCCAACAACCGGTCCATTTCCCCAAACACTACCATGGCTGCGAATGCCCCTGCAGCAGGCCAAAATAATATCACTTAGGACGGAGCTTTAGAATCCTTGTCTGGCTTCCAATAGTCCCAAAATGCTGCAGCCACAGTTAATTGATGATGTTACAACAATACCCACCTCTCTTCTTATTCTTTGTTCGTTTCCACCATTAATAAAAACAGTCGAATCAAGTGATTTTTCAAGACCAACAAATACGATGTTCTTCTGATACTGAGATAATACTCAACATTGACAACTGAATTTTAAATTAGAGATTACATTACTTCTAATATAATGTAATGACCTCTTTGTGTCATTTCAACAAACAGTTGATGTGTGAATATAAACCAATTAAATATTTTAAAATAAACAAATTAAAATTTCAAGAATGGAAACTGAAACTTTCACTCAAACTCAACTTCCAAAATAAATTAAAGAATAAAGAAACAATATAATTCCACAATTATTTATGAATAAATTGTACATGTTAAGCTTTAGATTGGACTATAGTAAAGAGTTTAAGATTTTGGCCATATTCAGACTTCTCCGTGGTTTCCCCATCTCAATTCGTTGCTATCCAATTCTTTCCCACACTATCAATTTAATTTCCAACACTCCATTAAAAGCAAGAAAATAAATTTATTTATTGAATAAATAAAATCTTCTCCACATTAAAACAAAAAGCAAAACCACATTGAACGTATAATAACAGTATTACCTTGATAGAAAACATAGGTTGGACAATTCCAGTGGTTTAATGAAACTATCCAAATTAGTCGATTTGTTCATACTTGACCGGAAAGACATTGTATTCGTCATTGTGGTCGATGTTATCTAATCCTATGAGTTGACTTATACCTTCTGTTGATCCCATCGGTGAGATGGACAGGAACTTATGAAGAGAGGGAGAGGGAAAATGAGTTCATGCGAAGGGGTAGGATTAACGAGATCTAGATTATGAAGCGAAGTAACGAGGAAGCGTCGAAGAGGAGATGAATCGACAGACGAAAACTCGGTGTAAACCAAAACTCGTCCGAGTGAAACAGGACGAAAAATTCGTCCTTCCTCCTTTTAATATTTTATATTGAATACTCCCTTGTTGTGGCTTTTTTTCATGTAATATTTACTTGTTTAGAAACAAGGTTGAGTTATGTCTTATTTCTTTTAATATTGTGTTGGATGCTGATGTAATTGTAATTATTTTGTAAAAAAAATTAGCTACTCTGTTATTAATGTCATTATTCATGTTTAAGAAACTCTTTTTTTTTTTTTTTTTTAATTATTAATTTTTAACTGGTGCAAGTTGATGCGATGCAGTGCAGCTCAAAATAAAAAATTATTCGGTATATTTTTGGTACGAAAAATTCTTGAACCGTTGTCAGTGCAGCGTGGTTTTAGTTTTATTTTTTTAAGACTAGTGCGACTCTAAATTATTGAAAAATTGAAACTGCACTATATTGTTGTCATCCCTAAATTAAATAAGAAGGGAGGAGAGTGTAAATTTACTTTTTATTTCACCCTTCTATTGATATGTTTGCTAATTACTTTAATTGACTCTTGAATTTGGGGGGGGGGGGGGGGGGGGGGGGGGGGGGGGGGGGAATTAATTTGAGTTATTCATGAAAATTAATATTTTAACAGTATTTTTTAATATTTTTATATAAAAATCGTCGTTACTATAATGACGATTTTAACCGTCGCCATAGGTCTATAACGTCGATTTTTATGTAAAAATATTAAAAGTACTGTGAAAATAGCAATTTTTTAAATTCATTTATATTGTGATTAATGTATTGTTTAGATAAAATGTAATATATGTTCAAGAATAAGTTAGTCGATATAAATTTTTTTCTAGTTAACCTATGTACTTTTGACATACTTTTGAGCACAAGTTTTTTTGTCACTTAAACCATCATTTTGGGGACGAAGAGAGTATCTATTATGCGTTTTAAAAAAAATATTTTAATTTCTAATCGTTATAATCTTTTCAACATCATAACATATGATATTTTTAATATATATATAGAGTAAAGTTCAAGGGTATATCTTTTTAAAGAACATACCAAGTATAACCCCTTTGGCGACGGACGGGGCGACGGTTTGGTTTGTCGTCATAGGTTCGTCTGTCGCTATAGCTTTTAGTGACGGACAAACATATGACGACGGACCAAATCGTCGCCCCGTCCGTCACTAAAGGGGGTATGCCCTTGAACCAAGTTATATATATATATATATATATATATATATATATATATATATATATATATATATATATATATATATATATTGACTTTTTCAAAATACTTGATTTAAACTAAAGTTGGATTTGACTTTGAAATTGTTAGAAAATTCTACCGAATTGATAATTAGGTTGTGGTCACTGGTCAGTCGTGTTCAAACTTACCGAAGTTTGTCCCGAGTCAATTTACTTGTTTTCACGGTGAATCCAACGTTACACCTAGAGCTAACTACCTACTTGTTTGGTTGGAAAATTTGATGATTAATGGCACAAAAGAATCTGCAGTCGTAAGCACGTAATAGTCCAAAAATAAGGTATACTTGACAAATTCACCCCATAATAAATTAGGTCACAATTAAAATGATGAACACTAAAGTTGTATTTTCTAAGTTACATGTACTTGACGGACGAAGTGTCCCATCAAACATTATACTTGGAAGAATGTGAAACGAAATCTCTTAAATTTTGTCAATTTTTATATTAAACTCAAGTGTTCGATCGGACACTATTTTAAACATGAGATTTTTTTGTATTTTGTCAATTTTTTTATATTAAAATGAAGTGTCCAACATCCGTATTCATATTTAAGTGACGAATGTCGAGGGCATATACTTTTTAGAACGAAATGAAAAATTCATGTAAGATGGTTTATTTTATAAATTGACTGCTGAAATCTTGATAATTTGTGACTATAATTCCTTGAATATTTGATATCAGAGTTATAAGAGGGATTTTTTTGTCTCTCGCCTTGAATCCAAATCTTTTGCACCACACTTTGATTTACCCCCTAGATAAAAAAGATTTAGAACTTGAGTTCAAATGAAAAACACAGCAACAGATTTGGCTATGAGATGGCTCAACACTCCTCAGCGAAAGATAAAGCCTTTAATGTTATGTTAAAGAGGAAGAGTGGCCAAGACGAGAGCTAGATAGGCAATCAAGGAGAGGCTAGAAAATGTTTAACAAGAAGTCCAGGCTACACGTACATATTCTTTTAGCTAAGCCTATACAATAAAATAGAGTCGTGATCCGATGTTAAATACTATTGATCGAATGAGTTACTTGATTTTAATTGGCATTTCGATCTAGTCTTGTCAACATCGTAGTTCAGATTCAAGGTGGCAAGGCTGTAGATAAGATAGAAGAAGAGGTCAGGCTCCCATTATGTGGTTGACCATTCAGCCATGGATATTTTGTGGGAATCCCCATTGTATATATTAGAATAACCTAACTCCATGGATGGTTGGCGTCCTAGCTAACACCCCCAACCCCAACCTCAATCCCCTATAGCATATAATTGCATCCACTAGCACTTCTAGTAGAACTTGAGCCCTCATCCCCAAATAATTGACAAATGGTATTCTTTTGTGGGAAAAAAGAGTAAATTATTAATTTAATAACGACGGCAGGATGAATAAAATTATTGTTTATTATCATTATAAAATTATGTGTTATTTTATATTTATAGACCTACAACGACGGTTAAAACCATCGTTATAATGACAGTTTTCACAATGAAATATCAAAAAATACTGTGGAATTGAGGGAGTACTATTCAAACTCAGGGTGTAACTTTGGCCTTTCGTTAGCCCTTGGAAACTGTCGGTAGCTACAATAATCTGCTGGTAATCAAATGCTAGAAAACTGAGAAATGTAATACATCATCTGCTATCTAAAGTTGTCAAGTCAAGCAAACACCCCCAATTTCTCAGCTATTGTTGCATAATAATTCTCTCTTGTACTTGTCAAACATTTGAGAAATTTAATTTGATGGGGTTCCCTTTCAATAAGAGTAAATTGGCAGGCAGAATAACAAAAGAGAAGGAATAATATTAATATATAGGAGTCATAACAAGGAATTAACAGATCTTTAAATTCACAATTAAAGACAATATTACAAAGAATTATACAGATACTGTAAGCAGAAAACAACAAGCTAGATAACATCAAGAAACATCCTTCATGGAGACACAGAAATATACAGAAAAAACATAAATGAATCAGAAGAAAATACCCAACAGAATCATATATGGAATTGTTCAAAAGAGTGGTGGATGAATATTTAACTAATGGGCTTGAGCAGGAGGCCCTTTAGGCACATTTGGGCGTGTTGGACCCCTTGGCCATGAGGCTGTAATGGCTGTGTCTTGCACACCTAGTTGCTGCAAATCGGAAAAATAAAAATAAAAATTTAATAACAGATCTTAAAAATTCGGTTCCATTTTGAAACTACATAATTACAAGAATTATAACTATGAATTCACATGAAAGAGAATCAACATACCTCTGCGGTTTGAGACTCCAGATCATCTTCACTTTCATTGACTGAAAATTATTGATTCGATCAGAATTGCAATTAAAGTTTTATTAATTAGAAAATATGGGGTTGAATCTTTTTTTCTCAAGGCAAACATTTTACATATATATGATAGATATAGTTTTACTTACCTCTTGGAGTTCTCCATGATTTAACTGAATCAACCAGATCAAAAAGTCTGTTCTTCAGATCTTGAGCTTTTCCCATCGTGTATATAGTGTTTTTGGGTATTGGCAAAGATCTAGAATTGAGGTTTATATCTAATTTTTGCAAGCCTGTAAAGGCCACATATCTAATACAGACAGGAAAGGTCCAGCTTTACATTATAGTCCCATGTGCTCCTTTTTCTTAATATTAATATTATATTTTCACAGTAATTTATGGCTATTAAAAATCCATTTTGTTAATGACCAAGAATACATGATCCTGCCAACATGCATGCAACAGAATATGCCAATGCCTAATTAAATATCTAATTAAAGATTTTTTATAGTCTTAATAAGTTGTTTATATCCTCAGTACGACTACTCAAGGAATTAGGATCCTTCCATTATATATATTTATCTTCTAATTTTTTTTAATACACATCCGTCGACAATTATTTTTAGTGACACTAACAATACGTAACACGATTATTTAGGACAAATATTATTGCGTCGCTAAATATGTATCAAAAAAATTAAAAAAATAGTGTAATGAAAGAAGAAGATCCTTAAAGAAAAAGATTGTGAGAAGAAACGAATGTTATACCAACTCAATTCAACTCAACATTAATTCTAAATTACTTGTTGTGGACAAATAAAACCTATTTAAATTAACATGCTAAGAAGATTAGTTATTTGAATGAAAAGAAATACTGAATTGATCCTTCATCCCTGCAAAATTTGATCCCTGATCACCTACCATAAATCTAAAATTAATCTGTACACAATTTTAAATGAAATTAATCAATGATCACCCACCCACAAGATAAAAACAAATTAAGACCAAACCGACAATCAACATAAGACGCATCGTTCCATCATATCCTTACAAAGAAAATGCTCAACTCGGGTCCATTGTTTCCGTCCGGGCTCAACATATACAAAGTTTCTGAATCTTTCGATCCCACTACACGTTCAAAGTGCGCCCTCAGATACGCCATTTCCCCGTTGGGCCCCTCCACCTCCGTTTTCCCGGGCAAAACTCCGGCGCCCATCGATACCGCCTTGAGAAGCTCCATCACATATAAATCCTCCTCCGTCGCATCCCTCTTCATCCCATACCCGTTTTTCTTCCCATTACAAAAAAATGACCACAAGGGCTCCTCCATAAGCTTGGTTTTGTCTTTATCTGCCCTTTTCTCGCATTCCAATGCAATTCTCACCATCCCAAGGCTCATTTCCTTTTGCAACACGTTAGTTTGCATACCAAGCTCCACTACAAATGTTGGCAATGTTTTAGGGTTCTCTTGTATGGACAGGCTGACTCGGCCTTTCCGGTACCCGAATAGCGTCCCGCATACCCGGATGCCGCCGGAGGTGCTCCGGACGTCCGGCAACCGGCCACCGGGGAGTGTGGGGAACTTGCATGTGGTGGGTGATATGATCGGAAAAGTCCGAAAAACAGAGCGAAAAACTCGGAATACATTGGTTTTTTGCCTTTTCTTAGATGCTGAAGGCTGCATGAGAGTTGAAGGGATTGGCGGCGGTGGCGGAGATGGTGGTGATGAGGAGGAGATCGACGGTGAAGAGCTGGTGCTGATTCTTGGCTCCCCCATTCCCGGAACTTAGAACCAGCAATGGGAGAATGCCATGCAAGAGAGATAGAGGGAGAAAGAGAGAGAAAGATCAGGGTTGTTACGTTTGTTATTGATCGATTCAGCTGGGGTGGGGTCTATAGGCTGAAAATATGGAGAAAAATTTAAATGTTTTAATTTGATTTTGATTTATTTATATTTAGTGTGAGAACCAACAAATAAGGACGGTCTCAAAATGTAGGGCGAGATTAAATTAGAGGGTTCCAAAATAAGAGATGTGACATCATGGTAGTGTATATATATGTTGAGGTGATCAGCTGGAATAAATGAAGCTTTTTGAAATTTTTTATCTGATAACTAATTAATTTTGAGAGAAGGGTTTGGATATGAATTTGAATTATATGAAGTTAGATTGCATGACATAAGAGATTAATTCAATCTTAATTCTCTCTCGATCTATTACTATTGAGATTTGTGTGTAAATTTGAATGGTCATTTTACTAATTAACTAAACAAATGGTGGAAACAATAAAACTGAAGTCATCGATATTATAAAGGGATCGGATGAGGGGAGGGGTTGATAGTTATTTCTAGGGCTACAGATGATCCAATCCCATTCGAATTTTGACGAATTCGAACTGAGCTCGAATACTATTAATTAGTCGAGCTCGAACATATTCGTATAACATAATCGAACCAATTACACAAATGTGCGAGTTCGTATCATTAGCTATTTGTGAATAGTTTGCGAACATACTCGAATTCGCAAACAGTTCATGAACATAACCAAATAACATCATGTTTGCGAATATTTAAACGTTCACGAATACAAACTCGTTCGCGAACATCTAAACATTCATGAACACAAACACGTTTTGTGAACATCTAAACGTTCATGAATGCAAAATAGTGCTTTCAAGTAACCCAAAAAAAGGAAGATATTACTACTTCCATAATTAATTAATTATTTTCATAATTTTGCATTTTTTCTTTTAGGTGAAACAGTAGGTAAAAAAAAAATACTCCATCTATTTCATAAAAATAGTCTTATTTGAGATTTTTTATAATGAAATTGTAAAATTTTAAGATTTAAGATAATGCAAATTTAGTTAGTTTAGATTAATTCAATATCTAATAGATTAATATTGTTAACCATGAAATGTATTACTCTTCCATTATGAAATATAAGTAATAAGATCAACCGATTAAGTATGAATTTTCAAAGTCGATAGAAGATATTTTAATTCAAAAGGAATGTGATAATTAACTTTTGAATACAATAAATCTTGAGAATGACTTTATAAAAAATTTATAATTTTCATAATTATATTGTTTAAAATTAAATATTTTTTTTTTTTGAAAAAATAAGGTAATATATTAAATTTGACAATTTCGTAAACTAACTACAATTCTAAGACCAAAGGCTCAAAGCCATTTAGAGACTTTGTTTTTTTTTTTTTTACCTTTTTGCTTATTCTAATTTAAATTAATAACTCATTTTAATTTCATGCCAACGGTACTATGACACATTGCTTAATTGAATTATTAAACACTACCTTTTACACTAAATATGATTACTTAATTGCATAAATCAAACTTAGTAAACCACTCTCTCTTATTGTCTAACAAATACACTGTAAGTCTGTAGCACTAAAAAATTCAAAAATTGGTTAAATCAAGTGTGCACTTTTAATTATATAGTTGATAGCTGATGTAATATACAATAGTAATTCTATAATTACTATTAGTAAAGTCTCGATACATTGATGACTTGATTTCTATATTCTATATCTCGATTTGTCAATTTTAATAACTCATGTAAATGTAAGTAGTTGTATTGTATCCTTCTTTAATTAATGTCAAATTACCATTGCATAGTTATTAATAACTTTATTTATGTGATTTATGAAATGGGTTATAATTTATTAAATTTTTAGTGATGTAAATTGTAATAATCTAACAATCATTGTTAAAATTTTTATGAAAATATTAAAATTATTTTAAATAAATTAGATTTGAAGAAGTACACATTATTGATTATTTAATAAAAATGTTTACTTCTAATCAATTATTAAAAAAATAAAAAGATGTTTAAGTAATAAAAAAAGAAAATTACTACACATTTAACAATTATTGATAAGACAAACTTTATGATTTGAATGAAATAACCAACTATTTGTATTTAGAATTTAAAAACATTAAACATGCAAGAAATACAATTCAAACTCGAGCGTCTTACGGACTACTCGTGAACCAATTGAACCGAACCGAGCTGCTATCTTTTGTTCTAGCTTCGCTATCTTCTGTATAATTGGATCAGGGATGCCCGACTAGGGGGTTCTGTCGTACTGATCCTGAATATGGGTTAAAGACCTGGCATGCCTTATACCGCCTCTCCTTATGCAGCCATGATTCCGATCGTTAGTAGGGGACCTGATCTGTCGACGTTTACTGGGATTTGAATATATAAACTGTCTCCCGATCTTGGTAATATGCTTGCAGTTTATCTCCCATCATTGTATCATCATAATATAGCTTCTGATCCCTATGGGAGGCTTTCTTCTTGTAATAAGGCTCTAAAGAGTTGTATTGTCTTGTTTCGTCATGCCTTATTTCACCATGATGACGCTACTTGGAGGGGGCTGGGAAATTCATTTGCCTGCCTCACCTTGCTTCGGCTTTATGGTGTGATTTCCCGAGAGCCCTGAACAGTAGTTGAAACCCCACTATCCTTCTGTAGTTTAAATAAAAGTCGTTCCACTCCTGTTGTTGAAGGCGTAAGGCTTCCAAAGCATCCTCAGCCTTTTGAATCTTCTACCTCCATATGATTTCCCCGTTGATCCGGCCAGCTGGATTCCCTGTCTCGACCTTCCCGAGAAGGGGATTGGTTTTTTGTTCCTCTCCTACACAGATCTGGAACTGGTGAATTAGGAGGAGTAAATAACCGACGTATGATTGAAGTCAATTGTGTCATCTTTGGCCTAATCCTGTTAGCAGAAGGACCTAGTCTATCCTTGACTAAACCATGTACATTATGTGCTAGCGGCACCACGTAGTCCAGCACTTAATTACCCTTATTCGCCATGAAAATTGATGAGAAAAATTCTAGTGATTTTTAACATAATTTTACTGAAGCATTCCTTCTAGCGCTAATGTTAACGTTTGATTTTGTACGCACGCCAAAATCACCAAAAAATGAACAACCTGCACAGTAAACATACAGTGATCACACAAAAAAGTTTGATGGTTTGGGCCATTGGAGGATAACTCTAGTGTGAGAATAAATACATGCCAAAAGTGTAAACAATGAAAGGATTAAATACTGAAAAATAATAGTTAAATTATGTTGTATGTGTATGTATGCGTGTAACGTGAACCTGTAAGAACCAAGAATTTTGAATTACATTATAAATAAAATTGAAAAATTAAATTCTAATTAAATGAATTATTGTGTGATTTAATTTAAAAATTTATGTGGTAATTTGATTGTTGACTTTCGGTTAATTTTTTTTAAAGGAAGTTCGATTAATGAATTTATTAAATTAACGGACTAACCTAAGATTATTTTATAAGTAACCCTAATTAAATATTCAATTAATCTTGAATATGGCAAGTCTAATTGGATTATATAATTAATGTGAATATTAAATATGTAACAATGTGTTAAACTAGATGAATTTATTTAATGGTCCATGTATGTAATTAATTACTAATGGACTAACTTAGTAAGTTAATTAAACAAGCCCAAGAATTTAATTATGTAATGGACTTGTAGACAATAATGTATGATCATGTAATTTAATTAATTTAGCCAAATGCTTGATTTAAATACCAAGTCATGCTAGTAGCCCATTGATTTAAGGGTTAATTTCATATTTTAGTATTTTTTATGAAAAAATTACAATAAAAGTACATTAAAAACATATTTACAAAAAGAGTGCATTTTTAATCTTTTATTTACATAATAAATACAGTTAGTTTTAGTTTAAATTAATTGGAGTGATAATGTGGCCATGATCCCTTTAATTTAGTTGGGTAATTTCAAAATTTAAAATTCTAATTAAATTCACTTATCTTTCTCTTTCTTCCATTTTCTCTTCTTCCGCCATTTTCATCTTCTCCATCTTTCTCTTTTCTCCATTTTTCGCTTTCTCTTTCCTCTATTTTCATCTTCTCCATCTTCTTCCGCCGTTTTTTTTCTTCATCTTTCACGTTCATGGTGGTAGTTGTGGCGGAAGAAGAAGGTGGTGGTGGTGGTGGTGGTGGTTGTGGCAGAGGAAGAAAATGGTGGTGGTTGTGGCGGAGGAAGAAGATGGTAGTAGAGGCGGAAGAAGATGGTGGTGGTTGTGGCGGAAGAAGAAGATGATGGTGGTAGTGGTGGTTGTGGTAGAGGAATACCTTTGTATTAAAGGTTGGCTACCCCTGTATTAAGATTTGATTACCTTTGTATTAAGGGTTGGTTACCGTTGTATTAAAGTTTTCGTTTAGTAAATTTAGGTAACCAAACAATAGTATATAAGTAACCAAACACTAGTATGGAGGTAACTAATTCCTGAATGTGTAATAATTAATTCTGGTTACTTTTGTATTTAGATTGGTTACCCCTGTATTAAGGTTTGATTACCTTTGTATTAAGGGTCGGTTACCTTTATATTAAAGTTTGGTTACCTTTGTATTAAAAGTTGGTTACTGGTTATCTTTTGCAGACTTCGGCGAGAAAGAAGGTGGAGTCAAAGTAAGAGAGAGAGATGGAGAAATTAAATTGAAGTAATTTAATTTACTTCTCCTTGATTTAAAGAATTTGTAGAATTTAATTTAATTTTCCTTGATTTAGGGAATTTGTGTAATTTAATTTACTTTTCCTTAATTTAAGAGATTTGTAAAATTGAATAATTAATGTGATTATTGTATTTGTACTCTTTTTATAATTATTTTATAAATATATTATTCTTGTAATTATTTTTTAAAAGTTGTATACTTCTGTAAAGGACCCTTGATTTAATTCACTTAGCCCAAGTGAAATTAAATGTAGTAGCCCAAACATTAGCCTAAATGGTACATTAAGTGAAAGTCAACAAGTGGTCAATGTTGCTACCAAATTCAAATTAAAAATAAAGCAAAAATGGGAGGATAAAGATGAGGTATTGGATGGATAAGAGAGGGATCCCTTGGGTCCCATGTAATCTCTTATGTGGCACATTTGATTGGTTAAGAATTTCTAAAAATCTCCATGTAAGCTTGGATTGAATGAAGTTAATGATAGATCTATACATACATAGTTATATGTATAATTGTTGGAAGATGAGATATAATTTAATAAGACTATCTTTGACCAACATTAGACTACTTCGTTTTTTCAAGTTGTAAGCATTTTAGAGAGAGAAGCTCTCAAGAAAAAGCTGCAAGAGAAGTTTGAGAGAGAAATTCTTTAGAGAAAATAGAGAGAGTTTTAGTGAGAGGAGGAAAGAAAAACCCTAGAAAAGCCATTAAAGCTCCAAGACTTTGGTAATTAGAGAGCATTAAAATCATCAAGGGTGAAGCTTTGAATGTCCAACAATTTCATCTTCTACTTTGGAAAGGAAATGAAGCAAGCTAGCAAGAGCAAAAGGTATAAAATCCCTTAAAAAAATCATAATCTTGGTTTTCTTTTAATTTTTATGGTAGAAATGTTATCTTAGAGTTCTTTGTTGTTAGAATCATACTAGACATGTTTATATAGTATGTCATGTGGTTTAAATGTGTAGTGGTATGGGTTTATGTAGAAAAATCTAGCAAAATGCTTGAAAATATTTTTTACCGATGAACAAAATGTAGTTTGTTCAAATAAATGACACAGTTTAAAATCTACAAATTATTTTCGTGGTTTTATATTTTCTGGGAATATATATGTAAGTTATGAACCAAACCTCTTTGGAATCACTCAAAAATAATTTAAAATGATTTAGTTATGAATTTTTGAAGCAAACTAGTTCACTGTTGAAAAACCTTCCTGGATAGTGCACTTTAACGCCTTTTTAGTGACCAAAACTTATTCGAAAATAGCAAACAACCCCAATTTATTATAGTTCAAGAAGATACGAATACAACGATATAAAATATAGCTCAATCGAAATTGTAGAACTCATGATATTCAAATTTTTGTAAAGGACCCCAAATCTGGAGAAGGGCAAAGTTCCTGACAGTTTTTTTTTTGTGAATCCGAACTTTCCGGCGACCAGTTCACCGGAATTACAACCAGTTCCGGCAATGAGTCCTTGACGGAAGTTGCTTGGTTTTGCGTGTACTACTTTATAAAAATGTGTTTGTGTTTTTATCATGTCATTTGGTAATTTTCATAATTAAAATATTATTAAATCATACTAATTAAAGGAAAATGATAAATTAATATTTTTAATTTCTAAAAAATCATAAAACTACTAATTACTTATTATTTAAGTAATATTAAATAATAATTAAGATTAATTAAGAAATTAATTATTTTTAATAGTATTTAAGGTGTGAAGAGTACAGTAATTAACTATTAATTAGTTAGTAATTAGATAAAATTACTAATAAATTATTATTAAATATTAAATATGTGATTTAAGTATTTAATATTAATATAAGAAAGATAAAGTGAATAAATTATTTATTTATTATTTAATTGAGAATTAAATAGTAAATAAAGATAAGTAATTAACTAATTATTATTTAATATTAATTAAATAATAATTAAAGAGAGATAAAATTTCTAAATTAATTATTATAATAAATAAAGATAATTAAGCAATTAATTATTATTTAATTAACATTAAATAATAATTAAATGAGGATTAAATTAAAGGATTAATTATTTATTATTTAATTAATATTAAATAATAAGTAAGGGTAATTGATTAATTAATTATTATTTAATTAAAATTAAATAATAATGAGGATTGAATTAATGAATTAATTATTTAATTAAGATTAAATAATAAGTAAGTGTAATTGATTAATTAATTATTATTTAATTAGCATTAAATAATAATTAAATGAGGATTAACTTAATAAATTATTTATTATTTAATTAAGATTAAATAATTGGTAGGGATAATTAATTGATTTATTATTATTTAATTGATGTTAAATAATGATTAAAGAGGATTAAAATAAGTAAGTTGATTATTTATCAATTAATTGAGGATTAATGATAAATAAAAAGGATTATCAGTGCATAAATAATAAATTTGTGCAACAATAATTAAGGAAGGTTATCAGTTATAATAATAATAATAAATGATGTACCAAAATAATTATAATAAATTGTTAAACGATTATATAAAAGATGTTTGAAATTTATATTGCTTAGAGAAAGGTAATATTTGTTAGTTAAGTAATTACTTGGAATCAAGTAAGCGATTTGGTACAGTCAATCAAGGAGTTGTACTATGTGATAATTCTAGGTAATTAGATGATAATAAACTTAATTGTTTAAATAAGCAATTATGTGTCATATTAATCAATAGGCTAACGTATTAATGTTAGGTCTTTCGAAAGAGAATTTATTACGCAAAATATCAATAATTCGACTATCAGACAAGTTTCCTAACCTTATTCAAATTTCTATTGAGCAAATCATTTGAAGTTAATTATTATTATTCAAATATGAGCTGAGTGGTTTAATAATTGTTGAATTATTCCACATCTATATTATCGTTAACATCCGCACTTTGTGCATTTGAATTTCTGTTTCATTATTGAACTGTGAAAGATTTAAAGTTCTTAAATTTTGAACTGATTGAAGGAGTCATATATACCATTTGTTCGACTAGACATTTACCTGTGAAATTGTACGAGCTATCCAAACCATAGTGGTATGAATTCTAAGACTGAGCAGAACAACCCAAATTTGGGAGAAATAACCTAAGTATCAAGAACATGATACAAACCGAACTAAATATTATGCATACACATAGGGTACACGAGGCTGATCCCCTCAAGTACCGTTCGAAGAATATAACCTAAGGGGATAAGTCAAGTGATTGACTCCTCAGAGCAGAAGTTCATGGTCTATTTGACCTCTCGGTATTTAAATAATCAAACTGTCATTTGTTGTTCAAGTTTTGATTATACTATTGATGCATTATTTTGTAATCCTTTGAATCATTCAATTCTTATTATACCATGACATATTTTATACATTGTTCATTAAAACTTGCTGAGCAAGCTAGTTGCTCATCCTTGCTATGTCATGATATTTATTGCATCAAAACTTGAGAGCTTCAAGGGAGATAAAGGCAAGGGGAAGCTGAAACCCTAAATGCATTTGAAATGTTAATTGCCTAAGTTAGAATTATTTTGTGAACTATTATGATGTAACACGAACCCTATCACATTTGATTTGACTCGTGATGTATTTTGTTAAGGTTTCGAACCTTGGGACTAGTAGTAAACCTTTTGTATAAACAACATATATTTATTTTATTTCGCATTAGTATATTATGTTGTTTTGAGGTGAATGATTATATGATGACGTGAACACCAAGTTCTAAGTATTAGTATCTGAATTTGGGGGTGTCACAGGGACCTCTGTTTATGAATGTATTTATAGTTGTTATGCGTGATCGAGACCAATTAAAAGTGATTTTTTAAAATCAAAATCCCCTTATAAATGCAATTCATATATGATTGAGTTCTTAATAAATTAAGTCTTCTCTTTGCTTCAAAATCAAGAAACTCAATCATATATAAATCATGGATGACTCTTCTAGAATAATAAGCAGTCAAAATATATTGTAATGGGTCAGTCCCAGTACTCGGCCCAAAGTACAATATTAGTATAGACCTATACTGGAACTAAATCTCAAATATAAATTAATGCGGGTCTACACCTGAACTAGGCCTGAATAATTTCTTCAGTCATTATGTTTGTATGCATTTATGTATGTAGCATCTATATCCAATGGACCCAGGAAAAATTATTCAATACCCCAAGAACAAATGAACAATATATTCCCTCCTCTCACATAACAGTGGGATCCGCAAGGGTTCCACCACTTGTGGTTCTCACTACCTGTAAATTCCACTATAATATGAGAGAGAAGAGTATAGTGTTCATTTACTGTTAGAACACTGAATAATTTTTTCCCCTCCTCACATAACAGTGGGGTCCACAAAGATTTCACTACTTGTGGATCCCACTACTTATAGATCCTACTATTACGTGAAAGAAAGAAATATAATATTCATTTACTCTTAGAATCCTAAATAATTTTTTTAGACCAGATCAAGCCCGACTTTCTGCTAAATTACATACACAATACTATAAAATATAAATTCCACAATTTTATTAAAGTTTCAGGCTTGGAACATGGGCCTCATAGTATGTACCAAATCTATGGAAGTGGACCACGTGGTGACAGGGGTTAGAAAATTTAGCTAGCTTCTATTTTGCCTAAGCGATATAGATAAATGTTACTCCATTTGATAAACAGTAAAAATATTGTCTGTAACTAATAAGAAATAACTTGAAAAAAACAATTCTAAGAATATGTAGAGTACTTACGACTTGTGTAGTTGGACGAAATCATTATAGTGCGCAATAAAATAAGAACATTAATATTTTTACAATAATTTTTAATATTTTTATACGTAAAATTCATATATATTAATTATTGTAAAATGACATAATTAGTTTTTATGTGGGACTTACGTGTAAAAATATAAAAAATTATTATAAAAATTTCAATTTCCTAAAATAATAATCAGAATTTGAATCAAATATTTTATTTATGTATTTGGTATATTAGTTAAAATTATATTAAAATAAAATAAAATAGAATGTTATAATTAAACTATTTTTATACATGTCAGTGTGTGTGTATATATACACACACACACATGGGTAATGACATTTTTATCCTAACATTTTTTTCCCTCTTACCTTCACTCA